>CARXXK010000004.1:11777230-12332896 GCA_949089665.1 Macrosiphum euphorbiae | reverse complement strand
ACCAGTATAGGATTAAGCCATACATGCATTTCAAATTCATCATCGTTTTGCTGCCATATACTAATGCGCGCTGATGATGATAAGTTGTGGTTGTGGATCCAGAACGGCCTTTAACAGGGGTGGGGGGGGCAAAGAATAATTAGTTTAATCCTGAAAACGGATGTTTCGATAACACGGGGACAGCAGAGATATATACCGTCGGGAAAACCGTATCGTCATTCTGTATACTCCTAAAACTGAACAAACAAAAGACCTCAGAAAGGTTATTCCACATTTCCATTGTTGGCTGCTGTTACTGCAGTGAAGGAACGTAAAATCAAAATATATTGTGTAGGTATATTGAAGAATAATTAATTAACATCTCAATAAAACGCACTTAAAATTTGTCACTCAAAATATTTTATTTCAGATAATATTTTATTACAAACCAATATCGTGTACGAGTGTATAACTATATTATATAAATTGTGCGATCGATTAAAGTAGAAGAACATTTTCATAATTAAACAAATGAGAAATAATTATACTAATGCATATTATATAACTGCTGCAGTAATGTAGGTATATAATATTTATTTATATTGAATATCTACATAGAGGGTATACTGTATAGAACCTGTAATTAAAAGTATTTTAGTAACCTAACGATATTTTATTATTAATAAGTAGTAGTAACATATTAACAGATTTGATAAGTTGATGTAAACATAATATTATTCTTGAGTGACTTAGTAAAATAACAACTCGTACTTCAACGTATACTAAATTTGATGATAATCAAAAACCGAACTACAAAATATCTTTCTTAGCCGACAAATATGTAATACACAATATTATAAAATAAGGCATACGTGTGGACTTATAATGCCAATAAGCGTTGTAAATTGCAGTCATACTGTTTAATAGTAAATACTAAATAGTAAATTAATACAATAATTACAATTAGTTCAAATCTATCTATTTAAAATATGATTTTTAACGTATTCAAAAATTAATTAAAAACATTCCGATTAATATTTTTAGTACCATATAATGGCATATATTTTACACTTAAAAAAAAAATAATGACTTGATTATTAAATTGATTTTTGTAATTGTATTGTTTTGCTTTATATACCTACCCGCTATGGAGTCATCGCAATATTAGCCTAAAGCTTCTAACGCACGATGGCAAATAATTTAACCCTCGTGCTGCGTGTGATCAGTTAAACATTAATTTTTAAACGGATCCGCGAGTTAATCAAAAATAATAAGTTGCACTCAAGATTAAGTATACTGTACTAAATCAACGAAGGTTGACGGGTTCTATAGATGTTAGGTATGTTAAACGTCTTGGGCAAAGTTGAAACACATTAAAATGTGATTTCACGAGCAACAAATTGCAATTGAATGAAAAATATAAAAAGTATTTCCATGGTCGGGTTCGTTTTAATTCAATTACAATTACCATTACAACACGCTCCGACCTCGACCGTGGACAAAAGGGGGTGATTTATCTGGCACAAAGTCGTTTATTCCAGACCCTGTGGCTGTTGTCGCCTGCACAATCGTGCAAATGAAGTTCCAAAAGAAAGCACATTTCAACACGAAAATTTGTTTTGTATTTAAATTTAGACCTGAATCCCTGGGTTACAAATAACCCTATACCCACCAACTGATTATTTATCCTTATTTATTATAATACCCAATGGAAATTTAAATTACGCGTAAGATAGGTATATTTTGTCCTCGATGAACAATTGCTGCAGTATAAGAATATAATATTATGATTATTTGTATTATGTTGATGTTTACGCGATAATTTAGTGCATTCTCAAGTCCAAGAAATATTACACACATAATATTTTGGTTTATTCGAATATTACAAAAATTATAAGAATATAGTGGTGGTATATTAAACCTTTATAATAAAATATATTTATTTCCAAATTAAAACGACATGCAATAACCTATAGGTACCTACTGTGTTTAAATTGCTGTCTAAAAATTATCGATCGCAATGGTTTTTGGTCGTAAATATCAGACAAAATTGCACATTATGGATTTAAGGTGTTTACTTTCCTATAACTTTGAAAAGTATATTGTTACAATACACTGGGAAGTGGGAACCGTAAAATTATATCAATAATAAGTATCTAATATCTATTAAGATATTAGATATTTATCCAAAAATATAAAGGAATATATTAAATTTATTCATAATTCGTATAAAATTATATTACTAAAACATAATAGTCATCACATATTATTAAATGAATATTAATATGTTCTCGAAAAATACGAAAAGAGTTTTTGTATTTTAGATTCAATGTAAATTGATATCGTCGTTACAACCCATAGAATAAAGAATTAGATTTTTTTTTACTTTCATCGTGTTTTGAAGTAGAAAAATAAATAATTACTTCAATATTCAACTTTATGATCGTTTTTCTGTTAAATTTCAGGAATTAAAAAATTAAAAATTAGTATTTTTAGACATGATGTAAATTTTAAAAATATTTTGTCTATGTTTATTATTTATAGTTGATATTAAATTTTTTTTTGATTTATGCCTATCAAATTTTTGTTTCTAGATTCGAAAACTTTGACACACGGTTCTTCATTAGTATTATTACAGCAATTTAAAAGTAAAAAATGTATATGGTCACAAAAATTATTTGAACTTTATTTTGCGAAATTGGATATTTTAAGGAAAAATAACGATTTTCCCTTATACAATTTTAGTTATTCAGTGGTAGGTAATTAAAAAAATATTGATTACAGAGGCTTGAAACATTTTGCTATTACATACATTTATATTTTCTATACACAATATTATTATATAGGTATACAATACAATTTTCAAAATATTTCGACTAATTTAAAACTATTTATACCTACCACGAACCAATAATTTACACTAGTTCTACGGGTGTGTCGTATCGCAATATCGCAACATCACATATAACCATAAGCGCAAAACTTAGCTTAGCTTAGCCCCCCAAAACTTCTAATAGCCCCCTCAAAATAAATTTTTCAATTCTTTCCTAAGATGTCTTTAAAATTAAACTATTTATTATTTTTTTTTTTTTGCGAAAAAATGTTACTAGGTATTTAGTTTTTTTAATTTTTATTTAAACTTTTTTTTTTTTATATTGCCTATGATAAATATGGTAAATATCATAAGCTGTATGCTTGTATTCATTTTAAGGAAACAATTTATGTGGGTATGATATAAATTATTTTGTATTTGGTAATAATATTACACATAATTGTACAGTATACCTATGCACTGAACTATAACATAGAGAAAGGTAATTGCGGAATAAAAATCCTCTGAAAAATAACCCCCAGCCTACAATATTACTGACAATCACATGGCATTTTTAAAACGTAATTAGTGTAATTATTTCATTATTAATATTTAATTACAAATATATTATTATACTTACATAATATAGGTACCTATACATTTCATTAAAGAAGTTAATATATAATAAATAATAGTCAAAAATAAACTATATATTGTTTTGTTTTAAATCATGATGTGAAACAACATATGTTAATGGTTCTTTTAAAAGATTACTGATTAAGTACTTACATTCATTAACTATTTTTTTAATAATTATTTATTTTATTTGATGTATAGAGCATTCGAAATATTTTTATTTTATAATCTTTTAAATATTGTATCTACCTATATTAAGTAAAACTTGAAAAATCTACTCCTAATAATAATTATTATTTACATATTATTAAAATATTATTAGGAAACGTATTATTTTATTTCGTTGATATATTATAATACATAATATAAATGTGCTAAGCAAAAAAATATTGTTAATATTTGAAAATTATATATAAATATTAAAAAAGGTGGGCAGTGGGTGTCGCTCTGCTGACAGTAGGTTACAAGTGGGTCACTGTATAATGGATGGTATTAATTTGAATTCAATGATTAATATTATTGTAGACGAAAACGATCTGAGCGGTGATGTATGTCAGTCTATGTATAAGACATATTATATACAATTCTATGGTATTAAACAAAAAATTGACCTATAATAGGTACCTATAATAAATTCCAAATTATCATACAATATCCATTAGATACTTATAACGCGTATACATCAACAAAACCGTGATACTATCATAGATATATAATAGTACACTTTAGAAGTTTCAAGTACCAACGAATAGTATTATTCAATCACAACAAAATAACTAAAATCGTAATTCTTGGTTTAAATATGAAATTTTGTCTAAATTTGAAATTAAAATGTCTGTAAAAATAAGTGTGTTTATATATTTTTTAGATTTTTTGGTTACAGTATGAATTATTTAAGAGAATCTTTGTTTTAAATTTTCAACTCTTAGTTATAAAAACTGAACAATTTATAATTTTTTAATTCCAACGATTGATAATTTTCGAGATTTTGATAAATTTTGTCAAAATTCCAACTTTAAATGCTTATAAAAAAAATCGTGCCTATGTATTTTTAATATTTTCAACTGATATTGTAACAATATATCAGGAGCCTTGTATTAAATTTTTACACTTTTTGGCCCAACAGATAAAACTTTATTGATATTTATAGAAAAAAAAACTAAAAAAAATTGAAAGCTGTAAATGTCCATAAACAGCTCAAAAAGAGTCAAAATATTTTCAAAATTGTATGGTGTATAGGAAATGCTAATATAAACATTCAGTGAAATTTTCATGTATCTACAGTTATTCGTTTTGAATTACAACAAAATAAGGAAATCGCTACATGAGAAATCGAGTGAAAATCCAATGTTGTAAAATTTGAATTTCAAACGCTCATAAAAATTTAATTGACTGTCCGGTAGAGATTTTTTATTGATAAAGGTAGATAATCTTATAAGGAATCTTGTGTTTCATTTTAAATCTTAGATTTAAAAGAAAAATTTTTACGAATTCTTAACTCAAAATAATTTGCTAATTTTCGTGATTTTTCCATATTTTGTCAATTTTTGAACTTTAAATGCTTATAAAAAAAAATTGTGACAAGGATTTTTAATATTTTCATCTGCCTTTGAAACAACATATTAGGAGCCTTCTATTAAATTTTCAAGCCTTCGCAACCAACAAATAAAATTTTATTGATATTTCTAGAAAAAAAAACTAAAATAAAATGAAAATGAAAATGTCCCTCAACAGTTCAAAATAAATCAAAATATTTTGAAAATGTTATCGTGTATATAAAATGCAAATATAAACGACCAGTGAAAATTTCATGTATCTACGGTCATTTGTTTTAAGTTACACCAATAACCAAATTCGATTTTTTGGGAAATCGATTTTGCGTAAAAATTCCCGTTTTTCCTTAATTTTTATGTTGTTTTTCCCGGGCGCTTGTGAAAACTACTGGGAAATTTTTACTTTTGACCCCCCAAAGTACCACTAGATTCACTTTCCTATCAGAAAAGGTACTATTGAAGAAAATCGAAGCACTTTTACTGTCCCAAAACGTGATGACAGACACAAAAAAAATATAAAAATATAAAAATATAAAAACATACATCATTGTAAAACCAATACATTCATCGCTCCGCTCAGAATCTAAAATAAGGTATAATTAAATACTTGAGTAAATAAATAATTGATTTTGCTTGTATAATTTTTTTTATATTTTTAAGTGAACATATATGGGGGTGTGGGGGCATCGTCGGGTTACTTTTCATGTAATGTCAAGAGGGGGCTACAGCCCCCCAACATTTCAGCCCTAGTTGTGCCACTGCATATAACCTTAAGTCATTAAGGTTATACTTGATATTATTGATTGGCAACAATTATTTTATCCCCGAATCTATCTAATCAAGAAATGAATAGGTACAAATGTACACAATTATAGTCAATTATATAAATATAATATAACATACCCTATCCTTAAAAATAAATTATGTTTAAAATGTCTCCTTCGACACAGAATCATTTTCTTATATACCTCCAATAATTTATTATTGCATTTTAATTCAACACATGTAATAGGGTGCAAACCTGCTCAATGACGATATAGGTAACCTACTATACAGCAACGAGCTACAAAAGCTATAGTTCCACATTTTTTGTTTCGATATGGTTTGCTATACCAATTATACCGCAGTATACATGGTTTTTAATTACTTTAGTCTTTGAATAATGACCATACTATATTTCTATGCTAACTCAGCCCCGAGTGTTTTTTTTTTTTGAAATGTTCCTGTCCCGTCCCCAATGTTGTCTCGGTGTTCTGAATGATAATTTCGCTAGTCGTTTTCGGTTCATCGCAAACAGAAATACTTAATAAAAAAATTTTTAAAAAAACTGCAACATAAAAGCTACAAAGAATTCCTATTTGGACACTGTAATTTTTCAAATCCTGCAGTTCATTAAAAGAAAAAAAATACAATTTTACTAAAATGTCAGATTGATTACAATTATTTTGCAATCGCATCAGACAAAATGACTGTGAAAACATTGAAAACAAGAGCTATATAGTTACAAATGGCTACAGTATTATTTTATGAATACTCTAAAACGATCTCTTTTGATAATTCAATAGTAATGGTGCTGACAGTTTCTGAAATGAATACGGGTTGTAATAAATGTAATATAAGACGTATAATGGAAATTACTTTAATAAACAAAAATATTTATGATTGTAACCTGCTGACATTTCAAACTAACCCGCAGTTACTACTTAGTACTTACTAACTTATCAAATGTATTTATACCCACACAAAAAATCGTGTTATTAATTATATTTTGTAAACGTTTTTTTGTCTGGTATAAATATATTATAAACGTCTTTAAAATTTAAATTAAAAAATAATAAATAGGTGATTAAGGAATTAAAATAATTTATTTAATATATTGTTTTCAAAAGTATTTAATAACTCTTTAAAATGTATAATTGGATATTTCATAGTCCTAAAGTACACTAACCCGAGTTAATAGAACAAAGATTATAGAAAATATAAACCTGAGGTTCTATTAATGAATTCTTCAAATGTTTTGTGTATAGTTTTCTCTCTATTATCTTTATTCATTATTACTTATTGTTTTTACTTTAACACCGATTTTGCGTAAAAATTCCCGTTTTTCCTTAATTGTTTTGTTGTTTTTCCCGGCGCTTGTGAAACTATTGGGAACTTTAAAACTTGACCTCCCAAATGCAACAACAATATTCACTTTTCAATCGAACATGATACTGAAGTTGAAAATTGAAGCATTATTTCGACTACTTATCGTGTACACAGACACAAAAAAAAAAAATTGCACGTCATTGTAAAATCAATACATTCATCGTTCCACTCAGAATCTAAAACTCATACTAAACATTGTTTTTTTTTTTTTATTGGTACAGCATTAACAACTAAGGTTATTATAGTTATAACAATAATAATATTAGCTACATATTGTGAATGGATAGGTACTTTGAATTTCTTTGATTGAGTTATAGATACATGTTAATATAGTATTTCCATTATATTATACCTAAATCATTGTAATCTGCTGTACACCTTTATTTTAAAATGTATATTTCTTTGTTGTATGACTACTTAACTGCTAGTACAAATTACAAGACCTCGGCAAGGGAGACAATGTTACAAAAAAGTAATATTTATATATAGTAGGCTAAATAATGACTAATTTTAGGACAACACAATGACAAAAAGCTTATTTCCTTAGTTATAAGACTACGTCTTTATAAGATAATTCCTAGAAGCTTCGACAGTATACAGTATATATAACACCATTGGGAGCTTAAACATAATATAAGACTTACGTCGAAAATCAACTGTTTAGTTTTCAAAACTTTCCGACATTCAAAATAACAGCGACATCATAAGAATACTGATTATTTACTAGCCATATATTTAATGCTAGGCAGACTTACGGAGCACAGATGAATCCAATAAAGATTGGATGGCAAAGTAAAAATATAAATAATTTCTTATTAAAGTAAAAAACATATCCTATTGTCGTGTGGTGTGCTCATTAAGAGAACGCCACACGGACATTTGTAGTCTTCGTCTTACAAGTTCGTAACATTGCAAATTTACGCACAGCATATCACGTTTTGCTCCGTTAATTTAAAAATTAGAGTGAATCAACCTGATATGAAACAAGATGGTAAGAACATTATCTGTGTTCGGGTGTTTGTTTTTCACGATTATTCAGTTTGTAAGTGAGCATTTTTAATTTGCTACGCATTTCGTATAACTTATTTATTTCGCATAACTTGCTAAAAAATTGAAGTATCGTAAAAAACTACGAGCATACGAACACAGATAATGTTCTTACCGTCAAGTTCCATAATAGGTCGATTCCCTATAATTTTTAAACTAACGGAGCTAAAAGTGATCTGCTGAGCGTAAATTTACTATGTTACGCACTTGTAAGACGGAGACAACAAATATCCGTGTGACGTCCTCTTAAAGTTATTCAAATATTAAGCTGAAGTAAAGTGAATGTAATATAGTAGTGTCAAGTTTTAGATTTTAAAAAGAGGGATAAATGTATTTATTTAACAATGATGCGTGTGTGTGGTTTTTTTTGTGTGCAATCACTTTTTAGAGCAGTAAACATTTATATTTTGTCAACTTAATAAATGCTTAAGTTGTCTCTATTTCTATTTAAGAAATCGTTTCTTCTTAAGAAATTGTTGCACAAAAGTTTTAGATCCATGACCAAAAGTTAGGATACACTATTTTATACATTTTAGGATAGACTTTTTTTATCCACAAGGTGTTTCAGTGTTTCATACTGTCGTGACACGTATTATTATACTTTGAACCACTCCTTTTTAATATATTATACATAAATTTCTTCTCTGTCTTTTACTCTATTTTGTACTTTTTTATAAGTATAATTTTGGTATAATATAATTGTTCATAGTTTACCAGATAATAATTTAAAATAATAAAAAAAATTAATTAATTCTTAAATTAAAAATTGATTGATTTACAAGTAATGCAAATCCCAGTTATTTGTTTTAGTGTTTTAATTAATCTGTATTCCATAATTTTTGAATATTATTAAAAAATATTTGTTTGAAGAGAGATAAATATGTTAGGACTTCTGTCGAATGTGAATATGTAATAAAAGTAAACATCATGGTGTGCGATACCACAATAATTATTATAATTTGACGGACGTTATCCTGTCAACAGATGTTACAACGTGTGTCTACCGAAATATTTAATCGGCTTAATGTGTCAAAATTCAAAAACCTCTTTAGCGGACGTGTCTGCGACCTGTTATGATAACGCGATCGAAATAATTTATTATTATAGTTTATACAAAAACACTGTCGAATATTTCTCTCGTCGGTCGTTAAATTTCATTGTTTTTGATTTGTTAGGATCTATTGTCTACAATTTTAATTTCTTTAAATCAAAAACATGGTTAATAAAGCATTCATTTAAAATCACCGAGGTACTTTTGAATAGCTAATTTTGTTAAAATATTCAAATGTAAGGAATTGAAATAAGCAAAAGTAAAGCTAACGAATGATCAATTTTATCATATCTCAAGACCAATAAAAATATATTCAAAAGCCTTAAATAAGTAACTATTCACTCAATCAAATTGTGAACAAAAATTAAACTTAGACAAAAAAAAAACATTTTGATCATATATAAAGTGTAGTGACTCAACCACACTGCATAATATTATTTAATACGATTATAATTGAAATATAAAACAAATACTCAGATAAATTCATGGACTTAGTTTTATTTTTTGTAAATACAGTAATTACGCTAAATTGTAATTATTATTAGTTTAAAGAAACTCAGTTTACTTTTGAGACTTTTACGAAATAAGTTTACTTCTTTTTAGAATTCAAGTTTTTTCAGTGATTAACATCGCATTACAATACTTTTCTATCATATACTAAAATAATCATATTACTAGATAAAATCGTCTAATTCGATCTATACTGAAGCTCAAATTCCTGTGCATACTACAGCTATACATATCACAAAAATAATTTACTTTCGTAAATAGAGAATTCAGCCGAAGGAAATTTTATAACGAAAACGACCATTGCAATTTGCCCCAAAGGATAAGAAGACCAAGATGAACATAAAGTCTATGTGAGTACTGAGTACAGTTACGCTAGCGTAATAAAAACCTTAAGGCTGCAAAAGTTTCCCTGGGGCAAAATTTTCGTTCGTTTTTTTTTTCATTTTTATAAATCTAGCTCGAAATTCACAAATCCACACAAACCTTTTGTAGCTTGTTTTCTGTTTTTTGACGACTGAAACTTTTCACACCAACTTTCTTTTCGTTTTTAAGTCTATTGTGCAACACAAAATACCCATTTCTTACCACATTGTAAAAACTACACGATGAGACAAAATTATATTATCTACTTTGATGTATAATGGACTAGGTATATAGTTTTCACCAGAAAACCCTCTCTTTAGAGTTTAGTTTCGAGAAAACAAAAAGCAAATGGCTACCTTTTCAAGGGGAATAGATTGTAGACTATCTTTTTTATGGAAAAAGACAATTGAAGTTCTTTCTAGAGCTTATTTTAAATTAATTTCATTCACTCTAAAATATTAATTAATCATAAAAAAACTGTATATTCTTATGATAATTTTTTTTTAAGTACCTACATTATATAAATACAAATAACACATTATATTATAAGTGCATTACATTTACATACTAGGTAATGTATCTGTTATATTAATTATTAAAATTCGTATTCGAATATTCAATTTAAAAGTCTGTGTAGAAGGTACACTATAGTGTAACAGCTGTATGGGTACAGTTTAATAGGACCTATATAATTCAATGAAATCTTATATTTTAATTTTAAATCACCTTTTATAATGTCACATAAAACTTAAAATATAATTATAAAATTAAGTTGCTATTAATTTGTAGTTTGTACAATGTATTGTTTAATTCTTACTGTTTAAATTAAGTAACATTATAGTATAACTTTTAGTATAAATTCTGGGATAAAGCAATATTTTAAAATGCCTACTTGGTTCAGTGGCCCGAGAAAGTTGACTCAAATATAGTAGGTATACTATATAATAAAGGGTGTATAATATGATCTTTAGTAAGTATATACATAAACCTAGTACATATTATAATACATTAATACCATGAGTACTCTCTGAACTTCTCAAACTTGATAATATTTAAGTAAGGTCTCAATAGAACCAAAATTATTTGATGATAATTAGTGAAATATGGTACATAGGTACTTAAAATAGACTTAATTGGTTTTAACTAAAATATAATATCAATGTGATTATTAACACTGAAATCATTAATAATATCGATTTATTATATTTTAAAAATTATGTTTTATAGTTTTTTATTTTACCAATAGGTATTGATTTGTTTACTGTGAAGTGTAAATAATATGCATCTTATATTTATTAAAGTCAATAAGTTCTCTTGCTTTTTGAGCTTTATACATAGTAGTATAGGTATATTAAATATAAGCAATAGTATCAAATGGTAAAATTAATTAAAAGCCGAGGTCGTAAATGACCAAATATTATTTGATATGATAATAAAAAATTTACCTGGTTTCACACATGACATTCCACAAAGTCCATCACAAAGACAATGTTTTTTCTTGCTTTTACAATCTTCGTCAGACGAACATTTTCGTAAACATGTTTGTCCCTGCAAAAAAAAAAATAATTTAATTAAAAAATTATATTTAAATAAATAGATTTATCTGTTGAAGGAAGTAAATGGATTTTAATTGAACTTTCCTAGACAATAACCATCATATGCCAAGTTGCATAAGATATTGATGAATTTAATGATTCACTAGAATTTAATGGACCAACCACGAGCCACTAAATCATGTTTAAGGGACCATTAGCTTAATACTATTGATTCATTAATTTTTATGTTGCCCAGAATTAGGCTGATAAATTTTATATTTAGGTGTCGAATAAATAATAACATTTTGAGTACCGTATGAAAGTTTAAAAAAGTAGTACTTACCTAAAGGTGGGTTTCCACTACATACGTGTACCCGTGTACGTTACGTGCATATATTGACCGGATACATTCGCTATGAACAGTCTCACAAACGTTTCCCATCGGTTAATATGGGTTAGATCGGTTAGGATTGGTAACATATTAGTTACCTCATATATTCTTATTATATCAATATAGAGCCGTGTACACTTGAGAAGTTGAAGTGGATCCAACTTCATGGTATCATGATCAAGCCTGTGGTAAGAACTTATAACACTCTGGTATACCAAAAGATTACCATGGATACAAACCAATTACAGAAAAGTATTTTTATGCACGTACACGTATGTAATGAAATCCACCTTAAATACTTCGAGAAAATGAATATACCTACCTGTACCAACATAATATAGATAAAGATTATATAATAGATCAAACTTGGTGTTTAAAATATTACCATGTAAATTGTCCTTATTTTTAGGTTACCTAAGTAGGTACTACTTTTTTTTATAAATGTTTAATTTTAGAAGTATAATAATAACTTCTTCAAATGTAGGTTGTAGTTTGTAAATAGCTGATTATTTTTTATTGACTATTGTACCATAAGAATAGTGATAAAAAGTAAATAACTATTTAAAATAGGTAAAACTAGTTTAACAATTAAGTAGATAAAATAATATGAGTGGCCAAGCCTTGTGAGTTGTGAAAACAGTAATTACCTACTACCTACATTCCCCATTTCACAGACCACGGTGCCAATACAGAGAAAAAAATGTAAAATAAAATTAACCAAAACGTTTATAATTATTATCGTCTGGTTTCTTTTATAAGGTTTCAATACCTTCTATAAAATAAATAATAAATACAAAGTTAATTTATATCAAACATAATTTTTGTAATGAAATTCATAAAATTGAATGTAAATCTATAATAGAAACACTTTGTGAAATCTAAAAGTAGGTACTTACAATAATATAAAATACAAAATTTAAAATTCCGATCAGGAAATAAGTTTATATATTTATGATTTACTTTTGAATTGCAAATTTTATTTGAAAACAATAACAATATTAAAAAATAATATTAAGGTCTGTGTATTCATTGTTTTATAATAAATTTTATAAAAACTAAACAATCAGGAACAATTTAATAAGCAATACAATTATAATCTGTTTATATAAAAGTTCTTGATCAATAATTTTAGAAATATATTGATTTATTTACCTACTATATATTGGTATATAATATTATTATACATGAACGTTGACAGAATTCATCAACAGACTTGTTTTTATCTACAAATTATTAATAAAATAAAAATGCATTTCTTACATCAATCAGAAATAAAATTCAGTATGCGATTAATTATTTTTAAATGTCTGTCTTCTGACAACAAATATTTTTGTGTCTCTTATACAAAGTTCTCAATGATTTAACAACATTTCAAAATTATTTTTACTATTTCTATAAGGCATCACGAGGTATAAAAATTTAAAAATTCCTAAAAATATTGTTAACTATACTGTTTTTTTACTTTGTTACAACATCATCATATCTTATACCAGTAGTTATATAATCATGTTAAGTGCCATAAAAATATAACCTACTTAATTTTTCGTACAATAATTAATATTGATAGAGGAACCTTTATTTCAAAATATGTAAGTATTGCTTAGCATTGTATCGAATAAATAATACCATAAATGCAGCTTGATCTTCGTTTCTGGGACATTCAGATGAAGGTAACTTTCTTGGATTTTTGTAGGCTCGATCATCGTCATCAGCTTTCCCATCGTCCTCGTCCGTGTCTTCATCATCAATGTCATCAACATCGTCCAGATAATATTGCACCGTTGTGCCGTTGTACGGTGTATAGCTTTGGTACGATCTTTTGGCCATTTCATTCGATGGCAAGTCTATATTGAACATAATATAGTAAAAACAAAATATAATGTGGTGGTATAATCGCTTATTATATAAAACAAACATGTCGGTGCATTACTTCAATAAATAAATTCTTAACAGATATTTTACACAATGGTAAACTTATAAGAATAGTTTTCATTGTTCTAATATTTTAATATTTTATACCACAACAATTAAAATTTATTTCTTTATCCAAGGCAAAAATACCCAAGTCACACCATCCTACAATTCTATATTTCTATCCATAATGACATTTTAATTTCAATTTCAATCTTATATAATGTGTGTGTGTGTGTGTATTATATTATATTAAATTGACGTATTGTACAGTTAAATTTATATTTCAGGCTTTCCAATTTATAATTAATTGGTTTCTAAATCAGACCATTATACATTTGACATAATTTGATGGTACTCGTGTAATTTATATATTATAAAAAAATCAGTGAATAATCACTAGCGTCAGTGAACACAAAGAGACCGATTACAAATACTATGTATATACCTACAACCAAAAAGAAAAATGTTGATGTGTGTTTACTGATAAACAAGCATGTTGTAAAAAAAAATAAATTGTGATGTATTGTTCTTTATACTCTTAGTTAGACGAACAAGAGAAGTATAATATGATAACCGAATGAACAGGGACATAAAATGAATTCGTTTTGACGAGTCTTTTGTGTTATTATCAACATGCAGGCTTTTAAACAGTTAGATAAAATACATTATAAATATTATTTTAACTTTCTGTTTGAACAATTAAAAATATTGTTTTCAAAATAACCAAACAGTTTCATCAAAATTAATATTATATTAATATATGATAGAGAAATTGAAATTATAATTTGTTAAATATTAGTATTTTACAAAAATAATTAAACGTTTGGTATTTTTAACCATCATATTAATATGACAATGGAGTCATTTTTATATGCACAGTATAGGTACATATAATATATATGTATTATATAAAAACATAACGCATTTAGTACCTACCCCATTTTAAATTTTATTAACTGGAAAATACTTACATATTTATTTTATTTTAACAAACACTAATTGTATTAAAAAAATTATGACTATTAATTTCTTAGCTTTGTTCAATTTTCACATTGATTGAAAATACATAAAATCGGTAACCAACTTACAAAATTTAAATATAATGCTAAATTAATGTCATCGACTATTTTATATTTTATACATAATTCAATTAAAAGTGATTTTATCAAATTAATTTACATAATAACTAATTGTCAATGAGTAGATGTCTAGCATATTAATAATCCTAACATTTTTATACGAAAAAAATATGAAGAAATCCTTTTAACTTTAATTATTTATATTTTTAAACCATACCTACTAAGTGAATAAGAATAACTTTAAATGAATAATAATAAAAAATGCATCTACATGCTGTTCAGCAATCCTATAATAATTAATAGTTGTATACTAAAAAAAAAATGTAATTTAAAAAAAATGGTGATCATATAAATGACAACAATGTACCTACTATACCTACTGATTAATTTTTAAATAAAACATAATGTTCGTAAAGAATAGAGTTTTCAATTTAATTAATTCTATAAAGTTTTTTTTCTCAAGCAAATAAAGTACCTACCTACAATTGAGATATATCGCTCTATAGGGAGAAATTTCGCAAACGATTACAATTTATTAATCAATTTCTTCACTCGTTTCACGTTAACAAAGCTTTTATGTAAATGTATGAAATATTGGAATGCGTAACTATAAGAATTAAACTATCATAATAATGTTTGCAATTCAATAATGATTACTGATACATCATAGAAGACTGCGCATAGTATAGTTATAGGGTAAAAAATAACTTTTGTTAAATGAAAATACTATAGTTTTAACGCGAATTCAATATGGTATGTTAAAAGAAAAATATACGCCACCGCCATACACCATTTATTTTTCAACAATATTATACTGCAGGTAATATTAAAGTAAAATACTTCCCGAAAAGACCACTTAACTATTTAATAAGTATTTCGGAAAAATGTCATGGACCGTGGTGTCTGGAAATAATAAAAAAAAACCACTTGTACTTCGTGTTTATTGCAGATGATTGTCATCACGTCTTAAGTTATACAATATTATGTACCTAGTGACTATATTATAGTAGTATAGTGTGGTAGTGTGTACATAACTAAATAATTTTGTACCTAAACAATTTAAGAGTAAAACAACACATCCTAATTTGTATATATATACTGAGTACGTGAGTACCTACTGCTTAATCGTAATAGTTATATTAATAACGTTTCAAAAATATTTATAAAAACCAAAACAATAAAGAACGTAAAATACAAATTATAAATTAAATATTATAAAATTACATTCGACGTCTATTAATAGACACAAATTACAACAATATGGCAGTACAAAGATCTTCAGGTGTATTAAAAATAATTTTTTTCCATTACATTTTTTCTTTGCTAGTTAGAAAAAAATGATTACAAAATAAATATCGTAACATCAGGGCGAATACGTACTGTGAGCCTGTACTTGTACTAAGGTACGTTGGTACAGATACCCGTTTATATATTATAATAAGTTTGTGAAGTTATCCGTTGAAATAAATCTGTGTGTAGTTCTTTTATCCTCGTCGATAAAAATCAAATTTTCAACATTCAAGCGGGAAGATTGTAAATAAAAAAAGGTCCAAAAAGGACCGTTAGTGTCCTATAGTTAGTAAGGTTAGGTGTTAGGTTAGGACTGGCATTGTGCCCTATATCTTTTTCTCTGTCTATTTTTCAAAACCAATAAAATAAACAGTAAATCGTCCGTTGGTTTCAGTCCAAACAATTTAAAACGATAGTGTCAAATTCACACACGATTTTCGAAACCCTTACATTACGTTCACGAAAAAAAAATGACTTTTGGAACAGATTTGTACATGTTTACTGAACATATATATAAAACCTTAAAACAATTTCGGGTACACTACAAAAAAGCTATCTCACGAGCTTAAAAAATAAATCTGCCTTTTACCCGAATTTACAATTAACAGACAAACGACAGATGATATATATTTAAATTTTCAAAGCAAAATTGTATATTATTCTCTAATTAATACTGAATTCTAAATAATAAATCACATAGATCAAAGTGAAATATTGTTAAGAACTACCTAGACACAACATATTTTTTATTTTTATTTTGAAATTTATTCTTATGGATTATAATATTGAAGCGAAAAATCCGGTTTATTCTTCAATAAAATACTTGTTAAGAATACTTTGAAACCTATAATTAACCTTTAATAACAAATAAATACACAATTGAAAATGCAGGGGTCGCCTACCCTTAAAGTAATCACTTTGGAACGAGACAAACCTAACATAAATCGACGGATAACTCTAATAAACAAAAGTTTAAGTATAAGTATTACGGCTCTTACTTACACTTTTCATGAACAATAAAATATCAATAATTTATAACATTAACCGTGGTTATGACAATCGATGATGATCCCTTATTTAAAAACTTCAAAACAGCAAATTATATATTATATTTGAAGGCAGACTATAATAATAATAATTATTATTTACCATAAAATATTTTTAAGAATTTAAATAACCAATATAGGTACTTATGGAAAGGAAAAATGTCAATCCGTATCATTGAAATGTTGTATACAAACATTTCTTGTTTAAACTAAACCTTTTTTAATTAATTTTTTATGGTTTGACATTATTTTATTAAACTAAAATAATAATATTAACACTTCGCACTAGATAATATTATACACAGATATACGATTACACAAATAATAATATTATTATTTAACTATTTAAGACAGTACAACGAGATTAGTGTTCAACATTCAGTATCTGTATAGTATTCTTACATTTTTATTTTTCAATATTGTACCTTTAAAAGCACTTAAGCACACATCCTTTCAACATTTTATTTTAAAATAACTATTTTCTTTATACATTTCCACTAAATTATTTTAAATCATCCCTTCATAAGGAAATGTAATAATAAACATTTAAACAAGAAGTAAACAATTGAAATAATATATTTTTTTAACAAATGACAATCGTAAAAAATTAATCATATTATATAATCTGGGAGTGTAAGGTAAGTAGGTACTTATATTTATTTTATAACCATACATAATCCAATTAAATGCTATTTTTTATAACATGCGATGTTTTGAAATGTAAAAATTGAGACTATTCCATTTGAACGGTTTAATATTAAAGTATCTTACAATAAGACGATATGATTCTAAAAATAAAGGAGAATTGTTTTTGTTTATCTCTAAATTAATACAGTTGTATGGAATTCACATATGTATCCAGTTACATTATAATATTATGGTATATTATATTTTTCCAAATAATATAAAATTTAAATTGTGAATGTACCTACCTACGTAATTTAATTCATCTTGATTTATAAAATAATACACACATTTAGCCATTTAGGTATTATAAATGATAGATAGGTACACAAAGTTACTTAAAAATTAATTTCATATATTTAGTAGGTGATTATTTTTTTATAATCGCCGTTCAATCGATAACATATTATTATTCTATAATAGAGTAAAAGTGCTTACAAATTTTTTTGATTATTTCGTAATATTTCAAGAAATTCAAAAACAAAATAGGAGCATGTTATAAAGTAACACGGTATTATATATTAATAATTCAAATATTCAATCATAGTTCATCTCTAATCGTTTTATCAACTTTTGATATTATAATCGGTTGGTACAGTTTGTAGAATAATTAAATTAAAACTTCATACACGATATATTAATGTATAAAGAACATCTCTGACGAAATGAAAACATATATTTATAACGTGGGGAATTTCTCAAAATATATAAGTTGGATCTACCCCAAGTATTACAATTGTTTTCTTACAACATTCTATAAACCTGTATTTACGTCCAATATAAGGCATTTAAAAAAATTGTTATTATATCGTAACATAATATTGTCGATTGGTGTATTATAATATACAAAAATACGAAAATAAAATCTAGTAAATAAAATCTGTTCGTCGCACGTTCGCGTCTTAATAACTAATAAGCTTTAAGAATTAAATTTATATTTGTGTGCGCGTAATACAGCTGATAGAGTTTTGATTTGTGGTTTGTTTATTACGACTGTTAAAGAACGTCTTCATATGGTATATTATTATTGTAACAAAATAAGATATAATTTACAGAGTATTTTTTATTATTTTTTTTATATTGTCCGGTAAAAACAAATAATATTAGTAATAGACGGTAAAAAAATTAATATAAAACATTATCGCGTGCACTGTGTACGATATAAAATTATAAATATTATAATATTATAACACCACACTCAAATATTATAATAATATAGGTATAGTATATATCATATAATTTATAATAATATAATATTGTTATACTTACACGTGTGACAGCCGACGGCGGAGACGAACGCGACGAGGATGGCGAAGACGAGCGTCATGGTCGCGATGGAGATCGTCACGGAATCCCGTCTAGTCGTAGTATTTGTAGTAGTAGTAGTGGTAGTAGTAGTTGTTGTAGTAGTAGTGTACACCGCCGCAACATTATCCTCCCGAGCAACACTGAGTCAACCCCGTCGGTCGCCGCCGCCGCCGCCGCCGCCGACGTACACTCGCACGTGATCCACCGCGGACCGCCGCCACACTACCGCGCCGTACCGCGGTACACCCCTTTGCGCGTAAGTACGTATAGGCACCGTCCTCGGGACTTTCAAAATACGCCGCAAGGCTGTTCGAATTCACATTCATCAAGCCCGATATAAAACGCACTTATAGGTTTTTAGTTTTTAGGTTTAGAGTGATATAATATAAAAAGGTACTATAGGTACAATCGATAAAATATAAGAACAATGTTTCAAAATGCATTTAAAAATTTCAGACGTATTTATTGGTAGGTACCTACCTATTTTCAGATGTTCTATGTGGCTTCTCTTGGTCACACCAACGACACAATATTATCTAGTCTGGACTCAAATACATTCCATATGCATATCCGTGTTGCAGACTCCGCTGATTCATTGTTTAGATCCTCTGTGGTTGATGGTAATCATGGTGGTACATACACAGTATATCTTTAATACATCTCCAAAGAATAGTAGTCACACGGCGTAAGGTGAGGTGACCTATAGGGAGCCAGGTGCAGAGTATATTTATTTATTTATTTATTTATATATATTTACGGGCAAAGCCCTTTACAACAATTTAACACAGGACAATACAAATTAAGATACTATATTATCAAGATAAGAGCAGAAATCCGATATTTTGCAAGTTATGAGTTGTGAGCAAGTATGTAAATTATCACAATTTAAAAATATTAATAAATCACTTTGATATTAAAATGATAAATACAAAGTTTGTATTACAGACATATATAATGATCTTACCTTAAAGTTTTATAACAAGTAAATTAACTCTAGTGTAGGTAAGGTTAGGTGAACGCAAATTTTCCATAATGCAATGTTGCTCTTTAGTCAGAGGAGAAAATAAATAGTGGACTGACATCCTCATTTAGTTCTCTGCTGTCCAATACCAAATTATGTTTTTTTTTTTTTGAAATGTTTTTCTTTTCTGAACTGAGGTCTTTTCAGTTCTAAAACGAATTAAATCAAGTTATATAAGATTCAAAATAACCGAGGAACGCCTAAGCTCTTCGACAAATATTATAAAAATTGAGTCAGGTTTAATCAATTTAATTATGATGATGTAATCAATGCATTTGCCAATCAAAAAGCTCGACGTGAAGGACTCTGTATCAAAAATATATTGCTTAATTTGTATAATATATTTTAAAATACTCTTGATTATTAATAGTTATGAACAACTAATGTTTATAATAAAAATTTAACAATTGTTATCATCGCTTATTTTTAGAAATAAAATATTGATTTATTTTCACATGAGAGAGAGGAGGTGAAAATCATTATGACCTAGATCAACAAATCTCTTAATATGGTCTGTGGTCATTCTAGCAGCAAAAATCAAATCATACTTTAAAAAAAATTGTTTATTAGATTATTACCAAATTATGAATAATTATTGTTTTTTTTATATCGTACATTTTATTGAATAGTATTTATGTACTTCAACCACTCAGCCATGGATAATGTTCAAATTACTCGGGTAATTCACGAAATAAACGTTTAAAAAAAATATTTTTTCTGTTTATCCAATAAAATGGATAGTGTTCACCGGATAATGTATATGCATAATCCGTCTCTAGTACTTAACTCTTTAGTAGTAGGTACTATATAAAAAAAAACAACTTTCAGATAATTATATCGAATTTCAATGTTTAATAATGAAGACTTCATAAATAATAAATATTATATTTATTTTATAGTTACGCATACTACAAATTAATTTTTCCTAGTAAATTTAAGACTCTAAATAGTTTAATTAAAATGAATTAATAAAATGCTTAGTGGATTTCAGTATATTTTCTAAACAGCGGTTTTAACGGTATAATAAAATTGTATAATGCACAATATCCGTGCTATATATTATATATGTCTATATATATTATGCTATAACGTAATTATTATAAATGAATTTTCACATTCCACTGTAATTTAGCTTTAACTCTGTAGAATATTTCTCATTTAACTACACAATATTAACGATTTACGATTTAACGAGTCATTGTTCTAATTTATCAAAACAAATCCATAATCCATAATAAAGAAAAATTATAAGTAATCAAAACGTGTTTTATTGGTGTTCAAATAAACTATTTCCCTGCCAATGCTCTTAAATAAAACCAGTAATTGATTTTGAAGACAGCCAAATATAGTAATAATTAAATTAAAAAAATATATATCAAATAGATCGTTTCATTTATTTACTTATTGCAATGACGTATCATTCTACCAGTGGCGTGATGAAGACAATTTTTTGAGGCCTGTGCCTCAACATAAATGGGTGGTTGGTGGGCTGTACGGATGTTAGGTCATGAGAATAATATGAGATTGACTTGTCATAATAGAGAATTAAATGTTAACAAATAACAAACTGTTGGGAAGATAGCGGACTTGTAAATTGTACAGTTTGTACATATAAAATTAGTGATGGTGGTGGTGGTGATAGTAAAAATAAAAATGCATTGGACCTCACACATAAAAAATGTTCTACATGCCACTGATTTCTACGATAGAAGAGCATATAAGTATCGTACCTTAGTAGGTAGCTACGTCTAATGTCTATAGGTGTATAATATATACAAAGTGTAACAGATAGAATTGACTTTTGGAATAACTTTTATTCTAATCAATAATTATTTTTTTTTTTTATATATAATTTATAGTTACTTGCGCTACACATATATTATACAAAAAATTATTTTTATTTTTGAACACTGGAAATAAAAACTTTAAAATTTGATTAAATTTTTTTTGGATATATTCAAAATAGCCAATTTTTGAATCTGATTACAAGAACAATTTGATAGTAAAAACATTTATCTAGGTTCAAGTAGTTTATTTTTTAGAATTTTTTAAATATCAATATTTTTTTGATTAAATTAATTTGAAGCGTAATAACTTTTTTCAAAATGTTTTTTTTTGGGAATTTGCTGACATGAGTATATTTCTTAAATAATTTACTTATTACATAATTTTAACAATTTTTTTCATAAGTTTAAGTGGAATATTTTTTTTTTTGTCAAGTCTTTCTGTTACAACTTGTGTATTATGTAAACCTCGGACCTCCTATATACAATGGTCAATGGATATACATTGTTTTAGTACAGTAAATTATAATGCATATACATTGAATGTATTAAGCGAATTTAAACTATAATGTCTATCTAATATCTAACTATCTATTAACATTATGATAGTCATAGGACATAGACTATAATATTACATAAAATGAAAACCAAACGACATTTTTATAACTATTTTAAGTACACTTCCATTATTACACACTAATTTTTTACTATAATTATACATAATATCATTGAGCATTTATTATAATATACTCAATGATATAATATCGATAGTTGACATTCGTATTTAGGTAAATAGTTGTCGTCCAATATGGTGAAGTATAGTAAAAATTAGATATAATTTATTCGGTATTTACTTCTGTTTCTAAAATCAAACTTAGTACCTACCTATAGTTATAGTTCCAAAGAAACGTAAAATTAAAATTTTCAAATATTTTTCTATAACATTTTGAAGTCATTAATATTATAACAATAATCGTATTATATATTTATAACTTTATACTATTATACATTTTGAAACATAGGTACAATCAGCTGCATTTCAGCATACTATACAAAACAAAGGTTAACGACATGATACAGGACAGAGCAAAATATATAAAGGCATATATAGGAAAGCTTATAGTTGACGGTCGACCGAACTCGACTATATACCTACCTATTTAATGAGCTTAGCAACGGTTCACTGGTGTGAGAAATACCTTTGGCGCCTCTAGACGATAAGTAAGCCGACATCACGAACTGTTGCATTTAACGCAAATTCCGTGTAATCGTGTTAAAGTATTAAATACATTAAAAATAATTCAAATTGTTGAACTAAAATTCATCACATAGGTACACCAGATGTCCAGAACATATTATTATAAAATATAATTTTTATAAAATAGAAATATGTATATAAATAGAAAACCAAAAATGTTTATTCAAATAATATCTCATTTCAAACCTTGCCACTTTCATAATTACTGGGAACCCCCAGGAGATTCAGAAGGAAATGGTGTCAAGATCTTCTCAATGAGTAATCTAAAATATAACAATATAAATTTTAAAAAAAAATCATTAAGTAAGGGTAGCTTACCACTGGGTGAGGACTGAGGGTGACTCCTCTCATCAAATAATCATGTATCTATTATTTTCTTTTACCACATATTTTTATTGTTCCTAAAGGAACATATTGTATTTACCGTATAAACAATAATAATAATAAAAAATAATAATATCTATTGAAGCGTTCAAAAAATATTTTAAACCAAATCGATTGGAAACCAACATAGGTACCTACGCAGTAGATATTTGTATAGCGTATATACTTACGTAGTGGGGAAGGAGATCGACGTCAACCCGGGATTATAATTAAAAAGTGTTTGTATAAAAAATATTTGTACGTCCTCGAGCAGGGCATTGTTAAGTTGTGATTGATTTATCAATTAACGTTTTCGCATGAGGGTTTACATATTATACCTAATATTAAAACAGCCCGTCCTCATGTGGCGATTAAAACAAAAAAAAAAAAATGGAATATAAGTAGTATAAAGTATAATAATTAATAGACAATAGGTAACTCGCTTATATATTGAACATTTTAAAATTATTATTTTATATTTATTTTAGATTTAGATTATAGAAGTGTTGAAATCAGATTATTATTTTTCTATTTCCATATTAAACAAACAGAAAAACTTGTTTAACATAATTTTAATATTATGTAATATATAATCACTCACTCAATACAATAAAATACCTTCATTTATTTATATTTTTTTTTATATCACTTTGGCAAACTTATATTTAAATAAATTAAAATTTACTTATAATCTCTGTTAGGTATACAATATGCAATTGTTTTGATTAACATATTTTTTTTTAATGTATAAAAATAGCTTTAATAAGTATACCTATGGAAGATATACACATTAGAATTTTTTTAAGATTTTGTTTTTTGTTGTTGATAAAAACTATTAAATGATGAAAAACGGAATAGTGAGGAATATTGTTCATACTTCATAATACCAAGTGAATGAAACAATTTGTGCACATTATATGTACAATGAACATTTATAAGGGTAACATTTCCATCTGGATTCAGTGAAACTGTGAAAAGAAAAAAAAAAGAATAGAGAATGATGAGGGAATAATGAAAGAAACTTCATATTTAGTGAACAAAAAAATCCTTTGGTTTCATTTCATTTCACTCGTGCAAATAACAAAAACATTTTTAAAGAAAACCTACCTAATCAATTAGTACCTACTTAATAACTAGCATTTTTTGCATTCTCTTTAATATAACTCGAGTGCAAATAATATTAAGAACATTTTCAGTAAATTATAAATTGTTTTAAGTATCCATAGGTTCCAGAAGACCTAACATTTTCTATTTCCTGAGAATAGCAAATAAAATAAAGATTATACATTGTCACAAGAGCTTACTAAAATTAAACATAAGGCATATTAGGCATAAATGCATAATTATACGTGAAACTAAAATTTATTCAAAAGTTTGATGTAATTACTGCATATTTAAAATAGTAATCGACTGTAACCTAACAAGCCCTATGATAATATATTTTTAATTTGTATTCCCAAATGCGCATTTTGTAACCTCGTTTAGTTTATAAATAGACCAACCAAAAATAAAAAATGTCAAAGGTATTGAAAGACAAAAGTCATTTTACAAAAATACAAAATGTTTCAAAATTGACTAAACACAGGAAAACTACGGCGATTGGGGGGAGGATGTCCCCTTTGTCTCCCCTGGATCCACCACTGTGTGGTCTTCACTAGTTGGAAACCGGATGACGCAATCGGACTACAGTACGCGGGAAATTGGAAATTAAAGACTGTGTAGTGTGTGAGTCGTAGTCAACTGAGTGACCACTGTGCTACTCCGGCCCCAAATGTAGGTCTAAGTGAGTATAATTACGATATTGAGTTTATATGCTGTTATACGTAAAATAATAATTGCTAAAAGCCCAAAAATACCTACCATATTAGATATATAGAAAACGATATTACTCATTAAAAAAAAAAAACTTGAATAATTAAGTTAATAATTATGGTTCTTAGAATGCTTTTAACTTTATAGGTTGAATTGATATATATTTTTAGATATTAAAATATCATTTATAAATGAGAATAGAAAGACAACATTTCTGATCACAATTATTGTGGAGGATTATTCTCCATGAACAGGACCCCTAACATCACTCGTACCCTTGGGCTACTAATGAAAAATCGACAAGACATATTATATACTGAAATCTATACTAAATATATAAGTACCTGCCAGACCTAACATTTTTTATCTATATTATACCTAGTTATAGTTTATAGTTAGTATAGTTGATCTTTAAAATCAATACCACATAATATTTAGGCTCATTTAATATACTAACTTATTAAATCTGAATACATAATGTAGGAAGTAGAGCCTAAGTGCTAAATCATTTTTAGTTTTTGCGGTAATTATTGTGTAATAATTACTATTATTATTAGTGGGCACATAATAATAATCAAAACGTATCATCGGAATAATATTATGCTACATGCGGTGTTTGTTCAGTAAACTTGAAAATTGGCGTTTCTCAGGAAACGACCCTAGCGACCGAGTACACAAACTTAGATACTTATTGGAATAGTTATATTAAGCCAGTCTACAGACAAGATAATTTTTGTACACATACCTAATATGATGTGAATAATAAAACAATAATCGTGCCACGTTTTAAAATGTGAAAATATCCATCATAAGGTTTTTAACAATTTTTTTCATTAGAACTAATAAAATGAATTTACGTAATAGTTGGTAAATAGACATTTTGAAAACAAATTTGTTGCAACATGATTGAAAATGTCGACAAACGCCGAGCGGCGTCTTCGGCGTCTAATCTTTCAAGTCTTTCGGAACGCGACATCGAGTACAAGCAACCGGTGTATTTTATACCTGATAAAGATCTTGAAGCGCAATTTGAAACCGATCGTCTTGATAGGCGAGATTCACAAATGGGTAAGTTGGACAAGATGGGAAAACAACAGTTCATGTCCATACCAGACCGTCGAGTAATTGATAGGAGCACATTCAAGCGGTTAAAAAACAAAGCTGTGGTGGTGACCGCGGAAGACCGACGAAAAAAAGTCGAGGACTTGATGGCTGACAGAGAGAGGCTGGAAAGCGAGAGCGCTGCCAGAAAGCAAAAACTACAGAGCTATGACGTACTTAGAACTAAAGGAAAACAACTTGCACAGGTCAGTGTCATTTATGTAATACGTACCCATACACATACATATATATACACTTTATTATATCAATGACTATGATGGTTTTTAAATAAATAATGTATAGTTGTATACAGGGTTATTCAATAATATCATTCATCCGGTTCTATACATTTCACTATTTGAGTGGTTAGGTGTAAAGCTATAGATCAATGTATAATATATCAATGAATAAATGATACATTAAATAGTAAATACAATAATATATAGATTCTAGTAGGTGCGATTATAGTTTATAACTAACAATAAGTGTCAGAAGCTGCTTCGACCTAATGTACCAAGCAACAGATAGCTCCATTACGCTGGCACCCGCATATTAGAAATTTAAATCGAAATTTGAGTCAACGATTGTTAAATCATTTGTGCAGGATTGTAACCACAAAATTTCAATTTGTACAACCTCCCAAACACCGCAAAATCCATAATAAAGAAAGCGTGTGCCAGCGTAACGTTACTCCAGCACCCGCTTTCTTTATTATGGATTTTGCGGTGTTTGGGAGGTTGTACAAATTGAAATTTTGTGGTTACAATCCTGCACAAATGATTTAACAATCGTTGACTCAAATTTCGATTCAAATTTCTAATATGCGAGTACCAGCGTAATGGAGCTGCAACAGATAAATCATTTTGAATAATCCTGTATGTTAGATGTTATTTTTAAAGATACTAGATAGTTTAACTTATAAACAAAATATCAATTTTATTAATTAGATATCCATTTAATGAAAAGAGCTATGACTATTTCACTTGGTACTTGGTAGATTTGTACATTTTTGTAGATAAAAGTGCCTATACTTAAGAGTTGTATCAATACATTTTTTTTATCGTTATATAGTTTATACAAACATTGAAACATTGTACCGTAGTATATGTATATTATTTATTAAAATAAATTATAACGTATGTATAATAGTATGTATAGGCAACCAAATACTAATATTGTATAACTACTGGTAGTTCAGTAATTGGAACTATAAAATCTTAAACTCGTTTAAAAAAATGTATTCACCATAAATTTATTTAAAGTAATATTTTAAACTCATCCAAACTTTTATTTTACCAGTACTTATTTAGAAAAGCTCGAATGATATAGAATAAATTCTTATTTTATTAACAGAAAATTATCATTTAAAATTATATATAAAACAGTCCGGTTAACAAATCACTGTTTGATAAATGATCCTAAATACCACATTAATTCCGACCGGCAAAGGCACTTTCTAATAACGTTTCGAAACTATTACTCTACCTTTTACGCTTCGATCACTGTCAATTCCTGCTTACGTCGTTTTTCTAAAGTATTACGAACGTTATTTAACTTCGAAATCCTACTACCTACCCTATAGTATACGTTTATTCACCACTTTTTTTCAAATTCGAAATAAACCCTACAAACACTATCGCCTGTACTGTATTAATTTGTTTTAATTCGACATTAATAAAATATATATACAGGCGTAATAATAATACCACATGGTTTCAAATAAGCTTGACAAATCGGATACAATATTTTATTGTAATTGTATTACCACCAATCATGGCGTAGGTAACGCAATATTACACAGGTTATACGATATTATAATGTAGGTACCTATACATTGTACATATATTTATTATTATGTTTATATTCTGGTGCGGTTACGTAAGGTTTATCGCTGAATCTTTAGTTTATTAAAAACAACTATAATAGTACCTATCTACTATTAAATATTATTAATAATTTTATATTAAAAGTGATATTATAATTGTTAACAGTTGGACGATGAAGCAAATAAGAAGTCCAATTACCTTCTGGCTAGAGCACAACAATTGCGACAAGACCAAGAAGATGAAATAAAACAGTGCAACTCTCTGATATTAAGTACCAAGTGTCATGCCATCCGAAACGCTCAAATTGCGGAAAAACAACTTATTCAGTAAGTTAATTGTATACATCTAAATAATAACACCTGTCACTTATAAAGGTATATTGTTATACACTTATACATTGGTATTTGGTATGTACCTACCTATGAATGCATTAGAAAAAATATTAATAATTATTTGGCTAATTGTATAGACCTTATTTTAAGAAACAAAGTTTTGAAATCCATTATTTAAAAAAATAATCGTATTTTTATGTATTATAAAAAAAAGTTGTTGATAAAGTTATATATTTGTATATGTTTGTGTTATACATTTGTGACCCGATCTCCGGGGTAGTAAAATGTAAACAAATATTTTATACCTGTTACTCAAATTGCTTGTAAAAAGTTATTTTCAACATTTAAATATATGAAAAACAGACTAAGAAATGCAATTACCGATGAACATAGGTATTGAATCTTTTATGCTTATAAGTATCAAAAATAAAATTCTCATGGAATTAGTTAACAATATTATCATAAATAGGGTTAGCGGCCATAACCTTTCATCATTAATTTTTATATAATTGTTACATTTTATTTTTTAATCGTCATTATTCAATTTTATCGAATTTATCTGGTGAGTTGGTTTGAATGTACCAATCGAAAGTATAAATTAAACATTATTATCAAATTGCGTTCCAAACGTGATATTATAAATACAAATTAACAACAGAATAATAGAATATCATTATTTTAATAATGAAATGTATTCAACATTGAACATAGATACCTAAAATGTTCTAAAATGTTATCCGGTATATATTAATATTATTAACAGGTAGTTATAATAATCCACAATTATAAATATGAATCTGCTGTAATATAATTATTATCGATTAAATTATAATACGGTTCCTATTAAATTTTTATTTACAGAAACATCCCAATTTCTTGTTTATGGGATTCATTTTTTTAGTCATTCCACATTACTTAATTTATTTGGTATATTCCCCGAATTTATAAAAACACAAATAACGGGGGAAAATGGGAAAAAATGGTTGAAAGCCTTCCGAACATACATCTAAACACTGGGAAAGTAGGTAGCATTTATTTTAAAAAGCTTCACATACTCTAGGTAGGTATCCAAAAAACAGGAAAATAACTAGATGATCTCGAAAGCTACATACTTATCAGTTATCACATTGCTAAGGGTCTGCTTTAAATTATTATAGAACGTCTCATCATTAGTTCCAAAAATATATTTAAAAATATTTTTAATAATCAAATGTATAAATAGTTCATGCGTTAGCTATAGAATTTGTATAGATTACTTACACATTATGTTTTTATAGGAAAGAAATGAAAGAAGAGGAACGTAGGATGGAAGAAATGATGGAACGGGAACGAGCGTTGGCCGCTAAAGAGCTCGAAAAGGCAGCGGAAGTGGAGAGGCAAAAAAAAAAATTCCAAGCAGTTGAGGTGGAGAAACAAATAAAAGAGAACGAGATCGCCAGGGAAATGGAGTTGGCCAGGATGGCGGAGGTATGCGTAGTTGACTTGTTGACGTGTTTATAAATATCGGGGTCGTAAAAGAAATACGTTTTTAAAACAAATTAATAACTACGCATAATATTTTCAAATGTTTAATTTCCCCCAACGAAAATTGGAGTTTCGTGATCTCGTTTTTATGGAAAACGAGAAACTCACTTATACTTGGCGTTATTGATGCATATATATACACAGGAAGCTATGATTCGAGCGGAAGCGGTGAACAAGATCCGGCACGACGAGGCTGAAAGGTACAAGGCGAGAATGGAAAAACAGGCGCAACTACGCAAGGAGTACATGTTGCTCAACGCACAGATAAGAGATTCGAAGAAGCTGGAAGAAGAGATGAATAACATTGAAGTGCTGCAGGTAACGATTATTATATATAGTGGTTGGAAACGGTACTTAGGTACCCACTACGTACTCCCTGTATATACATTTACACATACTACTACATAATCTGTAGTATCATCGAGGCCAAAACAATACTGCGTATCTGCAAAAAAAAATGAGTTATATACGTAACATTTTTCAGAAAAAAACATATAATTTAGTGTAAATAGGTATCACGTATAAATAATCAAGGCTGGGCAAGTTAAAGATTTTTTTTAACTTAGTGTTAAAAGTTAATACACACTTTTTGTTAATTTTTTAATTTAAAAAAAAGTTAATTTATATACACAACGCTGGCGTACTTAATATTTTTCCAACCAAAAACTAAATTATAGACTATAGTGTTTATACATTATATAGTATTTCCATATAAGTTAGATTCAAATGATATAAATTTTTAACTTTAAACAATTTACGATACATATTTTTTGTAATGAAAACAAAATAGACTGAAATAGTGAAATATAATTAAATTAAAAACAAAATAAATTAACATAACTTACTTCTTAAAAAGGAAAAATTAACTCGTTAATTTCACGTTAATTAAAAAAGAAATATAGTAAGTTAACAGTTAAGTTAATGAAAACCCAAAAGTAACTAGTTAAGTTAAAAAGTTAAAATAAAATTAACTTTTTAACTTATAACTTTAACTTTTTGACTCGTTAATGCCCTTCGCCTTTCGTATAATACACTAAATACAAAGAGAATATTATAAACGTTGAAACATTATCACGTATATCCATTATTAATATTATTGACAAAATACATCGTACCAGGTTATAAATTATAAATTATTTTTTTAAAACATCATTTTGATAGCATTAAATATGAGGTTAACCTATTCCCAAAATTTGATTTTATAATTAGTTTTTTGTGTCACCTGAAAAAATTACATTTTTGAGATACGTAGTATTGTTTTGGCAACGACGGTATAGTATTATACTATTATGTACCTACCTTAGTGTATAGAAACTATATATTAGAATGAGAAATGAGGTCTGAAAGCGTATAAATAAGCAAATAAAGGTGTGTTCAGCACTCCACATATAGGTGCTCCAAGATTGTGCAATTAAATAAACATCTCTTGCAAATGTGTTGCTATATTATGTAAATACCAATCGCCCCAAGAGAATGTTTTTTATTGTCTGCAACCTACAAAGGCCATCAACGTTATCAAAATATCACATAATTTTATTTTAAGTTTAATTGATTGAAATTAAATTTCCATTATTATTATCCTGCCACAGATACAAGAGTACACACGCAAAAAAAACGAACGAGAAATAGCATTTGAGCGAGAGCTACAAAAGCAGAAACTACTGAAGGAAAAGTCTATTGCCAAGATACAGGCGAGTCAACAAGCTACGTATGATTTGCGAGCCACCAAAGACGAGCTAAACGCACTCAGAGTCAGAGACCAGGTAAACGTAGTACCCACAATAAGGATAAAATGTTTCTAAGTGATCAGAGCCTTACGCTTATAACCAAAACAAAAAATGGCAACTAAATACACAGGTCCCGCATAATAAGAAAATAATAAAGTGTTTAAAAAATGATAAAACTGATATAAGGCACCAACCTCAACTAGATGGCTGGATGTACCTACCTATATAATAATTAAATTATTGGCACTCAAAGTAAATTTCAAGTATTGCTACCGCTACGTATAATTTAAGGGGAGCTATCCGATAAGCTCAAATTATTATTATATCTAGTCGTTAATGAGGCACACCGGACGTATGAATAAAACTATAATTCTATAGTTAGTTTCTACTATATGAACATATCGGATGACATGTCAGTATACCTATGTCACTAGTGAATAATATAGAGATAGCTGACTTTAAAAAAGTGCTTCATTTTTAGGAAATTAATATATACAAAATTCAAGACGTTACAATAATCAAATACCTATAGAAGGTTACGCTTCAATAGAAAACTAAATTTTCCCCATAAAAAGTGCCAAGGCGAACACTGGCTGAGAAATATTGTTTTTATAATTCAATGTACTTATTTTAAATATCACTGAAACGAAAAAATAAAACGATATTTCGCAATAAAACTAAATAGTTCTATTTTTATGGTGGAAATCGGGTTTCTAATATTATAGCCAGAATACTTCTTGTCCACCATACTACATAATAAAAAGGTCAATAATATGAGTGTATCTATTACCTTGATAATAATATGCAAAGGCAAACATTGACTGTTGTATATCAAGACTGGTTTCGTCAGCGCGAGGACGGACTCTTGAAATACGACGTTTGACTGAAAATGTTACCCTCTCGTACAATTACGGTAGGTATACAAATATTGAATGAACAGAGCCACAGAGGTTAGGTTACGGTCGAGAGGTTTATACTGATTAAAAAATCAAAATAAATATATAAATTCCTTGAAAGTCAATATTTGATTAATTAACGTTTATCTTCATAAGCGTATGCACTAGGGGTCAGTGGCGTGCGCAGGAATTTGGTATGGGGGGGGATGTCATAAATAAAAATGTATATTTTTAATATTTATTCTTTATTATTATACAAAAAAAATTCAATCTAGGCGAAAATTCATTCTTCTGGCTTTTACACTAAATTCATCAATTATTTGATCTATAGATAGTGGAATGTCTCTATGTATGTTCATTAATGCCAATCCATTTAACCGTGACTGCCCCGTCGTATTTCTTAAATACGTTTTTAATCGTTTAAGGGTTGAAAAAGAGCGTTCACTAGTCGCTGTGGTTACTGGAAGTGTAATGAGAATTTTTAAAAGCTTGTAGATACATGGAAAAATTGTATTCTCACATTCACAAAACAATTGCACGATATTTGTTGATGTACTCATAGTTTTACACTTGTTTTGCCATAAATACATTTCTCCCATGATTTGCATTTCACTGCAGTCTAAATCATCTTTGTATGTTTTAATCAGAAGTTTGAAGTCGTTGTCGGTGTCTGAATGAATTATATATCCTGGAAGCAGACAGCGAAAACATTGTAACAACTCACGATGTTGTAAAAATCTACCCTCTAGTTGTGTTAACAACAAATATTTCCGATGAGAAATTTTAAATAGGAATTTCCAAACTACACATTATTTTGATGAAATCTCTAATTCAAAATCCAGAATGTTTGAAGACTAAAAAAAAAAAAGCCCATGGGGGGGATATATCCCCCATCAACCCCCCCCTGCGCACGCCACTGCTAGGGGTGGTCAAATAGGTACTTTATTGAAGGGAGATAGATCCTCCCGTAAACTTCTTTTAAATATTTATAAATATTATATTTTAAATTATCAAATAGTTTATATGTTGAAAAATCAGTCACATCCTCCCCTTATGACAAAATCATTTGAAAACCAATGGTATACACCTATATAGGCTATATTTAATTTCTCTATTGAATAATAAAATATTAATACATGTTCATATTCATTCTAGTTTTAGACTAGAAAAACTTAATCAAAATCTTGATGTATAAAGTATTAACTAAAATATAAATTCTTAATAATTTAAAATTTTAGTTCAATATACATTCACAGCAAGACCTGACAGCCTAAATAGGTTTTGTACACAAAAATATACAGGGTATTGCACGATAAATGTGTCAAACTTCTAGAGGTGTTTCTACACCTTAAATGGAACAAGAAAAGTCCTTGTGACCTATGCCTTAAAAAATAATTGTTGTTAGATAAAACTTAAATTTTTAAATGGTCAATATTTTAAAGTTATAAAAAATTTGTGTTATTCTTTTTAGCCAAAAAATCAGGTAGGAACCTTGTAAGATATGTTTTCCTAATCCCAATTTTATGAGCTTTTCATCAATGTATTTAAATTAATTGTAGTAGGTACCTACTACCTACGGTTTAGCAGATATGAACATTATTATGAATCAAACTTGCGTTTAACCAAAATAACACAAACATGGAAATTATCACCCTTATTATTGATAATTCGATGTATTAAAAAAGTATGTTGCTGCGCGCGTGTCGCCAATATCGACACATTGTCATATTCGACTGGACGTATTTTTGGAACGGCAATACGGGAGCTATTTAAGTCAACATTACATTAAATTAGAGATACTTAATTAATTAATTGAAAAATTAAATATAATAGATCAAATAATTGAAAAATTATAATAAAATCAATTAATTTAAAAATTTAACAATTTTCAAATTTCTGATTTTTTAATTTGTATTAACCTAACTACCTATTTGTATGCCCAATTTGAACTTTCTAGGTCATCTGGAACTGGGTTAGAATTTTGATCTATAGGTCAGTCAGTCAGTCAGTCAGTCAGTGATAAAAATGACGATTTTGGGACGTTAATATCTAAATAACGGTTTGAGGTGTGTTTATGAAATTTGGAGCACATAATATGTATCTCGTAAGTGTGAATATATGAGCCAAATTTGACATGTTTATGTGGAATATATTTTGAGTTATGAGGGGGTAAAAAGTGGCTCCAAATGGTTCGTGTAATATTACACACGGCGCTGCTCGCCAGTTCTGTTAGCTAGAACTTGGCTTGACACGCTACCGCGTGTAACAGTGTACAATGCACGAGTTATAAACTTAAATTATGGTGATGCATGTACTATTTTAGGTAGGTAGTAACTACTAACTAGTAGGTGCTAATAGAGTTATGTAATTATACTCATTAGGTACTCATAATTATAGTTCCTACATGGAAAATCTATAATCGACTGTGTATAAATATTTTACGGTCGCAGGTAGAGCGTGAGTGGCGCCGTAAAGAACGAGAAGAGGCCATCAAAAAAGTCGCAGTAGAAGAAGAACTAAACGCGACCAGACGCAAACAGATCGAAGACCAAAGAATAGCGTACGCGTTTGAAATTCAAAGAGAGAAGGATGAAACCGAAAAAATCGCTAAACTTAACATCGAAGACATCAAAAAGAGTAAAGAAATGGACGAAAAAAATAGAATGGTAAATAATATTATTATGTATTGTCAATATGGCGATTTGCCATGTTAGTCTAGCTCCTAAGAAAACGGGGTGATTTCTTTATATGATGAGACTAGAAGGACGATGATCTATAATTATTTTACTTGGGGAAATTAATAATAATAATACATATTTCTGTTTTAAAATACATATTCTGTAAATTTAATAACTATTTCGCTTATAAGTTATAGGTAAGTAACTAAACTATGCCTATTTTATATAAATATATTTTAATAGGTCCTTACCTAATAATGTAATATAAATTATAATATTTGTAGGTACCTATACCTATATTATATTATTTATTTTGTTTTAGGGGGGTGAACCGTTTGCACAATACTTACTTCACCAATAGACTATATTAAATTACCGTAGAATTAAATATATCCTTATACATTTTTATTTTTAACCATCCTCTAAAGCCATAATAATATGTATAAAGTATACGTATTTACATATTATTTAAACGCTATATTATATAAATAGGGTACCTAAATATTTTCAAATATTAATCGTAACTCCCAAACTGATAACTCCTAAGACCTAAATTCTAATATTATATATACATACTGTTTATGTACCGGCAGAAAATCGAAGCACATCGTAGAAACCTATTAAAACAGATAAACGATAAAGAACAGGAAAAGATACTCGAAAGGAAAAGATTCTTCCAAGAAGGTATAAAGCTGAAACAAGAAGAGCTTGCCAGGCAAAAAATGTTACGGGATACAATGTACAATAAGATCGAGGAACTCAAGTAAAACAATTATTACTATAATAACTGATACACAGCTGGCATTTGTTTCCACATCGTTTTGAATAAATAAACGATTATAATATGATTTCAGGATGCACAACGTACCGGAAAAGTTTGTTCAGGGGATTGTGAGGCAGCTCAAGTTACACAAATAATACTAAGATACTTTCGACGATGCTATAATATTTCCGGAGGAATTGTTTTCATAATAAATACCTAATACGTCAGCATATTAAAATAATTCCCATCACACGTAGATACTATTATCAACTTATTATACTAATGTACACCTCTCAATATTATGACATATTATTATTACCTACATCTACTACAGTAGGCACGTGCCAATCGATCGTGTAAGTGATGAATTTCACACTCAAAATGAGATTCTCGGCGACAGCCTAATGGAATTCTCGTGTAAATTATTAACATAGAGTATCGGTTTCGATTGAACGATCACAAAATATTAGATTCCGTAAGCTATTCTAGCGATAACATTACGATATAAATGTATAATAGTCGTTAGAACAATTTATAGAAACTTAAAATGTCACAAGTTCACTGCGGTAGACTTGTCTCGAACTACAATGTTACGTCACAACTACGTGCTACGTATATCCAATACTTTTCGTGTTAAAACGTTCAATAATGTTTAAAATAATAATAATAATAATATTTATTGTTACCAAATTAAAATTAATGTACAAAACATCTTATAAGCAAAAATTTATTAAATTTTTGGTTCTCTTTTCAAAAGCAAAGCTTGTGCAGAAAAGAGAGAGTAAGTGATCAAAGTCTTAAGTGATTGAGAAAATGAAAAATAATACAAAAAAAGAAAAAAAAGAGAGAAATAATAATAACAATATACATAAGGATAATAATTACAGTAAGAAGTATATTATAATCAATAAGAAAAATTAATATGCAGTATACAATACGTTGCAAAAGGCATTATTGCAACAAAACATTATTTATATATTTTTATACATTTTAAAGCTGTTAAAATCATGAATATTAAAATTATATTTAATACAAAATGTTATGAACTTATATTTAGGGGTCTGTTGCCCAAATACTGTATTCATTTTAGGGACAATAACATTAGTATTAACCTCAAAGAGCGTATTACAATTGTGACACGGAACATCAATGCAAGTTTTGAAACTGTAAAACAATAGGCAAATGTTTTTTGTGTATAATGTTTTTAAATTTAATATCTCTAACTCTTTATATAATAATGAATTGTAGAAAATAGTGAAGGTTTATTGAAAATAAATTTGAGTAATGAGTTTAAAGTGATTTCAAGGTTCTGAAAGTGAGTATGATATGTTCCTCCCCAAAATGAAATCCCATAAGAAATAATAGATTGAATTAGTGCAAGGTATGTAAATTTTTTTAATTTGACGTTTAAAATAGATCTAAACGCACCTAAGAGATTTATATATGTAGAAAAATGTTCATAACATATTATTTATACAATTTATGTGTACACCCATTTTAAATTAGCATCAATATAATATAACCCTAGGTATTTAATAGAGCTTAATCTATCTAATTCTCTATACATTTACATACATTATTTTTATTATTCCTGATGATACAACTATTGGAATGAGCAATGATTTTATAATTATTTAAATCTGTAGATTTTCGTATACCAAAGTGAATGTATTTAGTTTTTTCGTTGTTTATCTCTAGCGAATTATTATAAAACCAGTTTTCGACAATATTAAAACTTTCCTCAGCCATCTCATATAAGTTATTTATACACGGACTTTTTAATAAGATGACGGTGTCATCAGCAAAACAAATTATTTTACCAGGAGTATCTTGATGAAAAAGCCCATTAATGTATATTATAAATAACAAAGGTATATCCAATACTTTTCGTATTAAAACGTTCGATAATGTTTAAAATAAAAACTCAAACTTACCATGATCATGATGCACGAAAAACACTGCTATGAGTAATGAATCATACTTTGGATAGGCTTGATCCAGGAACTATAAACCAATGAAATGATATAATCATTAGGGTTTTAATATCCATTCGTACTGTCTTTTCATTAGATGAATCATAACTTTTATCATCGTCCATGACACAGTTAATCGCAATGCACTATTATAATAATTTTTAGTTTATACACAAAAATCACTACCTATTTAGAAATATATGTTTATAACATAACGAAATATTTTTCTCTCGTGTTTAACGTGGGATTATAATATTTTATAACCGAATTTGTATGGTTGTAGCTGTTTATTCCATGCACACGATTTCGTGGAAACGTCACTGTTTAAAAAAAAAATGGAAGTTACCCGGTTCTTCCTCCATTCAAATGCTGTTTGTGGTACGACAGCGGCCCGGCGGCGTCCAGACGGTAATATTATGTGGCCGCCCCGGCGCCCCACACCGATATCGGAAAATTTAATATTTCCAATAACTATTTGATTAATTACATTTTTGAACTTTTCTCATTACACGGCTCATCTGCACACCAGTCACAAAATACAAAGTACTTTAACGCTACGTACATATATTTACACGCATATAATATTATATTATACAATTTACGAACAAATTTAATTAAAAACAACATCGAATTAGACGCTGTTAGCGGCAAAATAATTTTCGATGTTTTTCGAAAAATTTCGTACCTGTTATGGTTTTAATCTCATGAAAAAAAATTTGTAAAGTAAAAGTATCGGTTTCGGTTTTTAAATTAATTTAAATGACGGTTTCGGTTCCAAAACCGGTTCTTTTCGGCAATGGCGTCATTCGGGGGGTGGCAACTGGGGCACTTGCCCCAGTCTAGTATTTGCATCAAACTTAAGTCGGCACATTTACCCCCCCCCCACCACTATGGCACTATACTATGAGAATCTGAGTGAAAAAAATGTTGAGTAGGATAAGCAGTGAAAAGTTGCCCTAGTCTAATAAAAACTGAAATGACGCCACTGCTTTTCGGTAAGGTTCCAGTCTCTGGTCTTAACAGTTAACACCATAGTATAGTATAGTAGCAGTACTAACTACCACAGTAAATGTATTTCAATTTTTAGTTTCTTTCGTATTTTATGTCTTTATAGAGTAGAGACAACAATTATAATAGAATAAATTAATAACATCAAATACAACTATATTACAACATTAAGGGTCCCGGTGTCAGTTTTTCAAATTTTCCATAATTCTATAAGATTTGAAAATTAAATTTTATATTTTAGTTGCCACCTCAATTATAAGACTTGTCCACTAATCTATTGCCCGATACCTATTTAGGGGGGGGGGGTTGATAGGGTGTATTATATCGAACAAAAATGACTTTACGGGAATAACTCTCAAGCTTTGTAGAATTGTCGAATTTTGATGACAATTAGAAGAAGACTTCCTACAGCCCGCATCGATCTCTGTTTTTGTATTTTATTTCAAATAATTGTATTAAAAAACTTGTAAAAAAATGCTTTTTAACTTGTATTTTTTTAGACATATTTTTTTTTACATCTCGTTAGAAGATGAGACAGAGATAGGAGGTCATTATTGTGTGTGAACTATTATGTGTTATTATGCACAATATTGACATATTGTTATGTACTTAATATGTATTATAATTTATAATCAATGTAAATTATCATTACTTGGTAAATCGCACCGCTGGAACAAGACTATCACTACTCAACATTTTTAATTTTGAGAAAGTGATTTGAAGATTAAATCTATGGTATTTGAAAGTTTTTTACGTAATACGTATGCTTTTGAAACTAAAAACTTAAATAAACTTGCAAAGATATTTTACAATATGACTTTATAAAATATGAAATACTCTCTCGAACCCAAAAAGTTAGACTTGTGACTTTTTACAATTTTTTAAGTAAGTGCAAGACTGCCATTTTTTGAGATGTGACTGTATTGTATACAAAAATCGATTTTAAGACAGCCATTTAAAAAAATATGACAGTATTGCATTTCATATTGTAGATGCTTTATAACAAATTATAAAATGCAATACAGCTACAACTCTAAATTTTGACGTTTTGCACTCAACATATCATATTACCACACGATAAAGTTAATATAGGTCTTGAATTTTGACTTCAGTGATTAATTGTTTAAATTAAAATAAGTAAATTGCCATAAAGTAAATATGGCTCTCTTGCTTTGAAAATTGACTAAAAATTTAATAATTCAATACTGACACCTTTTTTTTAATGGCTAAATGAAAAATGATATTAAATGTGGCATTCTTGCATTGTATTTTTTCACTATTCGAAAGTACCTAGTCATAACTCAAAATTGATGAATTTTCAGTTGTGGCAGTCTTGTTCTGAAGGTGCTATATTATAATATGCACAGATATACGTCCACTGCGTATCATATTTTTGTATACTTGTCGTGACGCTGATAAAATTTTAGTTTTAAAAAAAAAAATTCCTAAAAATTGAAAAATTAAAATATCAGTGTACAGTTTGCACTTGATTATGAAACAATGCTTATAGAAGACGCTGACAAAAAACCAAAAGTTTAATCGTAACGCTGACCAAATTATAGTCCATTAAATAACAAGATACATGACGCCAATTGGCGTCATTCAGCACATGCAAACTATGTAGAATGACGCCAATTGGCGTTTTACGCAGCAAACGTGTTAAGGCTACATCATACAATTATTACAGCCACCTTATAGGTAATGGCAATGCTACTTTGATAATATATTATATGAGGTATGCAATAAGTAAAGGCAAATGCCTTAAATAATAATTAAATCAATTTTAAATGCAAAAATGTTCCAAGTATAACAGATTATATACGAACATAAGCATGCACACTGCACAGAGGTCCTCTTGACAGGGGAGGCAATACCGTTGCTGAAAAGGTCTAGGCGTCACATACCTCATGGATGTACTCCGATGTAGTATTGTATTTTTATTAAACCATAGTAAATTGATCTATATGGAGATTTACTCTAAACATACAAATACCACAACAGTTTTCAATAAGTAGTTATGAACAATAATGTCTTCAAAAAACAATGAAAAAAATATAATTTAAATACCTAATATTCTTTTGACGGTAGGGTTCAATATTTTAAAAACTTATAGAACTTTTTCATAATTGTATGCTTGATCCAGTTCAATAAATATATTTAGAAGTAGGTCCATCTAATCTAGTAGTTTGTAATTTTGTTTTCAAAATATTAGTTTCGAAAAGGATCTTTCACAGGTGCAACAAATATATTTATGTAGAAAATACTATGAAAAATATTCTGTCTATCACAAAAAGTGAACCATTTAATTCGTTCTTCACATTATTTATTGTTCACTACATATTTTGTAGGATTTTGGGAGTAATTTGTGGTTATCTAGGAACCATATACCATGTTGACATTGTCATAGAACCTGAGTTGCTACCAAACCAGTAACCTGTCTGATCTGTAATCATTAAATATATATACAGTAATACTTCCGTTAACCTCTAAGTAACAGTAAATTTTTTTGATCCCGTAGAGTTTTATAATACCTCTGTAGGACGAGAACCTCTAAATAGTGGTCATGATTTACAGTCCCTTCGGTGACCGTTATATGGAAGTTCTACTGTACCATACAACATTTTAGTACTATACGATATAATTGTATTATTCACTATTTTGAGACTGCATACGGGAAATATTTTTAAAAACAGTACATGAACGGTAAATGGTAATGGATACGCATGGCAACCATTTAAAGCCTAAAGGATAAGATATATATTAATCTTAGTAAGGAATGTTCAGGCTCGCACAAAACAAAAATAAAAAGATATAAAAAATACATGTAGTAGTATATTCATGTATTCATAAAGAAAGAAACAACCAATACCTACAGTAAATTTAAAATTGCATTCTGTGTGGGTATTGATTATTCCTTAAGCCAAACATAGATGAAAGGTACAAGAAAAGAGTTTTCTTGTCTTTGTGTTGCTTGAGGACGCTCAATACCTGTGCATCTACTGTCTTTTGATCAGACTTCCTTTTTTCACTTGGTCGGTAGGTCTAAAATTTAAAAAAATTTTTAAGTGATATTTAAGTTTATTAATATAGAGTTCAACTATAATACCTTGGGTTTTTGAACAAATAAGCTTTTACTCTCATTCTTCTTGGGCTTCTTCTTCAATAAAGTACGCTTGAAGTACTTGTCATCAACTTCTTCAGGGATCTTAACACTGGAAATATCCAACTTTGTCTTGGTGGCAATAACATGACCTTGGTGTACACGTCTCATTGGGATGGCATTCAAAATAAATGGTCCAGTGATCAAAAGTAAACCAGTATCAAGTGTCTTCAACAAGATTGCGCGTTTACCCTTGTGAACACCAGTCAACAAAATTACAATTGTTCCAGGGGTCAACGATGAGCGGGTATTGCGCTTATGGTTCTTGAATAAACCACGAGACTTATGTTTCTTCGGTCTGTAAAAATATAAGAATATTTTTAACTACATGAATAAATTACACATAGATATAAGCTAAGTTAATCTATTATCAGTAAGTCTATAATTTACTAAATTTCTTTGTATCACATCAATAATCATACTTTCAATTCACAACATTGCTTTAACTTAACAAAATTAAGCCTCAAGAAAGTAATAGATCAAATCCAAAACTAATAAATGTATCACTTATTTGTGTCCATTTTGTATACAATTACATATAAAAGGTGCATAAATATAAACGAATATGATTTATGAACTTTCTTTAGCACAGGAATACTTCAATGCGTATAACCTGCGACTCTGGTTCAATTTTTTATTGAAAATTATAATTTTTTGTTCTTGAACACATCTCAAGAATTTTAATACATCTACAAAATTAAGATTAATGTATCACTTATTTGTGTCCATTTTGTATACATTTATATATAAAAGGTGCATAAATATAAACGAAAATGATTTATGAACTTTCTTTAGCACAGGAATACTTCAATGCGTACAACCTGCGACTCTGGTTCAATTTTTTATTGAAAATTATAATTTTTTGTTCCTGAACACATCTCAAGATTTTTAATACATCTACAAAATTAAGATTAATTAATGTATCACTTATTTGTGTCCATTTTGTATACATTTACATATAAAAGGTGCATAAATATAAACGAATATGATTTATGAACTTTCTTTAGCACAGGAATACTTCAATGCGTACAACCTGCGGTTCAATTTTTTATTGAAAATTATAATTTTTTGTTCCTGAACACACCTCAAGATTTTTAATACATCTACAAAATTAAGATTAATTAATGTATCACTTATTTGTGTCCATTTTGTATAAATTTACATATAAAAGGTGCATAAATATAAATGAATATGATTTATGAACTTTCTTTAGCACAGGAATACTTCAATGCGTATAACCTGCGACTCTGGTTCAATATTTTTAAATGTATATAATTATATTTTATTATCTTATTGAGTTGAATAAATATCACCAATTATCTTAAAATTAATAAATGTCTCACTTATTTGTGTCCATTTTGTATACATTTACATAAAAAAGGTGCATAAATATAAATGAAAATGATTTATGAACTTTCTTTAGCACAGGAATACTTCAATGCGTATAACCTGCGACTCTGGTTCAATTTTTTTTTTTAATAATCCTCCAATGAACAATTTCATAAAATGTAATACACTAAAGCAGGGGTTTGGCAACCCGCAGCCCCCGAAACAATTTTTGATGGCCCGCACAAAGGTGGTTAATTTTTGTTCAATAATATTTTTCATACAATTTTCAATATTATTCAATTCTTTTTTCTTTATAAATAAAATCTAATCTAATCGTTAATAGTTGATGTTTATTCTATATAATTATATAGTCAGTTTAATCTATAAAATTGTTATTATTATCTAATCGGAGTCGATAATGATGGCTGCACTAATCAGTCATAGTTACTTAGCGTTTTTTTATTCTATTCAATTTTTTTCGGTAATATTTTTATTTTATTACACTTATATTTCTATGTAAAATAATCAAATATAATAGCAATACAATTATTAGTATTAAATATATATATGTAAATTTTTTTTTTATGTGGCCCTTGATGAACATTTGAAAAAAAAAATGTGGCCCGGGTGGTTCAAAAGGTTGCCGACCCCTGCACTAAAGTATAAAAATAAACGCTTAATTGTCAGTTAAATTTACAATTATTAGCTTCTTGTAAAGAAGTAAATATAAACTATTAGAGATTTACAGCTGCTCAATTTTTTTCTAATATTAAAAAGGCATAAGTACCTTGATTTAAATGTAAATTTAAGCCATCAATAATCTACAACTTAATTGCAATAGTTCAAATATATAAATTATTGGTAAAAAAAACATTATTTTTATGTCCCATAGCAAATTTATTTTTAACTCAACTACCATTCAAATGTTTTAACTTTTATTGGCTTCAGAATATAATTCTTTTTATTGGGGAATTGAAATTTTATATAATAGAACCTATTAAACTAATATAAAATAGTGTAACTGGTGTTAGGAAATTTATTTATTTACCTAAATGGTTGATTTTTAACATTATTAATTACTATTAATTTTATTTAGTTTAAAACATGCTAACCACCTTTAATTAATTTTTTATACTAGGATTACACAAATATGATACATTTGTAAAAAAAAAAATCCAAACATCCGAAATGGTGGAATAAATTATGAAGTCATTCAAAATGGGTTGTTAGACAATAACATACAAGTGTTGCTAATATACAAAATTCATTTTATATCACTTATTTGTGTCCATTTTATATAATTTGTTATTTAATAAATGGTGCATAAATATAAATGAATTTGATTTATGAACTTTCTTTAGCACAGGAATACTTCAATGCGTATAACCTGCGACTCTGGTTCAACAACTACTCAACTTAATTGAAATTTAACAATACTTATGTAAAAAATAATATCAGTTGTTAAATTATTTGAAAAAACACCAATATTTTGATTTTAATGTTTTAGTTTAGGTATAGTACCTTCAATCATAAAAAGTTTTAATAAATGCCACATTTCCAGAACACCGTTTAAATATGATAGAAATAAATGTTTTAAGTTAACAACATTATAGCAATGCAAACAGACAGTAAGTACAGTACCAGCATTAGCTAGAAAACTTGATGTGACATGTAAAATATCAGTCGCATTGAATGTGTTACCACAGAGATAAAAAATGTATGCATACAGCATAGGTAATAATCTGCAAATGACTTACCCAAGACTTAAATTAATTAGGCATAAGAATCTGACAGAACTTAAAATTATTCTAAGATGATATATTTGTAATTACGTTTTCAATGTTGGGTAATATGCCTTGCGTTTGACAGTATGTACTTCACGAGTTTCACCATTCTTCTCACCCTTGATCGGCTTAACAATTATGGACTTTTTTTTTTTCTATAAAAATAAAATGAAATAATTATTAATTTAACCATGATTTTGAAAGTAATAAGTAAATAAAATAATTACTGGAGTTTCATTCAATGGTTTTCCTTCCGCTTTAGCCTTAGCTATCAACTTAGCTTCAGTGGGTCGGTGAACGAAACGCCATGTTCCACTCTTGTAAACCACTTTCCATGTAGCGGTACCACTCAACAAATTTTGTTTGGGCTTTTTCTTCAGGGTACCTGCTGCTCTAGCCTTCTTTTTGGTTTCAAATTTGGCCAAGCTCTTAACTTTGCTTGGCCTTAACTTCTTTTTTGCAGCGGAAGAATCCGACTTAGCAACAGCTTCCTTAGCCTTAACCATCTAAAACAAATATAGAACAATTAATACATATAAATTAAATTTGGAAATTTGTACAAAATTAATTATTAGGTAAACACAATAATTATTTGTGGAAATATTATTACAATTTAGGATAACAAAACCTACCTATCCTAATTGTAAAAAACACATTGTTTACTCATTATTTGTTCAATTTGAAATTTATTTTGATGATAATAGGAATTATCAGGGCACAAAATTGAGTATAAATAATTAATACCTTGGAAGTTAATACTTGTTCTCCCAAAACTCAAATATCAAGACCTTAGTATCATGAAGTAATTAATTGAATTAATATACAAAAGTTAAGCCTACACTGAATGATAATATTATGTATGTATGAAATTTCAGAATTTATCGTAAAAATCTAAATTTTAACTCATTCTGGAAGGTACCCAAGAGGCATAATAGTCCAAATCAGAAGAACGGAATGAGATTCACACAATACCGGGAAATCTCGATTTGTTTTCTCTTCAGAATAAAGTTAAGTGAAAACCTCCGGTTGACAATTAATGTATGTTTATTACAGTGGAAGTCCGTTTTACTTATTTACATATAAATGTACAGATACATTAAATATTAACAGAATATCAATGAAAAATTCGGTAGTTCCGCGGCACAGCGATTCCTAAGTTTACGCAACGGTTGGGCAAGTCGATATTTCGGGGGAAAATTTTTTTTCATATTTTACAAAATGCCCATTTTCACAGACGCAGGTCGAAACCATCGCAATTAGCCAAACTTTTCGGATCGAACAGATTAGAACGGATAAAAATGGGTACTTACTTTACTGGAAACTTGATGGAAGTATAACACTACGTTAACAGAACACTCGGAAAAAAGAGACAGCGTTTGGAACTGTTATTTGGCTAGCGAACAAGTTACGAGCATTGAGGTTATTTCTTTACAGTGTGGCCAATGTCGGCGGCGAACAATTTCGTTTCCCGCCTATCGTCGGACGTCCGAGAGTAGAAAATATCCATTATTGTGTACATAAGCGTGTGAAACGATTGCCTTGTCCGTCACAAAACGAATTTGTCAGGGCAATTACTAAAATCGTCGTAATTAAAATAGCAATATTATAATGACAACGGGATCGACTTTCGTTAATTGGTCGTAGTTTTCGTACCGCCAACTGTGCAAGCTCTGTTTTACGCATGATTACTCTTATCAAAATATTTGTTAACAATAACATTTACAACTTTTTGTTTTCGAAAACAAACCAAGACGGTAAGAGTGTAAGACGACGTGTTAACGCGAGATGTCGAGTGATCGTCTTCGGTGGTTGGTGTTTTACTGATTATAACTCATAAGTAGGTGTTATAATTAATATTTACTTTGTAACTTGTAACTAGGCAGTAACTGTCTGCATTGTTATGCAGCGGACGCCTGCAGCATTGCAGTGTGTACACAGTAGTTGTACGTCATGAAGTACATGTAAAACGTACAAAATACACTTAGTGGACCATAACATTTTTACTTAATTAACATACCGTTTTATTTATTTATGCAAATCTGTATTTCAGGTAATATGCTTGTTACATTCGTCAGCACGTCGGACGTGTAAATTATTTTCTCATTTAAAATGGGTCAGGTTCACTTGGAAACAAATAGAATACACCGCTGAAACATATTATTATGAATTTCAAAGATGGTCCACACCGCGGTCCACTAATAGTTTTTATTTAATCGTTCGACTCGCTCTACATAAATCGATCAAAAAAAATTTCAAAATGACAGACTACTCAAGATTTGAAGACGATATTATCGTTAACTCATATCATGCCCAATCGCCTAGTAAGTTTTTCTTTTTTTTCGGTATTAATTGCTTATATTACAATATAATATATTTTCATAGACCGCAACGGAGACGTACCGTTGAGTATTAATGATTCAGCTATACCAAATGAAGATGGTGAAAATATAGATTTAAGAAATCACTTTGACGGTCGCCTGGATGTGATATTCAGTGATGGCGATCGTAGAATAGATGTAAATCAATTTTGGGAGATGAACTACCATGAAGCATCTATATTTCTAGAAGTAAACTATTTTGATGATAGAGTTTTCAACTATTCATATATATATAATGATTTACAATTAATTAGGAAGGAGAAAATAATGAAAAATTTGATTCTCATCCACATGAACCTGAAGCTCTTCCAGCTTACCTATTGGTACACAATGACTGGTACTATGGAATGGATTTGGCTACATCACTAGTTTTAATTGTTCTAGCGTTTGCAGAGGATCCAGCTACACCGCCATTTGAAGTAAAACATAATCCTACATGTTCATTATTACTATTCTCATTATGTATTATACCATAGATGCCAGTTGCTCTACACAGTATTATTGAACTATTTGCCCTAGCAGTGATTGGTCTTGGTTTAGCATTAAAACTTAGATGGATGGGTTGGTTAACAATTTTGAAACATAAACGGACCATGTTAAAAGTAGGTGTAACTAATTCAAAAGTTATAGATAGTTCAATACTTGATAATATTTTTTTATGAGTTTTAAATAACTAATGATTAGCTATATTTATTCATTTATTTTTATATTATTTTAGTGCATAACATTGACAATAATGATTGTTGAAGCATTTGTAGTGTTAATACGTCAAACCTCTCATTTCCGAGTATCAAGAGCATTACGACCAATTTTTTTGGTTGATACTCATTACTTGGGTGGTGTTCGGCGTTTTATTCGACAAATACTCCAATCATTACCTCCAATATTTGATATGTTGTTGTTGATATTTTTTTTTGTTACTGTATACTCCGTGCTTGGATATTATTTATTCAAAAGTACTACAGATGTACACAACCATTTTGACACTTTGTTTAATAGCTTTGTCAACATGTTTGTTTTGTTAACTACAGCCAAGTTAGTAGTGTTTTTTTTAATAATATATATTTAAACAAACTTTATCACCTGTATATTTTAGTTTTCCAGATATCATGATGCCAGCTTATTCAAAATCCAAGTGGTACTCTCTCTTCTTTATTTCATACTTATGTATCGTGTTATATCTCCTAATGAATTTGGTAAATAACTTTAAATAATTATAATTAGTAAACTAAACTGCTGAATTACAAGTGTTATATTTATTTAAGATGTTGGCCGTTGTTTATGAAACATTCACTAGTATTGAAAGAGATAAGTTCCGAAAATTACTTTTGCACAAACGTCAAGCATGTAAAAATGCATTTAAACTACTTTTGACTAAAGAAAACCCTAACCAAATGGAATTTCCTCAGTTTGAAGGAGTAATGAGATATTATGCCCCCAAAAAAGGTAAAATTAAATCAATACTTTTTAATTGTTGGATACTTGCTTATCATCATTGTTTTATTCACAGGAAACCGAGATTTATTAGTGATGTTTAGATATTTGAACACAAGTGGAACAGGTTCATTGACCATTGAAGAATTTTATGGAATATACGACTCTGTAATGATGACTTGGCAACCACAAGCCATAGATACACCTTGGTATTTCACTGCATCCCCTGCAGTACAAAGAATTTGTCAAACTGCAAACTCAATCATTTCGTGGCCATACTTTGATCATATATTTTGTAAAAAAAATTATATATTTAATATTGTATATTAACTCCTTATTATTACGTATGTGATTTTAATTGTAGATGTTTTAACTACTTTGAATGGTATTGCGATGATTGAACGAGGAATGCAATCTTATCCAAGCTTACAAACCTCAGTACTTGCATTTAGTGCAGGATGGGACACTTGCTTCTTCTTAGCATGTATTCAAAATAGTTTAATTATTAATCTTTGGTCAGATTTTATTCTTTAAAAAAATCTTGTGTTATAGGTTTCACTCTTGAAGTAGCGTTGAAGACACTTGGAATGGGATTAGAACGTTATTTTTCATCCGGCTGGAATTTATATGACTTTGTTGTGACCTTGGGAGGTTTGATTGCTGTAATATCACTACGTCTATTTCCAGATTTTGTCTATGTAGTCGTTTTTAGACCGCTTAAGTTGTTACGTTTGTTCAAATTGAAGAAACGCTATCGAGACATTATTGGTACTATGGCAATTTTATCACCTCTAATAAAATCTGCTGGATGTGTTATGCTTGTCATGTATTATTTTTTTGCCATAATTGGAATGGAACTGTTTGCTGGTTATGATATGAGAAATTGTTGCAAGTAATTAACATAACTTTAACATTATAAGTTAAATATTTAATTTTATAAAATATATTTATTTTTTTTTGTTTTAATATAGTGGTACAAACATTGAAACTTATTATAAATACACACCTGACAAATCTGGATATTATTATTTAAACACGTTTCCTAATTTGGCTGTCAGTCTTGTAACATTATTCGAATTGACGGTTGTTAATAACTGGTTTGTTGTGATGAATGGATATGCAACAAAAGTTCATGCTGCTAGTCGAGCATACTTTGTATTATTCTATCTCTTCACCATGGTTGTGTTAACTATAGTGGTTGCATCAGTTCTTGAAGCTTTCCGGTTCCGAATTCAATATAAAAAGCAAACTACAAAACGAGATGGTAATAATTACTTTTATTTTTGATGATATCATAAATACAAAATGTTAATTATAAACTGCAAAACTTAATGTAGAGGAAAAATTGCTCCACGAGGAAATTGAATTAAAGTGGGAAGATGTTATGAATTATGTAAAAGATTTCCAAGCATTGCAAAAATACCGATCAGATATGTTTGTTGGAGTTGTAAGTGCTAATATAAATACTAACTTAAGTAATTAATAGTGTGTATTGATAATTTTAAATTGTTTAGGGTAAAATATCATTTCTCGGAAGTCGACCAAGAAATCGTCAAGTATTACAGCGACGAATGTATAGACATGAAATTGAACAATGGATGCAAGAAGCTGCTGCTATTGATAAACGTCTATAAACATATAAGTTTCTAAACATTGAAGCAAACGAATTAAACTGATGGGGTCAATTTAAAGGTAGCTTACTTATTCACATTTCTCTAACAACTCATACAAGGCAATAACAACTAACAATTTTACTGCAATAATTTTATTTAAAAATTTATTATTTACCTATGCTAATGATTTTTCATTTAAAACATGTAGGTATAACGCCTGAAATTAAAATATTTTTTTTTAAGTTCTATGAAAATTAACTTTTTCAAATCACACTTTGTTTGTATGTCCATTTAATATCATACATGTCTTATGATACTTATCTTACGAGTTCTCAAAGTACTTATGGAAATTTTTGAAGAAATCAATGTCATTTTAGTGCTGTTAATGAGTTACCGACCAAAGTATTACACTATACAGTATTGATAAAATTAGCCTGTGATTATAGTATTATTCCGAACAAAACTGAACAAGTATTCTGTTACTATTTTTTTAGTTTTTTTTTTTATTTATTATTATTGTTTTCTTTTTATTAATATTATTTATTTCTGTTATGGATCAAACGTTTTGCCTGTGATTTACATTTTATTACATTAAATATTGAGTATAACTTGTTTAGTCCAATACAAATTTGAATTTTATAGACAAAATAATAAATATTATACCTAACTGTAAATTATTATATTTAGGTATATTAATATTTATCTGATAACTTAGAAAAACTTTAGACCGTTAATTTAAAACACCTATGCTGGCTTGCATGAAAAATTAATTAATTTAATGGACCAATCTTGGGCCACTGTATCATGTTTAAGGGACCATTAGCTCACTATTGATTCAGTAAATGTTAAATGGTTGTTCATGCAACCCGGCACTAAACTAAAGAGTTGGTGAATTAATATGTAAATTCTGAGTGGATCTAAACCTTATAATTCATTTGCTATGTGTGATTTACCCATTACTTCTTTTTCCTTTGTGATTATGGGTTTAATATTTATTCATACCTCTAAATTTAAAAGAAAAACTAACAATTACTCATCTGCCTAAGTATAACAGTAAAAACGATGTTAATAATTGAATATTTGTTTAAAAAACGTATAATTGTTATGAACCGGTGATATAAAACATGTTATTAAATATTTAATACTTTATGTTTATACACTATTATTATCACTCTTGGAATGTATAATGACTAATACCCTCCACAGTAAATACAGAGTACGTAACCGTTTTAATGTTATTATTTTTCAAATGTATAACTTTATATCTATTTAATATTTTTGAAAAATTATTCATGGATTAGAAAGCCACGATTATGATATATCATGATTCTTAATTTACAAAAAGTGAAAAAAAAAATTATATGTGTTTTTTAAAAACTCATGATAAGATAGTTGTAAGTATTTTAAAAGTTAAATTACTTATTTGCATCAAGTATTAAAATAGTTAAGTATCTAAGTCTTAAAGTAGGTGGGCAAATTTAATATATAATGGCAAACATATAGAGCACCTTGTAAATATTTGTTTAACCAAACATTATTGCATATTTATGTTAGTTTAGCTAGTGACACATAATACTTAATAACAACATAAATTAGTTTATATCTGAATAGTAAAGTTAAGCACTTTTTTATTTCGTTGAGTTTTATCTGTATCGTTTATTAAACAATTTTAACCTCTCACTTATAAAATGATATTGTCTTAGGCAGAAATCATTATGTTTGCGTACTTAAGCAAAATGTAAAAATAATTGTTGCTATTTAAGTGAGGCCATAATCATTGACACTTTCTTAAGTTTCTAAATCACATAACTAAAAACTAGTTGTAAGCATATAATATTATTATAATATATTTATATATAAATTATATCTATGGGCTATGTTTAATTATAATGTAATTTGTCAACCAACAAAATAGATTTAATCATTAAGTATTTGATCCTTTGGCAAATATGGTAGCTGTGATCGTGTAGTATTATTAATTATTATTAATATATTTATATATGGCAGTGCAAACTAAGATTTTTAAGTCTTCCTTGCAATTTCTCGAATGATTATACAAGTTCCTAAAGATTGAAAAAAAATGAATATATCAATTAGTATTGACTATGGTATTTTTTAAAAACCACTGAAACTTTTAATGCAAAATATTATGAATTTTAATTTTATGAATGTATTTGAATAATATCTGTATAGTAGTTCTCCACTATTATTTTTAAATAATTATAAACTCATAACCATCGGACATAGCTGTCACTATATTAGTAGTTCTAAGTATAAGTTATATATGTACCTAATATTAATATTTAATTTTAACGTATTTTATAAAAGCATGTATAATATTTCAATTTTAAGAGTACCTGAAAAGATAAAACTCAAATAAACACATTTTAAATGTTATATCTAATTATTGTAGTTTATTTTGTTCATTTTTTTTTTTTCTAGTATTATATTTTGCAATAGCAAGTAGTAATGACTAATGACTAGTTTTTAAATTTTACTGTATGTAGAAGTACCTAATATTGTGGTTGTTGACTCACTTTATTTTATTTTGTTTGTTACATTTTGTGATTAATAAATTATATACATAACATATTAAAACAAGTATTATTTCTTAATATAAAGTATGCACATCCATTCTTCTGTTCCCCAAATTTTAGTGAGTTATGTTACATAAACAACATTATTGCTATCTGACCAGGACTGTCATTAAATGGAAGCATGGGTGAGTGCAAAACGACTAACACCTTAGCCGTCATCCTTGAATTTTTAATATAAGGTAGACGATAATTATGTAATTTTAGATTCGGAGTGGAGCGAGGAAGCTAGTGGTTTTACAATAATATTTATTATTATTATTATTTTTTTTTTATCCTGTAAACAAAATTTCTACAAGAAGAAGTGCTTCAATTTTAACGTATAGTATCTTATCTTTTAGCAAATTGGATGAAGAATATAATTTAGACAGGTAATTTTATTATAATCTATTAAAAAATCTGTGTTTATATAGTTTAAAGATTTTTTGGTAACAGCATAAAATAGTTAAACCTTAATCTAAATAGCCAATCTTCAGTTATAAACATTTTATATATTTTTAACTACAAAATAATTTGCGAATTTTCGTTATTTTGTCTTTATTATATTTGAACTTAAAATGCTTATAAAAAAAAGTTGCTCCTATTTATGTGCTATTAAAAAATGAAAGATGAACCTTGTGTTAAATTTACAGGCTTTTTGATCTAACAATTTTTTTTTTATAAAACAGAAAAAATAATTATAAAAAATTTAAATTGCAAATGTTTATAAATAATTTAGTAGAAATATTATCATATTATACAGAAAATTCTATATTAAAACATTTGGTTTTCAAAACCACTCACTATTAATTTTCAATTTTGACCTCTCGAATGCACCACTACAAAGAAGTTGAAAATCGGAAGCATTATTTCGACTACTTATCGTGTACACACAGACCAGAACAAATCTACACATCATTGTATGTAATAGGCAATAGCATACATTATTTTGCTCCCAATGCCGTATTAACTTTCATTGGTGACCCAGGGAAATAATATTTGGCACCTTTATGAATGAAACAAATTATTCAAAATTTGCAGCCTTTTAAAATGTTAAAACTATTGCCGCCCTAGAGCACGGCTCTGATCGCTCCCTTCAGAATCTAAAAAGAATAGTCCATCAATGGAAAATTATTAAAAGGTTATTGGGTACCTAGTCGGTTTTATGAGAGAGGCTTGCTCATTCAGTTTCAGAAACTCAGCTAGGCCATCAGAGGGTACATAATATGATATTATGTGAGCTACAGAGTCCCAATTTTTTTTTTTTTTTTGTATAAATTTGTTGACTAAACTCAGGGCCGAATCTTGAACTCTGAGGGCTCTGGTGCAAAAGAAAATTTAGGGGCTCCCTTGAAAAACAATTCACAGTATTATACCATTATATTTTTACTACAAATCGAATTGCATTATAAATTTATAACCATATTTTAACATATTATAGGTATTAGGTAATATGATATTTAAGAGTAATCTTAAATAAATAATAATTAATAATAATTAATAAATAATAATTTATTTAACATCATAATTACATAAATATCTAAGATATTCTATTATAAGAAATATAATTTATAAAGCAAAATTGTCAATCATTTCCTCAATATTTAGATTTTTAGTTCGTTCTTTTTATATATTTGAAATTGCTATACTAGATGAACGCACTCGTCTACATGCGTTTCTTAAGTAATTTTTATTAGTTTTAGTTAGGAAAATGATTTTTCTGCTCCAGTGATTGCTGTCATTATAGAAGAAAAATAATGCAAGCTCTTGAAACGTCACTTCGGTATAATATATCATTCGAAAATCATTTCGACGGGTCGAAGTACCTACCTAGTTTACGAAAAAACTATGTGGTGTTCATACAACAACAATAAAAAAAAACTATAGTTATTATTATTATTATTTTAAATTCTGAGCCGAGCGATGAATGGATTGATTTTATAATAATATGTGTGCTTGTTTTCTTAAATTCATTTTTCTTCTTTTATCACATTTTGGGTTAGAAATTTATTTCTAAAAATTTATTCAGAAATAAATTGTTCTAAAACATGGTATGGAGGAAAACATTACCGACAAATAATGACGAGTGATGACAATATAGAATAATGTTATTGTGGCCATCTGAGAAGTGAGAATTTATGTTATATACCTAGCAAATGCATTACACTTTCCACTAGGTACTCGATAAAGGTCGAACCACTTACTGTGCGGTTATTTTTGTACAACTGTCAAAACACTCATACCGCCGAAAAGTGATTTCCAAGTACAGTAATATATATAATATATATCTGTTACAAGATTTGTTCAGATTAGAATATTATTACAACTAAAGTCAATATTTTATTATATTGTAAAAATTGACTTACACACTCGACAATACGAAAAAAGCAACAATAGTTTTTTGTGTTCACAAATTTATTTTTAATTATCGAACAAAAACAATATAACATTTTTTTAATTTTGAATATAATTTCAAAAACGGAAACAATTTTGGAAACGGTTGCCGTTATATTATTATACAATTTTGTATGTTCAAAAAAAAGTTAGAACAAAAAAGAAAAAGCCGAAATTTGTAAAGTGAATATTATTCGATATAAGTAAAGAAAATTTAAATACAAAAAAAAAAAGGCATCGGACAAGACGACGCTATGTGTGGGGGGGGTACGCGATGGCGAGTTGGTGGTGCTGATGATGTATTGATAACTGGTTTATGGCCACTGGTCACCTCTACAACGTTCTGACGGGCTGTCCTGCGGGGCGGACGAGAGTCGCGGGCGAGTTTGCTCGAGACCGCCAAGACGACCATGGCAGCGGACGAAGCCCGGCCACGACGGCTGCGAGAGCGACGACGGTTGGCGACGAGAGGCTAGTGCGCGATGTCGTGCGCTGCTTGACGGTACTGCGGGTGCTGAAGACGACTGCTTGTGCCGGCAACGACGGTGACCTGCAAAGCTCGGAGAGGCGAGCTGGCGACTACGATCTCGGTGCAGCTGCGGAATCGGCGGCGGCGTTGCGACTCGGGGTCGGACCACTGGGCGAAAAATGGAGAGAATCTGCAGACAGCTTCGCGACGACGCGCCGCCGTCCTGATAGTCTCCGTGATTTTCGCCCTGGCGTCTCCGTCTGCCGCAGCCGATGGCCACGGAGCCGCGCACCGCCGAACCCGACGAAACGTTTCGTTTCCTCGAGCCCGGCGCTGCTGACGTCCGTGGCGTTCCTAGCTATACCCTGAAATCATAGTCATCCGTCACTCACCCGCCGTGAGCTCTGAGGTCTCCGTCGCCGCCGTCACGCGAGTCGCTCAGCACTGCAGCCATAGACAAGAATACTAATAGATAGGCAACTGCTGTGTTAATTTTTCGAACATTGAAAACTGCGATCCTGGTGTCTGATGACAAGAACTACGGCGGCGGCGCGGCGGCCGTATTCCCGCTTTTTTTTGAATTTATCAATTGAAATTCTTTTTTTCTTTACCAATTTATTATTATCAACTATAAAGTGATAAGAGAACAACAGAAATTAAAATAAATACAGATTTATTAATACAAAACATTTAATTATAATAATAATGAATATTATAAAAATAAATAATAAATAAACTGAAAAAAACCAAAAATAATACTGAACAATTTAAATATTATTTAACATTTTAAATATAATGACAATAAAAAAGCTAACAATTAATTGAATAATATAAATTATAAATACAGATTTTACATTTCATTGTGCTGTTTTTATATTGAACAGCATAATATAAATATTATAAAAATAAATAATTAATTAATTAACAAGAAGAATACTTAAAAATTTAAATATTATTTAACATTAATTAAAATATAATAACAATAAAAAAGTTAACAATTAATTGAAGAATATAAATTATAAATACAGATTTTACATTTCATTGTGCTGTTTTTATATTGAACAGCATAATAAAAATATAATAAAAATAAATAATTAATTAATTAACAAGAAGAATACTTAAAAATTTAAATATTATTTAACATTCATTAAAATATAATAACAATAAAAAAGTTAACAATTAATTGAATAATATAAATTATAAATACAGATTTTACATTTCATTGTGCTGTTTTTATATTGAACAGCATAATATAAATATTAATAAATATTATAAAAATGAATAATTAATTAATTAACAAGAAGAATACTTAAAAATTTAAATATTATTTAACGTTTTAAATTTAATGACATTAAGGGATAATAATTAATTTAATTTTATACATTATAATTTTTTACTTTTTTATTTTTTTCTAAATTGAGGCCTTTTAGAGAATTTTTTGTATCTTGCAGATGCTAATATTTTTATTTGGTCACTTTCTTTACTATTGATATACATCTTTCCAGCTAATATTCGATTAATATGTGTGCACCAGTTATGGACAAAAAGTTTAATCGCAAATTCTACAAATCTTTTGCCAAACTCTGATTTGTGAGTTGTACATGAAACAATGTTGGTATCAATAGTTGTATTGATAATTTTAACTAATTCACATTTCAACGAGGAATGATGACATATACTCGGTAAATGCTTATAAATAATATCAATTGTGTTTTGAACTAGTTGACAAAATGTTGTATTGGGGTATTTTAGATTTAATTTCCCATTTAATTGGTAATCCCTGTTTTTAACTAGATCATGCTGTTCTGTTGGAGTTGACGTGCAGATTTCCTTCAGGCACTTTGAACAATCTTTGATGAATACTGTATTGAGTTTTTTGCAAATGTATCCAGCTATATAAGTATTGGTTTGATGTTCAAGTTGAGCATGGGTAATTTCCGTTTGTGGTTTTTTTCGCAGTTTTCCATCAGCAACCCTGTCTTGTAATGGTTCCGTCACCTCTGCTTCCAACATTTCTTTTGAGTAAGCATCAAATAAAGTTTGAAATGACATCAGCCCACTATTACCTTGGTCATCTTCGCAGTTACTGCCAGGCGAGTGACTTGACAGAAAATTGTTCAACACCAGGGTTCTGTAAGAAGATGCAAACATCTGGCAATTAGGATTATTATTCCTGTAACCTAGAGCCCGCAAAGCACCAAACATATTCTCCAATGGATCCTGATTGAAGTTTCTTAATAGTAGAGAATGCACACCATTAGCATTCATAACTTTGACTACATTTTGAAATCCTGTTAAAATAAAGAAACAAAAATGTATGAAACAAATTGAATAATATAAATTTATGTATAAAGTTTCCACATAATTTTAAATTAATTACCTTTCAAAGTTAGTATCCAATTTTTAATTGTAGGTGGCTGAGATTTACATTTCTGTTTTGTTACACTGTCTACAAAGTGCATAGTTTCCATCACCTTAATTGCATTTCTCCATAGTTGGTGGTGTGGGGAGTTTTTTGTCACAGCCGTACGATACACCTTTCCATCAACAACTTTGTGGAAGTTACCATTGACAGAATCGAAAATCTGGTCGAAAAATAAACAAATATCTGCTGTATCCTTTGCCTTAACGTCCATTATATCCCTTGCTGAAAAAAATGTTGTATAAATTAAATTAGTTATTTTTACACATATTACATAATATATTATACATATTATATATATAGTTACTTACAAGCTAAAAAATTTAGAATTGCTGCTACTCGTTGACTTAATACTTGGCAAGCATTTTTAACCTTCATTTTTCTAATTTCGTTTGGTATAACATGTTCTCTAGTGAGTCTAGGTAACATTCTTACCTCTTGAATATTATTGTCCAATTCATACAAATCTATAATATCTTGCCAGCGTGCTTCCTTCCGCTCTCCATTTATTGTACACACAAGATTTTTGTTGAGGAGGTTATTTCTGATTCCTTTTATCAAGTGCGGAGAATCATACAGATGAATAACTTTGACGCGTTCATCTCCACATTGAATCTCATAGAAGTTATCATCATAGTTATTTTCGTTTCTTCGTAAATAGTATTCTTTCGTATAATTGTGCAATACTCTAATAGCAGCACTATTGGAAGTTCCTTGGTCGCAAATTGTAGCAACAACTTTCAGACCAACAGATGTTACTGCTTGAATCACCTTTCTTATTTGGTTGGCCAAATCATGTTTATTAGTTGAACTCTGGCAAAATGTGTATGACATTGGTTGTTTGTATTTTTTGGTTATACCCTTTATCATAAAGACCAAACTATGGTCTGCAAAATTTTGGGTACGTCCTAAACCATTATCTTCGAATCCCATAATATTTCCTACATTGTGATCATAATGGAGCTGAGCTTCTAAACTGACTTCATCAAATAGTATAACACAGAATTTATCTTTTTTTTTTAAATGTTTAACATTTTCTCCCAAAACTTTCAAAAAAGTCTCATCTAAACCAGTTTTAATCGGTATTTTGGACAAAAGTGAGGATAGCGTTTTTCTTGAAGGCAATGTAAACAATTTAGAAAGTAGCCGGTAAGATTTTTTACTTTGTTTGTACAATGATAAACTTAGTAACTTTTCCTCCATTGTAAAACGTCTTCCTTTTGCCTTGTTATGGGTTTCTCTAATTTGTAGTTGAGTGAAAATGGCGCCAGCTGCAGTCATTTTTCTTGATGTATTGGAGGAAAAAAACTGACTGTCGAATTTGGAAGCAGCTGCCAGGCGACTTTTAAAACTAATGCATCTAGTTTTCAAGCGGTTCAGTTGTTTATTCAAAACTACACTGTCTGAGTAAAATTGTTTACACCTTGGTGTTAATTGGCTAACTCTACTGACATTTATTTTACTCAGAGCACCTACAAAAAAAAAAAATATATTCAAATTTATTTCTTGCTAATCAGTGTTACAAGATAAAGCAATTGATGATATGAAATTTAAAATATGGTGCTATCAGTGATTAATAAATTTCAGATTTTCAATCAGTAGAAAATAATAATTACCATGTTTTTGTAAGCGCTTAACTACAGGCTTTTTTTCTTTTCTATATTTAACAACTTTTTGGTGTTCATCATGCACTATTAAAGTAAAGCATATTGAAAGGCGCAAATATTAATTACAAAATAAGCTAAGCATCCAAGACAATATTTATAATACAAAGCAAAAATATAAATTATAAGCATGAATAAATTATACATACATTGCAGAAGTGAATCACTGAATGGTTCTATACCAGACATATCAACATCATTACTCTGGTCGTTGTTAAAAGAATGATTTGAGAAAGGAGACTGCACTACTATATTTGACGTATACGATGTTGATGGATCAACAGAACCTAAATATTCACTCATTGGGTCAGTAACAGTTGCATTTTCGTCAGAAGTACTTATAACTGGAAATAAGTATAAAAAGTGCATACCATTAGAAAAAAAAATGACTAATAAAAGTATAACACTGTAAGTATGTAATGAAAGCATACCAGGTGGTTGATCAGAATCACTGAGTTTTTCAACACCAAACATATCAACATCATTACTCTGGTCGTTGTTAAAAGTATGATTTGAACTAGCAGACTGCACTACTATATTTGACTTATACGATGTTGATGGATCAACAGAACCTAAATATTCACTCATTGGGTCAGTAACAGTTGCATTTTCGTCAGAAGTACTTATAACTGGAAATAAGTATAAAAAGTGCATACCATTAGAAAAAAAAATGACTAATAAAAGTATAACACTGTAAGTATGTAATGAAAGCATACCAGGTGGTTGATCAGAATCACTGAGTTTTTCAACACCAGACATATCAACATCATTACTCTGGTCATTGTTAAAAGTATGATTTGAACTAGCAGACTGCACTACCACACTTGACCCAGATGGTATCACATTTATAGCTATACCTAGTAACAAAATTATGATTAAAAATAAGACTTTATCCAGCAATAATTATAAAAATTATTCAAATTACAATTATTTGACATGTTCAATGTAGGGTATGCATTCGCATTCAGAGCTTTAGTGCCAGGACTTTTTGTATTTGTGTCAAAGTGGACATCACAGATTCTTTTTTTGATGTATACATTCTCAGGTGTCATATTATTCAGGCCTACAATTTCCATCCACTTAAGTAGCCGTCCCATATATAGCCGTGGATTTGGAAAACGATGAGAAATTACATCTAAAAAAAATAAAATAAAATTTTGTATTACTTTGGATTAGAAAATTAACTAACTTGTTAGGTTAGAAAGTTAAAAATAATTATCTTATTAACTAGTTTATGCCCCTTTGATAATAGTATACCTATCAACAAGTAAGTTATTGTAGGTCTTTGTGGTTATTTATCAATTGCCTACTATAAAGATAATTTAGCTATAACATTTTACAACAATTATATGTTATTTATCTTAATGACTCAAGTGAGGTGTAATTTCCCGTGATAAAATGAAAATAAAAATAACAATAATAATTGGTACATACCTACTTAGACAAGTATAGGTACATTAAATATTATTATTGATTATAAGTAGGTACCTGATTATACCTGTTATCCATCATCGGTCACCGCCAAAAAAAAAGTTAATTTGGTAGGCGATAAGACGATCGCAATAAACGCATCACAGTGCCTAACATGGCAACTATCTATATAATAATTAAACGAAAATAGTATTGTTTTTGTTAATTATTGTGATGAACTACGAGTTGGTAATCACCGGGCTATACAGTGTCGACAGCCATGACTAAAATATACAAATATATAATATTGCGCGTGACGCTATCTCACTAGGTATTATGCTACAATATCCAAATTAGGGCAATAATCTATAGGACAATAGAACACTGGGCCAGTCGTCCCAATCCACATTTCAATTGATTTATTCATGCATAAAACTAAAAATTACTAACCTTTAGAACTGCATCCAGCTATGCAACATTTATACGAGTGCCTAGTCATTTTGTTGTAGGTATTCGATTATCAAAGTATAAATTGAGATGAACACGCAGAAGGCAAAAAAGTGTATCAGAATTCACAACATAGTCCAGTATACAAATCACAGTTTTAAATTTCACTTTCACAACGAGAAAACAATTAATAAATTGAAAAAAAATCCGTTACGATTTATGGTTATGAATTTATGATTATTATTATGGCAGACGGCAGTACTCGTCTACAATCGGATTCGGTCGCCGCTACAGTGGCGCGCCCAGTGTCTGATGTCATAAACACCACCGACCAAATACGATCTATGAAGTTGCCAGACCCTGACTGCAGCGTTCGTCACTGAGCAGGTACCGTAGTCGGGGACGGCGTCGTTGTCCGCGCCGGTACCGCTAACCTCCGTCGTCGTCGTGTCGTCGTCGCTCCCGGACCGAAGCAGCCGGGCGCCCGCCGCGCCGCCAGAGGGTCTCGCGTGTCTCGGCGACCTCGAGCTCGCAACGTCCGCGATCCCGTCGCGCTACCGCAAGATGGCCGGAGAACGTGTATCGGCGACTTACCGCCGGTCACCACCTGGATGTGCACTGCCGCGTACCTATTACCTCGAAACCCCACACGTCGCCTCGTCTTGTCCGCTGCCCTCGGCCAGGGGGGAAACTTTTGGACGCCTTCACTTCGGGGGACAACAACAGCGCAACACGCGTCCGGCTCTCGTCAGGCCTCTCCACGCAGAGGACACCAGTCTCGCCGATGCACTGCGCGGAGCTGCGCGTGTTTCTGCCTTGACCCCCGGGTCCAGCCAACCAATCAAGATCCCGATACTATTTCTGACTTCCAGTCCTCTGGCCGGTGTGGCGCCCACCGCCTCGCCATCCAGCTCCTTTTTCGCGGCTTCCTGCACCGGAGGCTCGACCACTTCAACGATCGGTTCAACCGGTTCTGCCGTTTTGTCAGATTTGTCGACCGGTTGAAAGACGTTGGACGGGACGTAGTCGTCCCCCGCGAAGCGCGTCGCATACGATAAAAGTCCTTCCAGGTCTCCGATGGTAGGTTCTTGGTCTATGTCGTCTATTCGTTTCAGTTCTTCTTCCATAATCTCGTACTCGACGTTGCTTATTATTTTTCCCAAGATTTGCATGATAGTTGTTTCCATTTCCTTTTCTTCGATATGCGATGCAGCCATTTTTTCGTTCAGGTTTTTTTTTTTGTCCGCGTAAGGTTAGGTCAGATTATATACTCAGATGAGTTCAGAGTTGCAAATGTGCCGATTTCGGTATTTATTCCTGGGCCGTCGACGATGATTTTAAACAAACATCGTTTATTAGTAGCCAGCACATTATTATATTAATCGACGGCCGGCATCAGCTGGATTTCGGGCCCGTTAATTTTTCCAAATGCCATTATTACGACTATTATTGGTATAGGTACCAACTCTTACTGTGGCGTGTTGAACTCCTTTTTGGTGAGGAGCAAAAATGTATACAAGGTACCCACCCTTCCACCCACCCCCCTCGATGTTTGTAACGGCATTTCCGACATAGCAAAAAAGTTTAAATTAAAAATGTTTACAAAATTTTCCTACATTTGTAACGATTTGTATTGTCGGATATGATATTTCTACTATATACCTAGTCACCTAGGCGGCTAGGTATTTTGTGGCAGGAAGCACACCCACCAACCAACAATTTTTAAGGAGCAATTGCTCCAAAATAATACCTTCGACACGTCGCTGCAACTCTAACTGTATATACTTACGCAGAGGTACACTATAATAATTGTATTAAAATATTTTAACGAGGATTTATATGTCGATCTGCATTATATTACTATACTGTCGTATATATACTCGCTTTATACTTTTGTAGTTTTGTAGGTACCTATAAGATTTTTAGATTCAGAACGGAACGTGACCAATTCGTATTGCGATTTTACAATTATTGTTTTTTGTGTATGTGCTGGGGTGTACCTATATTGCGTTTTATAGTAGAAAAAATGCTTTGATCTACAACGTTGGGGATGATTTCAAATCAAGTTGCATCTAGTTATGGTACTGGGTATTTTAAAGGGCGAAATCGCAGAAAATTAAAAGTTCTTTTCTTAATAATAATACTAGGAAAAACGACAAAAAAATGAGGGAACATTTTTTACGAGCATCTTCCATATTATATATTGCATAATTTTCAAATGGCTATTTTAGAAGTTTTTAATTTTCTATTTTAGGTTCTGACGATCTCTAAACTTAATTATTCTAATCACTATACTGTTTTTTAAATAAAAATGTGTTTGTAATTATTTTGTAATTACGAGTATTTAAAGTTATTATTTGACTCGAGATTAAAGAAAATGTTATTGGAATGAATCACCTCAATAGTATTAAATAAAATATTATTCAAACTGACTATTGACAATTAAGCATTAAATATTTTAATACCTACCTACTCTAATGTTGTTTTATATAATATATTATTAATAGTTTCTCATTTAATTATATTATATTAATCACATATTTCAATATTTGTGAAAAAAAATAACATCTAAAATATTGGTATAGTTTCATTTCAGCTTGATTTTTGTTAATATTTATGGATTTTTAAATAAAAAATTTAAAACAAAACTTTCCTCTTGTGTGAGTGAATGTCACAGTTTTGCTATGTTAACTCGATCTAAAATCATTACAGTTTATTGAGGCTCGTCATCCACTCTATACTTCGCATATATAGTTCTCCACTTCTTATTGGCTGTCAATCGTATACATGCATATATTATATATAACATAAAACAAAATCAACTGATCTCAAGTGGAGAACAATGACATTAGCCGGAAGTGAAGGAGATTCGCATACTGTTCACAACTAGTAGGTACTACTGTGATGATACCTACCTATCTAATTATATGGCATCGGAAAGACCAGGAGTCATAATTGTAGATAAAAAGATTAAAATACCATGTAATTATTATTTATTACTAATAAGTAATAAATATTGCCCTTCAATCTTTTGTCAAAACGTTTATATCCAAATACCTGATTACCTACATGATAATCAGATAGCACTAGGACTATACCTAGTTGTACCTACACTTACTCATACCTATAAGATAAAAATATCAAATTAAACACAACTTTATAAAAACTATAGGTATTCTGACACAGATTTTACTAATAGAGATCGACAGATCGTGCAGAGTATAAAAATTATTCTAAAGAATGAATAATATTGAACACAATTTAATTGACTTACAAAATATTAGGTACAATGTACATATTATTATGATTTTGATTTAGCTCTAAATAAAAATATTATTGTCATACAAGTATAATGTATATGGTATTAATAAATAAACATAATTTAAAAAAATAAATAATTAGATCAAATAAAAGTACAATACATATTTTATATGAAAAAAAAAACTAAATTTGTTTGAACATAATATAATAGTAAATAGTGCAATTTTGTGATAGAAAAAATATGTAGCAATGCAATGCATGTTTTAAAAAAAAAATATAAAACAAATTGAGTTGATACATCACTCATTAACTTTATATTCCACTGATATAATAAACACACAATATAAAGTAACAAAGCTCATAACTTTGGTTAAATTAGATCTGTTAAATAAAATATTGATGTTTAATACAAACGATTTGTGTACTAAAATTGATCCTACATTTTCAACTTCAATAATAATTTGAACTTTTATAATTTTGTTCTTTTGAAAAATATTCAGGAAACATTACATTCCACATCACACCTGAGCCTGTCAACAATACAAAATGACAAAACACGACCTGCAACATAATTTTTTTTCTCACGGACGGACATTATAAGATTTTGTAACGTGTATACTTCAACAAGTAGACCAGAAATAGCACCAGCTAAATGCCTAAATGTGCCGTATAACCGATCTAAAAATATTATAATTAGATTAATATTAGAAGCTTCGAGAAAAAAAATTTAATTCACATACCTGATTGTCAACGTCAACAAAATAGCGATATTGTAAGTAGACGATCCAAAATCAAAAGTAATTAGAAAAGCAAACACCAATAGTTGGTAAATACCACACTCCATTTCAGACCAATTTCAGGCCAACAACACTGCAATTCGCCATCTCGTATCCTCCACTCCTTGTTTATTGTGTCTCCTGGTCGTAGTATTTGTTTTTCCCTTAAATTTCTTTGTATAATCTCAAATTGTTCACGTATTGTAGATTTCGATTTTTTTTCTTCATTGTTCTCCCTTTTGTTATGAACATAATAATGTAAAATATTATTGATGATAGCCAATGTGCAAATTTTTTTTTTAAACAAAATACTGTTTCCTTTTTAAAAATAATTGTTTATACCTTTTGGTATTGTTTTTACAATTTTATTATTATTATTTTTTTAATAAACATATTTTTGTGAACGCAAAAAAATATTGTTTCTTTTTTTTTTGTTTTGTCCAGTATAATCGATTGTTACAGATTTAACGACAAAAAAATCGTGAAAATATTTTATATATAAAAAAAACACGTTAGTTGATTGTACTAAGTATAATGACCGTAGACCTGCAATATAAACGATACAATGCGATATTATAATATGTTCCACGAAATATTTTTAGACATCATAACACTAAAGGCGACGAAAACTGCTAAATAAATCATAAAATCCGGCGGATAGGACATGGACAGTTATACAAACCATAACGATAAAATAATAGTATGCATTGTGTAGAACGTGTGAACGTCAATACAGTCAAATAGTTCATACAAAATATTTCAAAAAATTCAAAATTGGATTTTACATAGGTATTTAGCTGCAAGTCGGAAAATAATATTGTTTGAAAACATTTCGGAATATTTTATTTTGCTATTTTGTTTTCTTTATATTAAATTTATATTTTAAGATTATAAATAAATTTTACCATAAGTATATGAGTAGGTAGGTAATTTTATTATTTAATGCTGATTGATATAAATAAATCGTATGTGATTGTATTACAGTAATATATGGGACCCCTAATTGTGTTGGGGCTGGGGCTGCAGTCCTCCATGCCACCACACCCCAAAAATAGGGCTATGCAGGTTATTAATAATAAGTAGGTAATAACAAATAAGGAATAACTTTAATTATAACGTTTTGTAATATTTAAGCATTTTATGAACATTATTTTTAGACCAAGGTAAAAGTGAGGATTAATATCATATAATAGTATTAATAGTCATATAATAGTATAATACATATTACATACAAAAAAACTGTACTTATTAGAATATCTGCATTATATACAGAATTAAAGCTACTTATTTTCCAATTAATAAACGAACTATAGGTGCATTATTATATTTATTTTTATAAATAAAACAAAGTATAGGTACAGATTTCATAAAATATAATTTCAGTATGACAATTGTGTTGGTAAAAAATATATAGGTACTTTTTAATGATTAATAGATACAAAATAAAAATAAGTAAGGCGTTCGAATAGCTTAGTGTGTAAATGTGCAATCATAAACTTTATAACTTATAAGGTTTATGTGTGCACTCTAATAAAATATGTAATTTTCGCCATATACTAATTCAAAATATATAAAAAAAATGAATACCTACCTATCTACATAAACTTCCTAATCGTATTTCAATAGAATGGCCTACTTTACGGTTTATGTTTTTATATCAAATATAAATAAGATTCAATTTTAAATGTAAGTGCACAATTTATTTTCTTAGCCTTTTTACTACGAAACATATTATTTTGATTGGTATTTTGATAAAAATTGCAGAGTTCAATATCATGATCTATGTTAACATTTTCAGTTGGTAGTTTGTTAACAAAACAATCAAAGGTATACCCACATATTTTTTCGTTTGAAGTCAATATATAAAAATATAGTTGAAGCCCTATAGGCTATAAGTATATTTATTCCTCTGCCTTTTAGAGGTGGCCAGTACAGGTCTGGGTATAAAATAACTTATCAAATGTAAATACATACATTTTTAATGAAAACAAATGTGGTTTTATAGTGACCTATAAAATTTTAATTGACTTATATAGTATTACATATTATTATTATTTTGATTTAGCTATAAAAAAAATATTTTTGTCATACAAGTATAATATGCTATCAATAAACATATATTAAAAAAAATAAATATGTAAGATTGAATAAAAGTATAAAATATATTTTATATAAAAAATAAATACTAAATTTGTTTGTACGTAATATAATAGTAAATGGTGTAGTCTTGTGATAAAAAAAATATGTAGCAATGCAATGCATGTTTTAAAAAAAAAATATTATAAAAAATATAAAACAAATTGAAATGATACACCACACATTAACTTATATATTAAACCAATATAATAAACACACAATATAAAGTAACAAAGCTCATACATTTTGTGAAATTAGATATGTTAAATAAAATATTGATATTTAATACAAACATAAATGAACATTTAAGTTTAATTTTTACAATAATCAAAGTAAAAAAAAATATATATATATTTGTGCACTAAAATTGATCCAACATTTTTAACATACTTCAGTACTTCAAATACTAATTTTAATTTTTAATATTGTTCTTTTGAAAAATATTCAGGAAATAATACATTCCACATCACACCTGAGCCTGTCAACAATATATAAATGACAAAACACGACCAACATAATTTTTTTTCCCACGGACGGACGTTAAGATTTCGTAAAGTGTATACTCCAACAAGTAGACCAGCAATAGCACCAGCTAAATGTGCAGTATAACCAATCTAAAAATATTATTATTAGATTAATATAACTAGCTTCAAAAAAAAAAAAAATATATCATTTACATACCTGATTGTCTACTGCAACAAAATATCGATTGTAAATAGATGATCCAAAATCAAAAGTAATTAGAAAAGCAAATATCAAGAGTTGGTAAATAGCGCACTCCATTTCAGACCAATTCTGTAAAATTAATTTGTATAGAATATAAATTAATCATACTCTTAAATTAATATATTTTTATTTATTTTACATAATCAATTTAAATTTCATTACAATGATGGAATAAACAAAAAATAGTTTTAAGTACACTCAGTACTCACAATAATTATAGTAGCTACGTGTGCTGTGATCAAAGCATAAACACCTCCAGAAGCACCAGCCAAATAAACTGAAGGATCAGTTACTGACGTAGCTAGTGAACCAGCTAAAACTCCGGATAAATAAATTAACACTACTCTCCAACCACGATGAACCATCTCCAATGGTACTCCAAGTAATAGCTGAACAATTAAATTTACTGTCAAATGAGTCTGTCTGAAAATAAGTAGTAACATGTTATTCAGTTATAGGTATGATATGATCATAAGTTAGAAAGCTATAAAAAACCAGTGACACAACTAGGATTGTCGTCAAAGGGTTGTGTGTATATGACACATTATTTCGTAGCAAAATCAAATACAAAATCAAATAATTATTTAATATTTATTATTTATTATTATTTAATGAATGAATAAATCTAATGAATTACATACCTAAAATAATATTCAAACACCATAACCATTACAAAAAAAAAAAAAATATTCTTAATAATTAATTATAATATAATAGTAATATTTAATACATATTGTTATACTCATACAAAACAAAATTTTGAATAAAAATTCTTTATTTTTATTACATTTTACATTTGCCTTATTATATATTTATAGTCCAAAATTCAGCCATAATTATTCTAAAGTCAGTACGTCTAAACTTCATTAACTGTAGTCTGTAACCGACAAAGTATATTAAGAAGATCGAACCCATTTAACAGGGTTTCTGAATATATATTCCTAAGATGATACGTATTAATCTACTTCAGTGATGAAATGTGCAAACAAATTGTAGATATTGAGAAAGAAAATATTTAATGCATCCAATGTGTTATAGGGTTTAATATAAATTGTATTTAAATATTGATGCTATAAATCAATCTCTGTTATTACTATGTCATAGCTTTAAAGTTTAAACATAGTTTTTGTAACAATCCACAAGATTATGAAGGTTCACTTGAGCAACCAACTAGGTATTATATTTTGTTTATGGTTATTGAAATTATAGTTTAGCGTCATTATGAGTAAAAGCATGGGATAGCGAGCACCTTAAATACAATTTTTTAATTCAACGGATAAAATAATAAAATTGGTATGGAAGTAACAGCAAACCACTTGCTACCCCGCAATGACGCCTATGGTTTAGCTGCTGGACAATAGCATCAATAAATGGTAACAAAAAATTATTTTGTAATACTATTTTAGATTTTCTTTTAGAATGTTAAACCGTTGTTCGGTAGTATAGAAATTTTCAACATTTTGATTTCAGTATCTAATTGGTTGCATCTTGTATTCTTGTGTGACCAGTAACTTTGTATTGACATTTATAAATGATAAAATATCCATGAAATAAATTCATATCAATTAAATTTTTTGCAGTTATTCAATCCCTATGGGTGAGTGGGGGAGTCAAGACCCGGGGCCTATCCCTTTGGTTGCGCCACTGAAAAGAAGTATTTTAGTTTGTAAAAAAAACTTACCCAACATGTACAAACATATAGGTCAGAAACCGCCAAGCTTCACGTCTACGATGAGGATTGTAAATAAACATTGAAGCCATAGGGCCGTGGATTGACTCAGTTGTTTTCATTTTTAAAACATCCCAAGTGAAAATTAATACCTATGTATAAAAAAAAAATAGTAGTTATTAATATATGTATTATAATAATGTTAATGTTTATAGTTGGTTTATGGAATTTCTTTTAAATTTTACATTATTAATAGCTCCTATACTCTGTTCAGATTAATATTGAACCGCTCGCTCGATCAAAACACGTTTTTTTCGCGCATTCCAGACACCGGTGGGAGCGTATGCACGGCCGCCAGCACCGGCGCCGACGATCGACGACAGCCAGCGATGACTGTCGGCCAATCACAGAACGCATAGCCACCGCATGGGGGGGGGGGGGGGGGGGGGGGTAGGAATTGTTCGGCGGCTCGGTCTGCATGCACGAAGCTGGTTCAATCTTAACCTGAACTGAGTATAGGAATATATTTATTCTACTAATTTTTCTACAAATTGTATATTAATTAATATTAAACTACTGTTGTAATTGATTGTTTACATCAGAAATAATATTTAATTGTAACCTTAAGAGGACATAACAGTGGTCTTTGTTGTCTCCGTCTTACAAGTGCGTAAAATAGCAAATTTACACTCAACAGAACACGAGTAACTTTGTTAGTTTAAACATTGGAGTGAATTGACTTATTATGAAAATTGATGGTAAGAACATTATCTGTGTTTGTATGTTGGTTATTTATGATATTTCAATTTTTTAGCAAGTTATGCGTATATAATATACCGTAAATTAACTCTGCTCATAACTAACTTAAAAACTGAATATCGTAAAAAATCAATGTGCAAACACAGATAATGATCTTACCATCAATTTTCATAATAGGCCATTTCACTCTAATGTTTAAACTGACGAAGCTACAAGTGTTATTCTGAGCGTACATTTGCTATGTTACGCACTGGTAAGACGGAGACAACAAATACCAGTATTACGTCCTCTTAAGATGCCAGACATGTATCAAAGTCTGACTGTCTGAGACCTATATATTGTATAAGCCAATATTACTTAGCAAATATTAATAATAAAATTACCTAATTTTCAAAATGGAGAATATTTTAATTTTTTAATTCATTCTACTATATTTTTAAGAAAAATATTTACTTACTTCAATCAGACTAACAATAACCATACATAATGCTGGTGGATTGCAAGAGTATTCATCTTCATAATCCCCATCAGTACGATCCACTCCTGCAGTCCGCAATCTAGGAGGTCCTCTTGGCACAATTGTATAATGGACGTATTTGTTAAATAAATTTGTAGTCAAACTTTTTGCTATAGGTTCTTCTTCCATCTGAAGATATTTAAAATCATGGATTTATAAACTTTGTAAAGAATTCATAAAGTATAGGTAAATGATTTTACTAACCAAATGTAAAAATTCTCTAAAATTAATATATCCATCTTGATTGTGATCAGCTTTATTTGCGATTATTGCCAAAACTTTAGGAGGTATATTATATTGTTCGCCAGCTCCTTGTTTTAACACATGATGCAACTCATTAATAGATATTTTACCATCACGGTTTCTGTCAAACTAATAATATTTTCAAATACAATATTATAATTATTTGAAAAAAATACAGACAAAGTTTGCAATTAATACTTACGCGGTTAAATAACATTTCCCATTGCTGAAATAACAAATCATAACCAATTAAATTAGGGTTAAAAATATCTTAATAACAATTTACAGTTTAAACAAACATAAAAAATAATAATTTTCACGTCATTCATATTGGTTTAAGCATTGATTATAATTATTCATAAATGTATCGGATATAAGGTATCCGAAAATCAAAAAATTGCCTTGAAGCTAAACTGCATTGTGATGCCGATTTTCAATATATTTTTTCAATAGTGATTAATGTTTATTTCAAAGTAAAATCATCTTAGTAACAGCTAGTATAGGGGAGTCAGGGTTTAATGTATTATTTTTATAAAATATACTATAGTACATTAGTAAAATAGTACCTAATACCAAAAATAATAGTTAAATAAGTACTTCGATATGGTTTGTAAGTTAAAAAGCCACGTGGAAGGATACTACACCCAATGAGCCATTTCAGATTGATGCGTATCATATGCGACGCTCCGTACGCACGCATTTTCATTTACATTTTTTAAATTCATACTTGCCCCCCTGACGATCGCCCCCTCCCCTCTGTAATTACACCACTAATTTTTACTCCATAAGTTTCATTAACTTGGGTGCCACTGTTTACAACTAATGGTCCTATGATTCAAAGGATAGGACATAGGTATATTATGATACTTGATCTACTAATCTAATATTACATTACTAATGACTAGTCGTAATTTTGTTTGTTTAAAAACTAAATTAAAATTACTATGATGTGTGTAGGAGGTATTAAAATATGAATTCATAAAGCATATTATGAGTATGTATTATCTTATTTTTATCATTAGCTACTACTAATACACGGACTAGATAGCCAAGAGATTATATTATTGTATGAGTAATTAATAATTATTTATTGTCTAATTAATTATTGTAATTAGTGAATAAATACTAGTTAAAGAGATAGTAAAATCATAGTAATGAGTAATACTTAATAGTTGGCGTCACTACAAAAAGAAATAGTATAGGAATGAGTCACCATAACAGTAATCAGCAGTTCCAATTTTGTATGGTTACCTTTAATATTAAAATAGGTATATTGATCTATAAACAACCATAACGGTAAGAACATCATTATTTTGGTTCTCTCGTTGGTTTTTAAGAATATTTTTTATTTTTAAGAGAGTTATTATGAGCATTTTTAAATATTAATACTTTACATAGGTACTCATAATTGGCTACACAATTACAATTTCCCAAAAATATATCAAGAGAACACAGAAAACGTAATAAAATAGTCTAGTCTGAGTTCAAGACTTTATATATATTTTTTTAAGCAATTTTTTTTTTATATATAAATTAGGTGTGAATAATAATTAGGTTAATAGGTCCCTGGGGCCTGGACCATTTTATTTTTAGTCAACAGATTGTATCAGGAAGGTCTACGGAGGATAAATTGTATATGAGAGGATTTGAATGACTAAGTAGTTTGTTAGGGAATCGTTTATGGTTGATGTGTGAGGTTGATCGAGGATAGTCATGTGTAAGGTGTAATTTTGAAGTGTTAGTTATTTTAGCTTACAAGTTCATCAAGTCTCCTGAACATCATCTTCCTACGGTATTATATCACCGAGATAAATACCTACTGTTCGGCTGTTAGTCTAATTTATTTGTAAATAATAGGTAAGTAAATTATAATAATAATTACCGATTCGACGTTGTCCAGTGGTATGCTCTGGAATTGCTGTTGTTGCTGTTGCTGTTGGACAGACATTTTCGACAAGTACGAAGAGACAAAAAAAAGGTAGGTAAAAAAAAAAGACTATCGTTTGGCGAGAGCCGATTGCCGACAGAATGGCAGTCGACGGATGGAAATTATTAATAATTAATAATTACATTCCGTTTTCAAACGATTCGTTGGATTACTTGGATATAATCTCAGTAATATAATATGATTGCTTATCAGTGTTAACGGGCAATGGCCGGCAATGTAAACAAAATATTATGTCAAAAACACGAACCAAACGACCGGACTGGAAACGACACGGTCGGCGGGGATCGGGGGACGGCCACGAAAATATGTCACTTAGCTGATAACAGTACTGTTCTTGAAGTTTTCAGCGCTACCGGTGGTTTTGTTTGGCTAAACAATTTGTATCATCATAGAACATTAGTCGTAGTCCGTGTTAAATACAGAGGGCGCTGTGAACTCCAAAAACACGTAGTGACCCCCCGCACTTTGCTTCTTGTACGTACATTCGTGGCCGTGATAAGCTGCTCGTTTCCGGTCCATTATATCTTAGACCTTAGTCCGTGGTCCGTGTCAATTTAAAGTTTAACAATGATCGTCGTTCGACTTGACGGTAAACGTACATAATACCATAGAACCAGTAACCAGTAACCACATTAGAACCTACCTATGATAATACGAGTTTACGCCGGTGAGAGAAGACCTTGCCGCGGAAGTGGAACACTGACTTACTGCACTAACTCCCACCCCAAAATTCAAACTGTGTAATTGTGTAAACCATAACTAAGTTTATAGGTGTATGGTCAGTGGCGGCGCCAGGGGTGGGCCAGGGCCCACCTTAAAAAGTCCCAGGCCCCCCCCCCCTGTGGCCCACCCCAAAAATTAAATTTAATCATATTAGAATACTAAAAAATATCTCATGAATAAATCATGATTTATTAAAGTATGAAAATATTAAGTCATAATAGGTGGCGTGAACAACATTTTGAATGGGTTGACTTCTATGCTCTATATATGCTTTCAAGCCTCACAAATAACGTGTATTTTCCAGAGGCTGAATACGAAAATAATAAATTATTATTAAATATTCGTTGGTATTGAGTGTAATTATGGGTTAGGGAGTATACAAATTAAAAAGTGTTTACATGAATAAATATTTTGTTAGGAAATAAATACTATTAATACAATACATGTTTACAAATCATTGTTTTAGTAAGTTTACACGATGAAGTGTAAAAAAAATTTGAAGTTGACCCTCCCCCTTACCCCTCTGCGCAATTGCCTGTCATCACTATTGTTTATATATATATATATCAAGTCAACAATTTGGCCCTCCCTAAAAAATTTGGGCCCCAGCCTGGCCCACCTGGTATTAAAGTTCTGGCGCCGCCACTGTGTATGGTGTCAACATATTTTCACTCATTCGTTGCATTCCAAACACTTTTAAAATAAGTTCTGCCTGTATATTAGGTATTCAGGGCATTTATTAATACTAAATTTAATTTTGATTTAACTTTTTTTGGATATATTCAAAATAGCCAATTTGTGAATCTGATTATAAGAACATTATTATAAGAACAATTTTGATAGTAAAAACATTTATCCAAGTCAACTAGTTTATTTTCAAGAATTTTTTTAAATATCAATATTTTTTTGAGTAAATTAATTATTAATAAATGCCATACGTTTAAGTAGTAGTTATCATATTTTTTCACAGGTCTTTCTGTTACACCCTGTATGGCTGTATGTCCAATCCATTCATTTCTTCCTTTTTTGATATTATTTCATAGAGTTCTTTTTTTGGACATTATTTCCAATAATTCCTCGATAGTTAGTAGGTATGCCCGTCCTCTGTATATTAGTATATATATTATGGAAATTGTATCTTGTGTAGAAAATGATAAACCTATATTTATTTAGTAAATACTATTTATTTTATAATCTATAATCTATATATGCAGTGTTGTAAAGTATTTGAGTAAAAGTATTCAAAATTCAAATACTTTTTTCCGTATTGAATACTTTTTCAAATACTTTTATTTTTGAAGTATTTGAACGGTATTTTAAATACATTTTTTTACTATTGAATACTATTTTATTGAATACTTTTTTTATTCCTTCAACTTTTTATTCATTGTCAAATAATAATAATGTCTTAATAATATTATAATATATATTTATCATTTATGAACAATTCTATATTGGTTTTAGTTTTCGTCTATTAATAGCTAATTAATATTAGTTAGTCTGAGAAACCGTCTGTTTATCGTCGACACTCGACGACGATCGGAACGGTACGTTTCGGTACCTACTACCTACCAATATAGTATATTATCATAGCGAAATATAATACGAACATTAGGTAGGTAAGGTATGTCGTATACGTACGTATTTTTTTGTTTTGTATTTGAAAATTATTTCAAATACTTTACAATAGATAGTATTTGGGTGGTATTTTAAATACTTTATTTTATAAGTATTTGAGTAATTACTCAAATACTTTTTAAAAGTATTTTTTACAACACTGTCTATATGGCTATATTGGCTATGACCACAGCAGTGTTTGGAAGGAACGAGTTCCAAAAGGAACGGATTCCTGGAACGAATTCATTTTTAAAGAGCGGCACTTTTTTTTATAAAAAAAGAACTAGAAAATGACCAAAATCTTTCGTTCCTTTCTAGTTCCAATAATTTACTCGGATAAGTATGTAAAAATTGGAATTAAGATATAATTTTTTAATGTGTATAATGTTTATTGCGATCGCTGATCGTTATCGAGTATCGACGTTAAGACAATCCACATACTTTAGCCAAAAATTTAATTTTGAAGAAAATCTCAAAATATATAGTAATATATATTATATAAATTATAAACATATAAAATATGTACCTACTTGTACCTATAGTTATATATTATAATTAAAAATTAAAGAAGTATGCATAATATAAAAAAAAACATTAATGATTAAATACGAATTTTTATTTTATTTGGAACTAAAAAAAGAACTCGTTCATTTTCCAAAGGAACGAATTCTTTTTTTTTTATTAAGGAACAAGAAACGGAACGAATTCCTTTTTAGAAAGAAAATTACCAAACACTGGACCACAGATTATATATAATAAACATATTTTTATACATATTATCTGTGATGGCTATGACCTATCAGTGGAATGTTTCAAAACTATATCTACGATTAATAATTTTTCTGATTTTGACTAATTAAAAAAAGACTGTAATCGATAAAAAAAAAAACATGGAAAAGAAAGACAAAATTGTAATTTTAAAGGTACACAAAAACAACAGTTGTATAATTTGTAAATTTAAAATAATATGACAAAATTTGTCAGGTTAGGTAAGGTTAGGTTAAATAAGCATCCTTATGTATTTTAAATTTTTTTTGAACTGATATTGTAACAATGTGTAAGGAATCGTATATTCAATTTTCAAGCTTTTTGACCCAAAGAAGTAAATTGTAAAAAAAATCTAAAATAATTTATAAAATAAGATAAAATAAATATTTGGTGTAAATTTGAAGTATCTATATGGTTAATCATTTTTGAATTACAACAAAATAAGAAAATCATTCCATTAGAAATTGAGTGAATATGTTTTAAGAAATGTTGTAAAAATTTGAACTTCAAAAGCTCATAAAATTTTAATTTGATTTTCCGGTAGATATTTTTTTTTTTTATAAAATGTAAATAAATGTATGAGGAATATTGTATTAAATTTTAAAATCTTAGATATAAAATGAAAAATGTTTATGAATTTTTAACTCAAAATAATTTGCAAATGTTCATTAATTTTACGAATTTTATCAAAATTTAGAATTTTCACACTCATAAAAAATTACTGTGGATTTACGCTCAACTTTTTTTTTTAATTTCCACTCACAACAACTTAGGAGGAACCTTGTATTACATTTTCAAATTTTTTATAGACATTTATTTTAAAAAAACTAATACAAATAAAAATTCCATAATATGTCTATAAACCGACCAACATGGACAAAATATTTTGAAAATTGTATGGTTTATAGATAATATATAAACATTTATTAAAGATTTCATGTGTCTACGTTACTTATACGTTGTTTACCTACCTATATTAAAAACCAAAAACAATTTTGTCAAAAATTCCCATTTTTCCTTATTTTTTTTCCCCACGCCTTTGAAAACTACTGAGAATTTTAAATTCCTGGGATCTATCCCCCTTGTCCTCCCACCGTTTGACCGCCACTGTCCCGAATGCACCAGCCACCAATACTTTCACCAGAAAATATACTGAAGTTGAAAATCGAAGCACGATTTCGACTACTTATAATGTACAGTCAATAATAATAAAAAAAACACAATTTTTACTAATTTGTCTAATAAAATTAGTAGGTATTCATGTAATATATACATTTGGTGGGGGGGGGGGGTGGATTTAAATATGACATAATGACGACATTTTCTGTAAAAATATCCGCTAAATAATTTAGAGTAGAAAAGTCCACAATACTTCTCATTTGAAAAACAGAAGTACCTACTTCACAACCCACAGAATACTCCTTAAATTGTACAAAAGATCTCAAGAACTAGAAAATATTATGTTCCTAAATTAGTGTACCTAATTTGAAATTCCCAAAAACCTGATTTTGAAAAACTGCATTGGGTATTGAAAAAAACAAAGGGGGTGAGCATGTTTGTTGAATTACGCCTTATACTATTATCCTGTATATGGTTATAAGTTATAACTTATAGCAGTATATAACTAACAGGTAGTTATATACTCATATCATGACTTATAGCAGCGTATATCAAAATATTTCAACATTTTGGACCCTTAATTTGTGGGCGCGATGCTACGTAGTAGTAACTTGCGATAGTGTGGTTCCGCGATAGTAAGAACTATCGAAACGATATTTGAAGTATTTGGTTTCGATTAATCTACATATTGTTATTTTGTTATGTCTGTGACCTGCGTCCTAAACAATTATAATACTATATTACTATAATAGGTAGGCACTCTTATCTTATAATATTATAGTGTTATGATTTATAATAATAATCACAATCCGTACAACAACATTCTGTTGTTTTTAAAATAAGAAATAATGTCAATATGATAGAACGCAATATTCTAATTTCTTAATAATATTTTATAATCAAACAATAATAAATAATTTAATTTTTTTTTCAAACAAAATTTTATTTTAGTTTTTTAATGACAGTTTTAATAGTACTCTGGGCAGACTAAACTATACACTGGTATATGATCAGTGGGCACTATAATTATTTTTATTAATATTAAATGACTATTGTTTTAGAACATATTATTTGACCAGTTACATTATTATTTTTAATATGCATGAAACAATTAATACAAGTAACATATAATTAATTTTAACGTTGTAAACGTCAATAAGCTTTATGATGCATTTGGTTTTTTCTTTCGCGGATAGTCAATAGTAATCTGAATACATGGTAATCAGATTAAATATAAAAGGTATGTACCTTTTATTCCTCAATAATATAAGAATCTACATTGATATAAGTGTTATACTGTTATTATAATTATTTGATCATTAATTATTTGTTACATACTTAAACAAAGGGTCTATTTGGTCCATGGGATTAATAAATACTATGGTTATTGTTGTCAATAAATATCTAATTGTATTGTTTATTAAACGTGTACATATATGTATTAACATTTAAATATTTGTCTAGATTTTAAAGAGTATTAAATATGGACGAACAGGACCCTCTAGTATTTGGCGACACAGTTAGCAACAGATTATTTGGGCTTCCAGAAGTATTAGATAAAAATGTTGATGATATAATTGTTAACGAATGCAACACTGTTCTAACAAAACCACCTGACCGGTAAAATATAATTTATATGTAAAGAAAATTTCTAAAAACCTAAAAATGTTCATTGAATTCTATAACTGTTTGGTTAGTATGTCTATTTATATTTATAAAGTACCAAATTTCAGTTCAAAATTATGAAAAAAAAGTTTTAATGTGTACTAATTAATTACTTTAAAATAATTACTTATAACTCAATTTATATTAACTGTATTACATTTTCTGTTTCAGGTACAATTTTGGATTTTTAATATTTTATGTACTTGGTACTTGTCTTCTACTTCCATGGTACTTTTTTATGACTGCAAATGATGTAAGTTATATAATTTTTATCTTAAATAATTATAATATTATATATCACAAATTATATTAATAAATGATATAAACCATAATATACATTTTAAATTAAAATGTAATTATTGTTATATTTATTAAACTTTTATTAAAAAATTATACATTTGATATCCGTTCTTTACAATACGTCATGTATTATTTACCTTCAGGATATAACAATGTTCTATCTAAAATTAGATAAAATGTATTGTTGTTTAATAGCAACCAGTAGTTATTAGTTCTCGTTGTATCATATATACAAATGAGATTAAGGAATAGGGCAGATTAAATTGAAAATAAATTTTATCTTTGCTTATTCATTGTATGATTGTATGAATTTGGGTTGTACATCTATAGTAACTTATCCAATGTATACACCTAATCGCATTTGTATGTTATGTTTTAATCTCAAGTATTGGATGTATAAACTACGCAATTTGCCAAATGATACCCAAGTTATTTTTCTTCTACCGAATGAGGACCATGGTCATTCAAGACTTCAAGCTAACTTCACTTCTTTTCTTACCATTGCCGCATCAGTTCCTAGTTCATTAACCTTATTACTAAATACATATTTAGCTAAAAAGTAAGTAATACAATAATATAATAACATTCACTATGGATAGTTAAATATCTTAAAAGCTAAAAAAAGTTTAATATTTCTAGGATGTCAATTCATTTTCGAATGATCAGTTCATTGATGTTAATGCTTGTTTTGTTCACAATTACAACAATTTTAGTTAATTTGGATTCCGATTCATGGCAAATATTGTTCTTTATAATTACCTTAGGAACAGTCATTTTTTTGAACAGTGAGTTCGGTTAACATAGCTATTATTACTTCTGTTGAAGTAAATCAGTTGAAGTAAAATATTTAATAAAACTCATGTCTTTTTTTAGTTGGAAGTTCTATAATGCAAGGAGCTGTGTTCAATTTAGTCACATTTTTTGATAGTAGCTACATGACAGCAACTGTATGTGGTCAAGCATTGGGAGGCATTGTCGCTGCATTAGCTCAAATATTGGCTTTGTGGTGGGGTGCATCGTCTGTCCACAGTGCCTTTGTTTATTTCTTATTTGCTGATATATTCATCTTGCTCTCTCTAGTTTTATATGCTATTTTAGTCAAAACAGTTAGTACATTTTAAAATACCATGATTTAATTTCAAAATAGTTATTTTTTTAAGTTTAAAAATATTTACATTTAATCATGTTTTGTATGCAACTTACTAAGTTCTAGTCTAGTCTATATGTATATAGACTAGGCTATCCATTCAATCATGGTTATAAGTTTTGTTCTTCAAGTTATTTCACATTTTAATGCACTTGTCACAAAATAAAATGTTTAAAATAATAATAAAAATATTTCATATTTTATAACCTCACTCAACCTGTAATCTCACCTAATGAAGTTTTTAAATTGTAAATGTTATTTTTTTATTATAAAATATGAAATTAGAGTAATCAAAAGAAGTAACAAAACCCATAGTCATTTTTTGTGGAGAAATAAGGCAATTAAAAAAAATGATCCACAATTCTTTATTTTATTTTGTATTAACTAATCAAAAAAAATTCATTATTTTAGACTATTTATAAGTATTATGTTCAAGACGTACCTGCAAGCGCCTGGATTAGACGTTCATCTTCTACACAATATGCTTTACTTGGCAATGAACGAACTCCTATTGCTGATACATATGTGGTTTTAAAAAAGGTATATAATTGTTTGTTTTTAAACTTCTAAAATTCTAAACCATGAAAACTCAACAATACTTTAATTTATAACTGTTGAAATAAGGATGGGATATATAATATCATATTGATATTAACTACCTAATTATTATAATATAAGATGAACATTTATTATATTTTATAATTTTTACTAGGATTATTTATATGATTCAAAATGTTTGATATTTATTTTTCATTTTAATAGATATGGAAATTGGGTTTGAGCACTTTCTATAATTTTTTAGTCACTATGTCTGTTTACCCAGCAGTTACTGTATTGATAACTTCAGTGAACAAAGAACACACTGTCTGGACAGGTAAACATTAATTAAAACCTTAATTTGTATTTTATCAATATAGGTGACTATATTAATATTGATGTTTACATATTTAGATACATATTTTTTGCCAGTGATAGCTTATTTACTTTTCAGTACGTGTGATTTCTTAGGGAGAGTAATGTCAAACCTCATACCACTGGTAATTACTAATTTATAAAACCAAATATGTTTATATTTGGAATAATATGAAACTATAATGATATTAATTATTGTAATATTACAGCCAGTCAATAGTATTTGGCCAGCCACAGTATTATCTGCTTTGAGAACTATTTTTATTCCATTGATGATGCTCTGTAACGCAAAGCCTCGGCATTATTTACCCGTCTTAATAAACAATGATCAGTTATATGCTGTCATTATGTCTATCTTTGGTCTTACCAATGGTATAGTTTCTAACATCACAATGGCTTCTATTCCCTAGTAAGTATAGTTACTATTGACTATTGTTAAATGTTGTAAATAATTAATGTATTTGATATTGATATTAAATCTTTTTTTTTTTTTTGCTAATAGCTTTGTTGACAAGCATGAACTGGAAATGGCGAGTTCATTGATGATTACATTCCTTGGTATTGGAATTTCTACTGGTTCATTGGTAAGTTTTGGCATGGTTAATTTACTATAAAATGTATAAACATGCCAATATGATATATAACAAATTATGCAAATCTTTATAACTATAAGTTCTTTATTTTATTTGTTCGTTCATTTTACATTAATTAATTAAATCATTATGTTATCTACTTATAAGTTTAGCAGCTATATTATGTTTATAATTTTTTATATTTTTAGTCTAGGTATACATTTTTCATTGAACAAAACAATTGTTAAAATGATTTTCTGCTATGATATGACTACTAAGCTTTATCAGTCTTCTTACTGAGTAAGAATGTCTCATGACGGTTATAATATTTTTTAATTGTATTCTCATGTATATAGTATATAAGTTTTTAAGGATTTCTATGAAATCATATAATATAATGTAATACATTTTTTATCGTTATTAAATATCATACTAAGAGTAAAGTTTATTTATTTATTTACCAAATAAATAATTTGTTTTAGCTTAAAGTTTCAAGGGCCTAGAATAATCTTGAATAAAATACTTTCTTAATTTTGATGAGTATTTTAGCTATACAACTATTTTCCTAATTGTTATCATTTATTCAAATCACCTAAATAATATATATTATACTCTAATGTAACATTTTTAGACAATTTCAAAATAATAAGAGTTTGATAGATATACATTTTTGTAGTCAATTAGTACTACATTGATTATAGTTATGATATATCTATCTTTATAGCTTTATACTTTAAACTTAGTAAAATATGTGCATGGAGTTTTTAAAATTATATAATTAAGAGGATGTCACGGCCACATAACTTGTATTAGCTCTGTCTTACAAATGTACAACATTGTAAGTTTCCATCCAGCAGAACCAATTTTGTGTTGTTAGTTTTAATATTAGAGTGACATGTGAATGGATCCATTATTAAACTTAAAGGTAAGAATATTATTTGTGTTTTTTAATTTCTGGTTTTTCTTAGGTATTTAAATTTTAAGTGAGTTATAAATGTGTAAAATATTACAATATAAAAGTCCTCACACTCACTTCAAAATTAAAACGTGTTAAATGTCTGTAACCTTGCTAACATTGAAACAAAGATACTACCTATTCTTAACTTTAAAAGTTAGGTAGGTAATAGGTCATTTAACTGTAGTCACTAATATTGGTTCTGCTGATGGCACTGAATGAAATTTTGCTATGTTGTACTGTCTTCTACACTATTAAGATGAAGACAATATATTAAGCAAATTGTAAGTGTGAAGTCCTCTTAAACATTATTCTTCATTCTAAAATCTAATTTTTCCAAAATTTGAACTTAAAATGTCTATAAAAAATATTATGTTTATATATTTTATAGATTTTTTAGTTCCAGCTGTATGAACTACAACTACTCTTGTTCTTAGCAACTAATATTATATCAAGACAGTCAGGACAATGAACAGGTGCGGCTCCAGGGGGAAGGGTGGCTAGGGGACTCGGCCAGCCGCCACCTCCAAATACCGTATTTCTAAAAAAATTGTTTATTGTTAAGAACAAAATTACAAATAAAACATATTATAATATCAAAAATGATAACTTAGCCCCACCTCCAACCATGTCTCTGGAGCCGCCCCTGCCAGTGAAGCATTATGTGCTAGGTGACATATAAAGTCGAGGGATTCGGCGGAATTGTAGGTACGACTGTGCGAGATCGTACGCTAGAAGCGAAGGTCGTTGTACGGGCTTAGTGTTTTTTACTAACTCACGGTTAGGAGACATTTTTGGTGTGTGCCTTGGTACCTCAACTTTTAATTTTTTTTTTTACGAAAATATTGTGGAGGTACATTTCGGGTATACCAAAGAAGCTATTTGATTGTTAAATACGTTTATAAATTGCAATATTATTTTTTACTATGAAATTATTAGTTTTAAATTAATTTGGCATATCTTCTTACATTATACTTTGTACCTACTACCTACATGCATTATTTTATTAATTTATTATTTAAGGCCAAATGTGCAATAGAATAATATATTGTTGGAGTACCCCGAAAAACATTTTTCTAACTAAAAAAAGGTTATTTTAGCCTTTATTGGCGATTGCCGGCGAACTGCGAAGTAAGTGTATTGTTAGTATTTTGTAAACCATATATTATCAGGTATTCAAGTCCACTGTCCAAGTATTCAAGTTCAACTAGGAACAGTTATTTTCGATACCAGTGGTATCAATCGTATTAAAGGCACAGTGTAGACAAAGGGGGTCAAACATATTTCTGTAGGTAGTCTCTTATACTTACTATACCTACACAAGAGGCATCATTTTAGATTTTTTTTTTTTTAGTAGTGCCAAACAAGTTTATTACAGGTTTTACAACATTAAAAACGATTGCTATCTGCTTTTATTTACCTAATTATATCTAACTGAAAAAGTGAAAAATATTAAATAAAATCAAAGATTCTTTAATCTTTAGTAATCACTAATCACGGGATAAAGCTTTTAAGAGTGGTTGTTAAGTCTTTAGAAATAATTGTCATTGTGGTAGTTGGTAGGTAGTTAGTTGAGACTAGACGTGTTGCCGTGTTGGAATAAAAAAAAAGCCAACCGATTTAGAAATAAAATTATATGGGATATATACAGGTTCACGTGTCTTATAATTTCTAAGTATAACAACTATCCAATCTTAAATTAGATTATCTAAATTAGTTCTGTAATAACTATAATATTTATTATTAAATAAAAAATTTAAAAACCATTATCATTGTGACAATAATTTCGTAGTACGCCTAGGTACTTAATACAAAATTCCTGTGTAAAGTTCCCCCAAATTATTAAAAAATAGGGATATTTTGTTCAAACAACTAGCCAGGCATCGGCTTAAGTCAGACCCCCCACAAAAATAATATTACACCATTGCTATCACCTATCAATATAGAGGTACTAATGTAGGTACTTATGTACCTACTAATTACTATATAGTTTTATAAATGTATTATTATTATGTTGTATGAGGAGCATATGACTGTATGCGAAATGATGAGTGCGGGTAAAATTATAAGTATTAATATTTAATAAGTACCTATATCTACCTATACCGCACCAGTGCACCACTTACATAATTTAAATGGAAGATTAATTATAGGTAGGTACCTACTTGATACTTCTGATTTGGAAATAAAACCTAAGTTCAAGTACTTTATATTACATTAGTGACTATATAGTGTACAAGGTACCTAGGTACCTACTTCCTATATTATATTAATATAAAATATAAATGCTAAAATTTACGATACCTATAGTAAAATATTATACCAGGCAGCCGGCAGGCAAAGTCGGGTATTACCTACTGAGTTAAAAAGTTAAGTAACTTAAGTTACATAGGTAACGAGTTCCTTTTTTTTAAAGTAGTTTCTAACTTAATGAGTCAACATTAATTGCCCCAAAATGATAATATTATATAGTTACTAATCAATTAATACATTTTATAGTCATGTTAAATTAATATTTTCCTAATATAAATCAATTTGTTCCTTTCAAATATATTTTGTTTTGTTCAAATTATTATTTGTATAGGTTACATACATAGCCGGTATTGCAGCAATGATTATATATTTATATATATATATATATATATATATATATATATTATATCTTACTGCCTTAGAAGTTGGTACTTATCATATTCATATTCTCGTGGTTGTATATTATTATTGTAACTTAATTCGTATTACCAAGTTTGAAAATATTTATTCAAATAATACTGTATTTTATAACATATTAACATGATAGATAATAAGACGTAATAAGTATGATAGCTACGGTGCCAGGTACCATGTTTTAAATATTTTACCAGTTCACCTGCTATACCTATCAATACAGGTAACAGGTATATCGTATAATATTAGTAAACAGGATTGTGTACTGTGTAGTAAGTAGTCTGGAGAAGGTCAGACGACGACCTATATATATATATATATATACCTGCTGGCTGTGTTATGTCTATATAGTTATATGCAGTTGTGTTTTGTTGTAAACCTATACAAATACAATAATTTACAATTCAGTTGTTTTCCTCGTTTATGACCATCGGACGACGACGTGACATCACCTGCAGAGTTACATAGTAGATTTAGTTTATATAGTTACCCAATACTCAGTTTAGCACTCAGGAGGAGGGGTAAGGCCCCAAATTTCTTTATTCGTGAAAATTATTATAACACATTTGTACGGTTTTTACGTAATAATATTTAATACCAATGTCAAATTATTATAAGCCGCAACAGTATAGTTACCAGCTATAACCCCCGCCAGGCGCCAAGGCTCTAACTGAAAAAAACATTTCTGTTATCCTCTATACTGTACTTATTTTATTTACCTATTGGTTTATTATATATTTATAAATTAATACTATATATATTATAATTTGTAATATATATACCTAGGATTGGGGAATTTGATTGACGCCTGAGACATTCATTATTTCGAAAACTGTTTTTGAAAACGGCCTTAAATATTTTAGAAAATAATTAGGTATATGTTACTATTTTTTATCGGTATTATTTACCTAATACCTGGTTTTTATTTTATTTCGAATTGAGATCAGAAATACAAATATTCAGTAGGTTTTTATTATTATTATTATTCTGAAGCAGAATAATTTTGCATTTTATTAAATGAATTTAGGTATCTGATGTTTTTCAGACATTTTGTTTTGAAATTAGGTACGTTTTCTTTTTTTTATCAAATATTGAACACTTACGAGTAAGAAAGATCACATTTTAAATGTGTTGTTAAGTCCAGTTAATCGAGGACATCGATAAAAACAGGACAAATCCCAGTAAAAGAGCACGGCTGGTGCCTGGTTACCTTAAGCAGCTGACTAGCTAATACCAGCTATGTATATCATATTCGCAGTCTTATTAATTTACCATTTAAATTTGCATTTGTACTATAATAGTATAATATAACTATTATAGGAGGTACCTAGGTGTTAGGTGTTATTTAATATTTTACTTGCTGTACCTAGCTGGATACCCGACCAGGCCACCCGAAAATTTTCAAGAACAGCCTACAGCTGTTTAGTAAATTCCCACACGAAACATAGCATTTAATGTAAGTTCCCTCACGGAAAAAAATTACACCCCTACGTAAGTTCCCACACGACAATTTATTCAGACTTAGGACTTACAACTTAAACGTAGTTGTTCCAAATATATAATAAAAATTAATAATATAATGTGTAGGTATGTGGTCCACATATTATTTTTAATTTTAAAAAGCGTTTGTAGTAAGACTTGTATCAGAACTAGCACTAGCCCAAATACTAGGGGAGTACTATATCAATAACAAAATATCAGATTATAACTTAAAAATAATTACACAGTACGTATGAGTGTATGACTATATGTGAAGGTGTTTGAGCTTTCGCAATAAGCCAAATAAAATTTAATATTTTCTATTACTATTATTATAATTATTATAACTATTATTATTTTATACCTATATATATAAATAGGTACCGCGAAAAAAGAACCCCGAAAAAATAACCCCGCGAAAAAATAACCACCGACAAAATAACCCCATATTCCAAATTAATCTCAAATCAATACAAAATGTATAACATACCTACCTATTGGCTATTACCTACGTACAATATTAACTTTGGATTCAATGATAAATTATTGTATATACTATATACCCACGATAAAAACAATTCATAGCTCCACATCAGAACTCTACATCATACGAATTGAAAAATATAGTGCATTTTTTACTGTTTTTTACTGTTTACTTGAAAAAAAAAATCAATCTATTTACGAAATAATATTCAAAGCTATTTCATCAGTCTGCGAAAAGAACAATCTTTTTCCAGATCCACAAAATATAAAAAATAGACTTCGAAAAGGCATTAATAAATGCAGCAAAAATGTATTATGTGAACATTTAATAATAAACGGATGTTTCTATCACCTATGCGGCTATGCCAGAGTACTCACAGAAAATTGGCAGAATTAGGATTAAAAAAAAATACCAAGAAGATTATGATTTTAATTAATTCTGTGGTACCTACCTATGTTAGATGGCTTGGCTTTTTTTACCACTAAATAGGTTACAAGAAGGTGTTGAATATTTAAAATTAATTATTCTTCCGAGGAGTTATTTCAATATTTTGACGAAACCTACGTGATGTGGAACAATACGTCGAATAAATAAAAAATTAAATAAATAAATAAATAATAAATTTTTATTATAGGGTTATTTTTTCCGTGGTTATTTTTTCGTGGGGTTATTTTTTCGGGGTTCTTATTTTCAGGGTTATTTTTTCCGGGGTTATTTTTTCCGGGGTTATTTTTTAGGCAAATCATATAAATAATATGTACCATACCTACCAGTGACGCAACCAGGAATTTTTCATGGGGGGGGGGTATGACAAAATAAATCATCTATCTTAATTATATAAACAATATTGAATATACCTATGTTTAATATACCTACTATTATACGTGTCGAGGGGGGGTCCAGACCTGGAGACACCCCCTTGGTTGCGCCACTGATACCTATACACATTCTATTATTAATTTTTATTATATATTTGGACTAGATTCAATTAAAATATTGATTGGACTTTTTTTATGCAACACAAAAACAAACAAATTTTAACCACACCAACTAGGTACATTTAAGTTGTCAGTCCTAAGTCTGAATAAAGTGGGAAGGAAGTTTGTATTCGGTGTAATTTTTTTTTCGTCAGGGGACTTACGTAGGGGTGTAATTTTTTTTCGTGTTGGAACTTACATTCGCCCTGTAGTATAGGTAGGTAAGTAGGTTTATACCTATTGGCTATTACTATGTAGTCTATAATGGTTTAACAACTTTAACAACCGGGACTATTTTTTATGAAAGAAATCGGCCACCGGCTAGTGGTTACACCCTATCTACTAAGTACTAACTAAGTTAGTTATATCATGCTACCATGATTAGGTACTGATGTCTGATCACAAATAAGTAAATAACTAATAAGTAAAGAGTAGGTAGTAGGTAGGTACCTAAGTTCTGAAGTGCGAGTACCAATAAGTAACAACGTACCAACATTTTATTTAATTAATATTAAATTTAATATTAATACCTACCAAGTAGTCGTGACTTAATAGTTAATATTATGTATAGTTACTATGACGCCATGTAGACATGTTGACATGTAGTTGTAAGTTATGAACAAGCTCGGCTGTCTATTCATAAAACACAGTAAGTGTATTTCACAAAATTGTTCAGGAGAAGCAAATTAGTGAAGGCGCTGTCCGTGCAACTAGATGGAGAACTAGTGTATATAATTGACCATATCTCATAGTACAGTAGGACCAGAGTAACAATTTTGATACCATTACAACCGGAATACTATGTGGAACAAGATAAACCAATAAAACGTAAATTGATAAGAATGTCACTTACTGTGTTTTAGGAATAGACAGCCGAGCTATAAAAAGCAATTTTTTTTATAGGACTTCCAGTGACATTGCGAGCCGGTGATAGTAGAATCAGCTGTTCGGTCGGTCTGTTATCAAAATGTACCAACGTTTTCATCCGAGATAACAAATTGGCGTTGGCCGGGCTGGATGTGTTTAATGGCAAGTGGTGACTAGAGAACTATCAACTATTACAGAACATAGAATAGTTGCAGCTGGAGGTAGCATGGTTGTCGTTGTTGCTTGAGTCGTAGGAATTTTATTTATTTATTATTTAGCAATTTAGCAATTATTTTTTCTAATTTTTATTTCATTTTTATTAAGCAACAATTATTTCAAAAACATAATAATACAACTATTATCGGTACACTTTTTGTACCTGTTTTATAATAAAAATTTTTACACATTAAATTATATAAATAATAAATTATTGTCATAAACATAATGGACGGAAAAAACAAATTCGTGAGCCCATTTTACCGACCATGGATGACAACGTATGGAGCTGCTGCACCAGCAGGTGGATCCAACAAGGGCTTGAAGGGCATCGTTGCCGGTGAGATGTTATTTAAACATTGCTGCTAATATTGTATTTAATAGCTGTAGATATTTAAAATATATAAATATATAATAATATCACAAGTACATAATAATATATTATAATATATTACCTAGGTATACTATATTACCTACGTCCTACCTGCCTGTTTATAAAGTTTACAGTTTAAATCTTTATTTATTTATTTGCCATCTTTCAATAGTTATATATTTTATGCTCGGAGCTTGAGAAATTATCATTTATTTATGTTTACTTAAAAATTTAAATATCTAGTTGAAGTGCTTCAGATACACATAATATTTATTCTGAAAATATAAAATATTTGCCAAGTAGCTATCACAATCATACACACTACACAAGTGCCAAGTTAAGTTAGATACAGGCATGGTATAAGATTAAAAATATAGAATGAAACCATTCAAAAGTATTTCTATAATTTTAATGTTTTAACACCTTGTGTAACTCTGTTTTTTTTTCTTTAAAAAAAATTCTTAGTGTTTAATTAATAAATTAATCCCCTTATTAGTCCTAATACCTTAGATTTTGTTTAAATATATTGTATTGGCATACCTTTTAGAGTGTCAGAGGCACATTTAAATTGTGTGTCTCTTGCATAGATATTTGTTGTTTTATTGTTGTAGTAAAATTCTTTCTATATTTCATGACTTTATTAAACTTAGTGAAAATAGTGTAACCTATATAGATAATGTATTCATAATAATACTTATTACATATTCAGCATTTTAACTATTTTGGCCAACTTTAATAAACCTAACCTATACGCCTACACCTACAAAAAAACCATAAAATGATTGACTTTATAACTAAAACTAATCAATGAAATAATATTAGTTCCTAGGTATTAATTAGTTATAGCTATTAATAGTTATAAATTATAATACAATTTCAATAATTTCCATTACATCATTTAATTGTACCTAGGTATTTGATTATATTTAATTAGGTAGTAATCAATTCACTTGTTATGAAGGTGTTATAAGACAATTAAAATTAAAATATAAACATTTGCTATTTGAATTTGTTTTTGTAAATAATGTATTACCTATAGAAAATGTATTATTTGTAAAACCAAAACAGTAGATTTTAAAACTAATTTCAGAACATTCTGACCTTACGACATTTAAACATTACCTACTTATATCTGTAAATTATACATGATTATTTTATTACTTACATTTCATTATAGGTTAGGTTACTATTACCTACTAATCTAAAGCTTATACCCACCGCTTTGGATTTACATACAATTTATTACATTTACTGGGACGGGTGTTGAGTCTTAGAAACAGAGATAACATATTGTGTTGATTCGACTGTGACATATGACATGCCCTTAATCATCAAACTATTATATAATATACATTTTATGGAAAACAAATATTAGTTGTTTTCTGTTATTTTTTGAAATTTATCTTTAGCTTAAAAAGTTGTAAAATTATATATATATTTTTTTTTATATTATTGGATACATTTTAAATTATATTTGTATTTTTCTGAATTTTTGTGCTTTCTTGGTACCATTTTTTTACGAACTAATAAGCGAATATATATCTTATTGTTAACTATATACTATATAGATATAGAATTTAGATAATGCTTTGAACATTTATAATATAGTTACTAGATAAGCATCATATTATAGTAATAACTGTAAAGTCCTTACAAAGGTCATTGAGAGCAATGGGAGCATATACTTTTTGACCTTGAATTCTACTTCACACATTTCATTACCTAATTCATTCTTAGTTGGTATTGACTTTGTAATTAAGTACCTACCTGATTTATGTAGGCAATATTGAATTCCTAATTATGTTGTAAAACAAATCGAAAACTATTTTATCATAAAAATCAATATACCCAAATACATATTATAAAGTGCTAATGGCAACCTATCTAACAAAAAAAAAAACCATAAAAAAGCAATCCAAAGTTATAAAAAAAAATTTAATTTAAAATTAAAAAAATTAAAATTTTTTTAGAAAATTATCTTGAATGTAGATGATAAATTTAAATTTAATATTAATATATCAAAATATATCTGCCGAGTATCAAAATAATTACACTAAACAGTATAATATACACATTTGTAAATAGTATTTATTACAATAAAGTTCACAACTTATTATTCTTGAGTCTAACCTTGACATAAACTTTTAAGGTTAGTTTCAGAAATAAAAGAAAAATAATTACAATCAATTTTGTATTTATTTATAGATAAAATAATTTTTGTCTTTATAAATATAAAATGTATAAGTTTAATATTATTAAAAACAATTTTGCAATCAAATAATATTGAATACCTATATTTATTAGTTTACCTATAATAAAATGTTTAATTTAATTTCAACCATAGTTCAGTAATATTTTATTCATAAAGTTAGAAATTTATAATTTTAAAATAAATTTAGATTCAGATTTCCTACTCGTTTTTGTTTTTGAGAATGTTGTTGCAAGTTTCAACTAGTTTTAAGAAAAAATTTAGTTTAAATAATTCTTGTACATAATAAAAATAACCCACACATTTATTTTTCAGAAAATATACCTAATCAATTATCAAAAAAATCCAGATAAATTTGACTTAATTATATTATATTAATTTATAAATTAAAAAAAAAAAACCAATTTATCTCAAGTTTATAGTTATTTATTAGACATTTATAAATATACTAACACAATTATTTGTTGGGTGATGTATAAGTGTTGTAGTCAAATATAAAACATACTTTTAAATAATAATTTTATAAACTGCTATAATTTTACTAGATTTCAAATCATTCATCTTTAAATCATAACATTTGAATGTATTTTTAAATTAAATTATTTGTTTTATAGGTGGAATTACTGGAGGTATAGAAATATGTATTACTTATCCAACTGAATATGTAAAAACACAAATTCAACTAGACGAAAAAGCTGGTGCTAGAAAATATAATGGTATAATGGATTGTGTTAAAAAGACTGTGAAAAGCCATGGTGTATTTGGTCTATATCGTGGACTTAGTGTGTTACTTTATGGATCCATTCCAAAATCAGCTGTTAGGTAAATTAAAAAAAAAAATATTTAAACTAAGTACTAGTATTAGTTAAATAATGTATTTTAATAAAATAATTCTATGAATAGGTTTGGTGCATTTGAAGCTCTTAGCACTCAAATGACAGGAGGCAATGGAGAATTAACAGCTACTCAAAGAGTCTTGTGTGGTCTTGGTGCTGGTGTGTCTGAAGCCATACTTGCAGTCACCCCAATGGAAACCGTGAAAGTGAAGTTTATCAATGATCAACGACTAGAAAAACCAAGGTTCAAAGGTTTTTTCCACGGGACCAGTATTATCATCAAAGAACAAGGTTACTAACAAAACAAAATTATATGAAACTATTATTATTATGTATTTAGTTAATATGAATAATAATAATAATACGATACTCAATATGAGTTATTCCATATTTATAGTATTGTCTTATTTTAATTTATAAAAAGTTGTATTGCACTTTGCACTTACATTTGTCACAATTGATATTCTACATAAATTAAGATACAACTTGTCCCACACATCCAAATTAATCAAGGGTTTCATTTTTAACTGTTCAAAGAACAACAAGCTTTACAAGCTGGACAGTATTTAAGGGCCAACTGAATTTGTAAGATGGCCGTTACTCGTTAGTATGTGTGAAATGTTATTTATAGACCTTAGAAATGTAGGTCGAAACAAACAAAATTATTATTATTAGTTATAAAAACAATTGGTTGAACTATGTCGAAGTAAAATTTAAAAACCAAAATATAACTTTAATTTATTAATTGTTTTGATCATAAAAATAATATAAAATTCCTTATAATAAGTTTATATTACTTTCACATATACATTTAATTTTTTAATATTTATAAAATTACGTAGGTTTAAGATTTTTAAAAAAATTTCTGTTGAAAGCTCTCTCTTTTTTTTCAGCTATATTTTGGTGGGAATAACTAAATTTGAAATGTAAATTGTTATTGTTAGTACTTACTTGTTTTATTCTTTGTTACTAAAAACCCATAGTCGAATAAGTCAATCACATATTTTATCATTAGGTACACGAAAATGGTGGGTCATGGTAGAAGATTTCACATTTAATTATTAAATCTATGTGTTTAAATTTAAATATTTAATTATTTTTAATTAAACTTTAAACTTTTATGTTGTTATTAAATGTAATGACTATTTTGTCCATTATCTACTACTTATGGTTCAGAAGTTATTGCATTCATACATTTTTATTTTATTTTTGGTTAATTATATTTATTGCTCTATAACTCATAGTTAGGTTATCATAATTATGTGTTGTTTTTAAAACTTATACATCCATTTATTAAAATCTTGTATAGTTATTGTAATATATATTTTTGTTTTAAAAATAATTCTAATTTATAGTTGGCATTTTGATACTTATTAGTTATTAGTTATTACTAATAATATTGTAAGTTATGACCATGTGTAATTACTAATTTCGATTAATTATTACGTGTCCCGATAAAACTGTTTAGCTTCTTTTTTTTGGTTATATTATGTATTAAGATTTAAAATCAAATATATTTTTTTGTTTCACATGTTTAGAGCATATTTGTGCTTTATTAGGCATGGTATTAGAGTATTAGGTTTTGAACTTTACTGTTAGTAACTGACATCTGTTATGTTCTCAAAATGAAAATTTAAAACTTGTTTAAAAAAATTAATATTTTGTTTTATTTTGTAGGTATTAGTGGTGTTTATCAAGGATTGATGCCAACTATATTGAAACAAGGTACTAACCAAGCAATTCGATTTTATGTGATGGGTGCATTAAAAAATCTCTACAAGGGCGATGATCCTAACAAACCAGTACCTAAACTATTAGTTGGAGTTTTTGGTATGGCAGCAGGTGCCGCTAGTGTGTACGGTAATACACCATTAGATGTTGTTAAGACACGCATGCAAGGACTAGAAGCCCATAAGTACAAGAGCACAGTTGACTGCATGGTTCAAATATGGAAAAAAGAAGGACCCACAGCGTAAGAATTAATTTAATTATGAACAAACATTTGTATTCTATTCATATCTCAACTTAATTTATATGCATGCATTTATATTTTAAAAACATAATCATTTTCCATTTATAAGCAATTTTATATTTTTGTTTAGGTTTTACAAAGGAACTGTGCCACGTCTTAGCAGAGTGTGTTTGGATGTTGGTATAACATTCATGATTTATGATTCATTTATGGATCTCTTCAAAAAAGTATGGCCTTGAGTTAATTATTATATAATATCAACATCTATATAAAAATATTAGTAAAAGGAAAAAGTAAACTGTCTAACTATTTCTTTTGGATGATCACAGTTTACTACACATATTTTTCACTTAATTATCGATATATTGATCAATATTCTGTCAACTATACTATTTAAATTATTTTTTACTACTCAAATTTTAAAATTAGAATTAAAAATTCAAATTATTTAAATATTGTTATTTTTATAATAAATCATCTAGTAGAAAGTAAATTATTTTTATTGGACATTTTTACATTCCAAAATGAATAAAACGCACACATTTTTTATAATAATTATTAATATTGTTTTTGTTTTTTTTTTAGTTAAAAAATTATTAATTGGTTATTTTAGTTTGTCAATAAAGCATAAACATTTAAAATGTTTGTGTTTTATATTATATAATATATTTATTTTGAGGTATAGTTTTTTCTATGTGTTCACAAAATTTGAATTGTTGGGGTTTGTTTATTTATCTGTTAGTACTTAAGATTTGATGTTTTTATTTTTTTTTTATGGAAGATGTAAATTAACAACCGATTAATCAAGATTAATATTTGCCATTTTATTAAGGTTGACGACAATAAGTAGAAATGTATTGTATTTTTACCTTTATTACTATCAAGAGTAAGATCTAACTATATATTTTTTATATACTCAAAACTATGAAAAACTATTTAATCTAGTCTAAAAATATAATTTTATAGATTTCAATTTTGAATGTTACATAATATTATAAATTATAGTACTTCATACAAATTTTGCCATAATTGTTTACATTTATAGACTACTGTATATTGATTATTGTTAAAATGTTTTGTTTAAGATATATTTTTGTCATGTTTTGTAAGACTTTAATGTGTTTAAATATAACTTAAACATAGTGTAATACACGACATATAAAGAGTGTATCACAGATATTTGAAAATTTCACATTGAAATGCTTTTAAACATATCATATCTTTGTGATACATTTTATGTAACAACAAAACATTTTTAATTGAAGAATTAAAATAATTCAATAGTATGATTGACAAATATATCTACATTTATTTGAATTTTTTGTACTGTCATACAACTTTTTAACAAATTTTTACAATTTATGTATAATTTGTATTTCCTAATTCCTCAAATAAAAATCAAGTATAATTATGCATTTATAAAACAATTAGGGTTCTTAACTTTGTTTTAATTATTCTGTTTTTTTTTTCAGAATAATTTTGTATTGTTAGAATTAGGAAAAATACTAATCTTTTATGTATGTACACCTAAATCTAAAATCTTATGTGTAGATACAACGTTTTACAAAATATGAGTGAAATTATTAAAACTATTGAATTATAAATTATATTTAGTTGTTATTGTTTATTTCATAGTAAAATCTTATTAGGCATTTGAATTATTACAATATTGCTGTAATATGTACTGTAATCGATGAGATGTAGTTTTGATCAAGTTCCAATCGTAGTGAACTTATAAAGACATAAAGTTAATAATATTACCATTAGTAGGTAATACACTATTACTGTATTGCATGGAAGTCATGCAATTAAGAAGTTACAATTATATTTTATAGGTAGGTAGTTGAAACTATTCAGCTGCTTTACTGTGTGATTTTTGACTGTATTTTTGACCCAATATCATATTATTATATATTATACCCTAAATAAAAATGTTTTCATATGTGAATAAAAGATAAATGTGAAAATGAGAATCTTTGATGCCAATGGACTTGGAAACCACTCATCTGATAGTAGAGGTTAAAGTGGTACAAAATGGCAAGGGGTACTATAACTCACATTTTATTTTGAGCATTCCATATTTCCATGCAATGTCTTCCCATACAATACAACAATATTCATTAAATTGTTAAGCCAAACAACTTTTTCTTGAAATATTAATTGCTTTTGTTAATAGGTTGGTTACCTAGCAAGAATGTATATTATTTTATACCTACCTAATGAATCATGTAACTCCTAAATATATTAAATTAAATTAAATAGGCACATCAATTATATTTTTCTTTCTTCTTAGGACATATTTCACAAAAATGGTTTTTTTACTAAGTGAAAGTGTTTTTATCGAGAATAGTTTTAAAAAATTTACAAATTTCTGAAAATTTCTTATAGTCATAACTAGCTGAAAAAGAACAGAATATTTCGAAATTGTTACCATTTATTGAAAATGCTAATATAAATATGTAGTTAAAATTTAATCACTTAAGCCGCTGTCCGAAAGCCATGCGGGGTTTTTAAAACTATAGAGTATATCGCAGTTAAGGGTTTAAGCCTATTTCTGATTTTATAAGTTAATTAACAAACTCATTCATTTTTAAAACAATAGGCAAATGCCAAATACGCACATGACACCTGCAGGCACACGTGATTCGGCTTTTCGAATGACATCGTTCGTTGTAACAGACATCAATACGGAATCACAGATCCATTGGCTTTACTCATTGGCCAATTGAATGTTGTTTGCTCCAGTGAAAACTCTGAAAAAATGTAAGTATACAAATACATTTATGCCACTGATTAAAAAACGTATAATATACTCCACTGAGAAATATTAGAAAAATCTATAGGAACTTGGGAGAATACTTAAAAAAAAAAAATATTTAGTCTGACACCTGACGCCGCAATTTGGCATTTGGTTTTGATAAAAAAAAAAAAAAAAACATTTAGTTTGAGACGTGTATTATAATAATTTATGGTCATACGTGTACGTCTATAGCGTCTATTATACCTACACGTGGGAAACGTTTTTCTCGATGAAACAATAAATGCCGTTGGATAACATTTTACGGTCTCCTTATACCACCGCCCAGTCGCAATAATCAATCGAGAATCGTGCCACGGCATTCGCGTGTTGGGCTAGATCGGCTAAGGAGTAAGGACATATTAAAGTCATACCATAGCCCGTGATAGGACGGTATATGCGTTTTACAGTTGAGTGACGCGAACAATAACGAGACGGTTTTTTTTTACGACCGATCGATGAGAAAAAAAAGAAGCAAAATAAAAAATCACTAATTAAACGTCCGCGCGAATCAAACGATCCTATATACGTGTATATATTGTAAAAATAATAAAATAAAATATTTATAAGCATATAGCTACCCAAGGCCGATTATAATATCATTGTATGGGACAGATTATTGCGGAAATTACTACGAACAATCGCGTCGTGTGACACAATCGGCGGACTTGGCGTTTAGAGAGGTTTACGCCCGGCCGTTTGTATGAATTAATTTTACAATTGTTCAGAAAAACAAAAAACCTCGACCTTTTGCTGCGATGCAGTCACTACTACGCAAAACCTACGCAGACGACCTAAACCAACAATACGGTCACGTGACCGCATCATGATGTTATATCTATCTATAGGAAATTAGGAACCCTCTCTGCGGATAATAATTAATATCACAAAACGACATTTTGTTTGTATACGCGGGTTACCTATACAGAATACATAATATTATATTGGATCATACAGGGTACTGCAATCTTATAATATATTGACATGGTGCGTTCCGTGATGTTTATAATACTGTAGCAGAAAGAAAATTAGGAAAAATGTGCACTGGTCCACTGCAGGGGACTGAGCCGTTTGTAGTGTGGTACAATTTGAATTGTGTAAGTATTAAGTAAGTAAGCAAGTAATCAGTTGTTAATATCTTATTTTTTTCCATGCACAATACGTTGTACCTACGTCTTAATACTTGTCATTTTATATTAATCGATACTGTTTTATTCTGTGTCAATTAATATTAACGAAGTACAAGTTATAGGTCACTACTCTCCTAGGTGTCTGTTTAGAAGTTAGAAGTTAGATTATCAGAATGCATAGATACGCTTATTTTAATGGGAGTATAAAGGACAAGGTCTATCAAGTAGTAAGCTCTAATGTTTTTTTTTTTTCACTGAACCGGCAATTATACCTGAAATTACAACCTGTAAATCAGCGATCTGATAACAGACAAATAAACCCTGTAGTACGCGTATAGTGTAATTTATTAGGCACTTTTATTAGTAATAATTATAGGATTCAGTAGGTAGGTAAGTGAAAAATTTGAAATTCTATTTGACTCGGATGTGTACATATTGTAATATCCATACGAAAACCAGATGGACATAGGTAAACATTTTGGACATAAGCTGGTAAATGACAACATGTCGATCGTTCAATTCTCATGCCAGTAATTAAAATTATTGGTACCTACGTCCTGTATAGGCAATTATTTAAAATATATAATTATATACCTCCGTCCTGCAGACTATTATTATATAATATATAAAAATTACATAATATGACGGAATTAATGTGTATACGGATAGCAACAACTAGACTAAAAATGTCACTGAGCAAACACGTCGAACAACTTATCAGGATATTATAAAGTTGTATAGTTTTGTATACTTATTTAGTATCGTCGATCATATTATTATGTGTATACTATTTTTTTCTATGTAATAGGATTCTTAATTACATAATAACAACCGAATTATTATATTGCAATGTATGATTTCGACATGACTCTCCCTTTTTTCGTCCCGTCTATAATTGAGTAGGTAATAATAAAATTACGATCACACGGGGTTTTAGATAGGCAATTTAGCTACACCGCTGTAGTGGGTCCATTTTCCTGAAATCTCGTAATACCGATTTCAGCAAAATGTAATTCAACATTTAAAAATCTAATTATTGAGGTCAGATTTGCGGTGGCTGTGCTAATTAGTAATATTGGACCCCCCTGGGGTTGAAGTTCCTCTTGCATCCCTCCCACCAAACCTAGTCGTGATAATGGATATTATGCATACTGCATACATTTAATTATATGCACTTTAACCTAAAAATAATAATATTTAAAATTAAAGAGATAGACTCTCAGTTCAGTTAAGTATTTTTAGTGATAAATGTAGGTAAATGGTCACACGATTTCGGCCAGTCACTTACATCCACGACACATTGTATTTTGGTGTAGATATGACGATAAAGCCTGCTGCACAATGTAACACAATATGATGTATTATAATACAATAATATAGTGTCTATACTATTATAGACTAATACGGTTTTTGCACACCGGTGGCATGTTCAATAAACAATCGTCTAGTTATACGCGAGTGCTGCTTAATATAATAATATATACTGCTGTAGTATAGGTACCCATATACCTTTTACCACCACGCCGTGACAACGCTGTACCTACCTATATTAATGAAGTCTTATAGAAGTTACAACTTACGGTTTACATCATATAAATTATGATATATATATATAATATTACATTGTATACATAATTATTATTATTATTATACATACACGTGGTGATTTGAATGTATGCATAATTTAAGCATACAAATAGGGCGCGAGCATGCTTAAAAAATCACCCTATATATATACGATGTATGTGGTATATACCGAACACGTGTATAGTTTAAACACATAAACACGTGTGTGTGTGTGTGTGTGTGCTTTACCGCGTATACGGTTACGATACGAATATTTACGGAACTGAACAATACGGAACTAATTTTCAAACGGAATCGCTAATGTTTAGGTATGTATAACGGTCGTACGGATTGGTGTCCGTGGTGATTTTCGCACGTACTGTGCTAGCTCGCTTGTTGTAAAACGTTAATACGTTTACGACGTTCCTTTTATATAAATACAAATCATATTTTATGCAAGTACAAACGAGACGTCCGAATGCAGTAGCGGCGGTGAATGCATATTGAATAGATAATAACTGCAGCGAGCGTTCCATTTCAAATCGTAAATTTTTAAGGGGCATTTCGCTCGGAAAAAAACAAATCTAAAACGATAAACACCCACATCATTTACGACGACGACTTTAGTCGTATTTATAATTTATTAATATATTGTACCTCACCTATATCAACGTGCTAGTATATAATGCCTCGATTCCGGTGGCGGAAATTACACGCTCGCAGCGAGCCACGATATATCTTACGAACCAGGATTATCACTTATCAAACGTCATATCATCGGTGTATTATGATATTATATTTCATAATAATAATTGTTATTTTAATTATGGGATTTTATAATGCAATACCCTAATTCTTATTTCATATTAATTTCATATTATTTTTATTACATCTATTATATTGTTAAGGCGGCTTTCAGCACGAATTGCTTATTGCAGTATAATGCCATTTATCTTATATATATTATAAACCAATAATCATAAAAATATAAGTGAATCATAGCACTTTGATTTACAAAATATTCTTGGACGCGGAGAAATTGTTTTCCTTTTTGAGTATACGTTTTGGACGTAGGCACACTTTTTTGATGGTATTTTAGTCCCTCAAGAATAACAAACTTTTTTCGACACGATTTGCATACCTATATATATATATATTTCATTAAATAATAAACTGTACACAATTCTAGTTCAATTTCAACTCCAGTCGTAAATATTTACATTACTGTCTTGTGAACTATAGCAACAGGTTTTTTCTTTTTTCTATTTACAATATAATTGAATTTAAGTGTTCGGTATTGCTGGTTTTTGCCATAGGTATATTACATATTATGTTTATACAATATATGCCATGTGCCAATGTTTGCTTATTTCGACTAATCAATTTGGTGCAATGTTGTCGGAAACTTGTCTATACAACTATATACAATACACACACACACACACACACACACACACACACACACACACACACACACATATATTATTATATAACACCGGCGTGAGGCCTTCCGGACCCGGACGACTAATAACCGGACCGCGAGTTCCGTTTTGGGTATATATTATTATTATACACGACCGCGATGACACGCGCGCGCGCATAAGTACTTATATCGTTACACATCGCAAACATTTAGTGTTTTTCAATATTATATTATAGTATAGTGCTATAATAGTATTACACAAAGTTTCTTCTTGGTTTTTGATTTGTTTCGTATTATTGCAACGCAGTGTTCAATGTTTATGTCTCTATGTACCTATATAGTAAATTTGTGCCACAGAACTTATATTTTTGCTTTATAATATAATATGCACGTGCTTCAAATATGTAAGTATAATATTGTAGGTTGCATAATATTATATCCGTACACAATTGATATTGTCTGTGAAAAAAAATCCCTCAAAGGTTCACCGGTAGGAAATCGAGTGGTTTTTGTGCCACATCGCGGATCGATGTCTCGAGTGTTACAAAAAGTGGCAGCCCGTGCCCTCCTCCTTCCGATTTCGAGCACGACTTGTTTTTTGTTATGAATTCACATTTACGGCCGTAGTTAATTTTCAGAAAGGAATATTGAAAAATTTAATTTTTTTCATATCATAACATTATATGGATTTATTTGTCGCAACAAAGATATTAGTACCTATTTTATATTACCTATATTATATATATTTAGTATATTATAATGGGAAATATTGCGATGTCTGAAGTTTAAATTTGGACTAAATTGGATGTTAATGTGTAAAATAACGATTCCCCGTCAAACGATTAAATTTTTTGTTGTAATTCAAAGAAACTAAAAGTTTCACTGGTACTTTAATTATCACTTAAGCGTGACGTGGTATTAGTGTGTCACTATTTTTTTTAATACCTATTCCTATTTATTATATTCTCATCCGAACCGTGGTTAATGGTTTGTTTATATTTCAGTTGATTCATGATTTCATGATCTACCTTTCTTATGATTTCGTGTAATACAACTTTTGCCTTATCGACCTTTACAACTTTTTTGAATTTAATGATTTGACTTGATGATACAAATTTAGTACTTGGTTATCCTAGCCAGAATGTACAGTTCTCCCAAATGTAATTTATAGCTAATAATATAGTATAATGTAATTTTAATTTTTTTATATTTTATGGACTTTTCGTCTGGGATTTTGGTAATTTATTGCCAATAATGTTCATATTATGATATGTTATATCAAAATTATTAAAGTGTCTTATCCATTGAATTAAATGGATGTTTAAAAATCGAAAAATAAGGAATAGCAATAAATAATATTGTAAACAACATACATATAATTAATATATACTTGAATATCACATCGAAATCCAATAGGTACTATATTGGGATATTCCAAAATAAAAACCGTTTTAAATCGATTATAAATCTAATTATGTATAAAAAAAAAATGCTTTTAAATATTAACTTTTAAACTTATTTAGTTATGTGTAAAGTTGTTCTTGAATGGTTTCGTTTGTGATTTGACATTCGACTTAATAGTCGGTTTTCTTGTCATCTCCCGAAGGATTTGCATCAGAGTCATGCTCTGCTTCGGCCTTCTCAAAAGCTATCTAGTGATTGGGTTTTACTGTAAGTGTATGGTACAGTAGATACAGACGATAAACACATCGATGCATTAAAAAACACATTTCTGTAGCTAAACGATTGGATTTGAGTACAGCACAACATCAAAAGTCATCGAAACCATTTTAAAACTGGAATATCATATATTATGAGGCATATGTCTGTTTTCGTATCATCAGTAACCGTAGTTGAAGTTAAATATCTCAAAAAAATTTTTACACTCATATAAATTGTTTAGTTGTAGTATTTTTGAATGCATATTTATTTTGTAAAACTTAAGACATAAAAATGGTAACATAGTATAGGTATACTTAACGCACTACACACTACATTAGTTTAAAAAAATACGATTAAATGTGATGCCAATCACATTTATTTTTAGTGTTAAAGTAAAACAATAGCTTAATATAATGCCAAAGTTTAAACATTTCAGAACAGTGCAATCGTGATTGTTATTTAAAATTATCGATGTTCGATATTTCGATGACAATAATAATGTGCTTCGTCGATTGTCATAAAGACGTTACTTAGACAAATAGACGTATTAATGAATACATATAGGTATTTAAAAATAATGGTTTTGGATATAACACTGTTTTATTATAACATTACATATACAAAACAGATGTATACAAAATTATTCGCCAAGCATGCTCACCCCTCCCCCCATTTTCCCCTTTAATAATGAATTTATTCAAATTCTGATTTTTGGAATCTTTAAATATAGGTACTTTAAGGTCCTATTTTAATTTAGACAGGATACCTATATTGCAATACACGGTATTTAAATACAATTAAAAATTCCAAAAATCAGATTTTGAATAACCGCATTATTGAAGAAAAAAGGGGGTGGTACTGGTGAATCATTATGTATAGTGTATACACTTATAGTAAAGATATTTAAATTGAATGGTATCATTTTACTTTACTAGTTTACTGTATATGTATAAAACCATTTAGAAATAATTTATCAAGCGGAAACTTGCTCGTTATTTACGATTCCGAAAAACTTCAGTCACAAACGGAACATTAATCTATAGATTTTCATTCATTTTCATGTTAGAAACGACTATATTTTATTCTATAAATGACCATTCGTTGTTGATTTATGTGCCAACGATTATTCCATCTCTGACCATTTTTACCTTCTATTTAAAATGTTTGCTCAATAAATTCATCGTTATACAAATCACAAATGCCATTAAATTCTTAGTATTCAAATTTCAACCAAAATTATTTAAAAGCAAATACAAGGATAATTTTTTATAGAAATTAAATGGTATACCTAATATAGTTCCTTAATAATAAGTAATATATTAAAATCAATTAATATACCTAGGTAAATCACATTTATTATAACATGTAGATAGCATACAGTTATAGTAGTATAATAGTACTGTATATATTATAGCTGCAGTGATAGGGTACTTACACGAGGATGAAAAGATAAAAGTCGGAGTATTGGAAATATATTAATAAAAAGTTAAAATTTAATAGTCACTTTAATTCCCCAAGTTTCAATTTTTGTTTGTTTTGAATTTTTATGTATTAATTTTAGATTCCGTACAATCTATATGGGTAGTTTATTAAAATAGTTATATGTAATTGTAGGTATAACACTTCAAAAATTTATAGAACTACATTTTGATTGTATACCAGTCACTAGATAACGCCAAGTTAAATATTATATTATGAGCAAAACATTGTTCTTTGTTAGTTGTTGGCCAATGCCGTAGCAGATAGGTACAAAATCTATAAGAATATAAAAATGAGAATAGTTAATTTATAAGATTGGTTTGCAGTATGTTTTTATTAATAATCTATAACTATATTTAAGTGAGTAAGTAATTTTTTATTTCATAAATTGTTTGTAGGAACAGTTAGCTCAAATGCTCAATATTATGTTAGTTTTGAATTCTGTCACGTAATAGATTCAGAAGAACCTTTAACACTCAGAAAGACAAATTATTCTACCTACTGAATTTTGTAGATATTTTATAGTACAGCCCGTTTATTTAATTTGTTGGCAGGTATACCGGTATGTAATTAAAAACTTAATGATTTTTTTTTGCTGTAAATGGAATACATTATAATGGTTTAAAAAATAAAGAAATAAAAAGGACTTTAAAGATTAATGTTCGGCAATTTGATATTGTGTAGGTATTGTATTGTAACGTAATTGATCATAATTACATTTATTCGCATTAAAATTAAAACTTGTTTTCCAACCATTTATAACTCAATTGAATAACTACGTGAATAACTTTGCATTATATGCGTAGTATATATATAATAATACTTTAGTTACTTATAGTTATAGGTATATCATCTAAATTTGATATTAAACAAACGAACGAATTTAATATTACAATTACTCCACATTTTATAGTTATAGTGTTGGTATTTACTCTAGTATAATTGACATTGTTTCAAAAATTTGTTTATGTTTATACACCATATAGTATATGTATGTATACATATTATATCAAAATAATACGGTTGATATATAGGTAGTAATATAAATACAATTTAGGTTTCGTTGGAAAATAATAATAATTTCAGCCTTGGCGTGGCTCTTATCGAAATGTAATTTCCAGTCATTTTATACAACATGGGGGTGGTCACTGGCATAGTAGCATGATAGTTATACATCGGGGTGGGGTAGACGATCGTCCGGTGGCGGCGCGCCGACAGCGAGCGTTTTCCAACGAGTCGCCCGCCAAACGTTAGCCTATACGCGCCGTGATCCTAAACGATGCTGACGAGACGACCATGAGCTTATTACGAGGTAACCGCTGTAGAAAAACGTTTTGCTTAACCAATAATATATAATGGCCAATCTGGCTTAAACGTCGAATCCGTTCACTCGAGGAAACTACCGAAGGTAAGTGTTATCTTCAAGAATGTTATTTCATAGTTGGTTTCCGAAAATTTGGGACTATATTGGTGAACATAAATTTATTTTAAAAGATTTTAATTCTTTTTAGTATTAATAGTATTTAAAAACAATTTTAAAGACGTAACTATTCTTTTGAAAAATAACAATAAATATTATTATTATTATTATTATTAAGACGTACATTATTTTTGACAAGATAAAAATTCTAGTAAAACATTAACCAACAAAATTGTTATGTAATCTCATTTATTAAAACTTAGTTATAGGTATAGATAATTTAAAGTTAAAATTGAAGTATTAAAATGTATTTTGAACGTGTCAGGGTAGATTTTTATATCTATTTATTATTTATTCATTTTCATACATTTTTAAATTTTGGTAATTTTGAAGGTACCTACCTATAATACAATTCAATTTTGAAATTTATATATCGTTTGATGTTATGTATTTATTTACAGTATGTTGAATATTGTTTGTATGGGCGAAAGCGCAATTAATAAACTGAATTTTAACTTTAGAATTTTTAACATTTTTTTTATTCCCGACGAAAAAAATAAATAAAAAATGACTGTAAATCATAGCACTGGTATAAGAAATGACATCTGGTTATTGTAAAGAAATAAAAATACAGATCACAATAAAAAAAAAAATATTAAAAATACAATTTAAAAATAGTTGGGTTCAATAAACGAATAATAAAATATATATATATAATAACATTACACAACACATATAAAATACTGTGAGTTTTTATATTAATTTTTTTAATTTTTGTACGAACTCGGAACTTTATATTTCTTAATGCAATAAAACGTAAACTTTACGGTTTGTTATTTTATTTTAATTCGGCAGTAAGTCATTAGAGCTGGAATGACACCGTGATCAATAATACAACTAGTATTGTTTACATTCAATGAGAAAGGCCGTAGGCGATGTCCGGTCTGTGAATTAATATATAACGCTGCGTCAATATAACCAAGATTTTCACAGTTGGAAAAAACAGACAATACACTTCGTTTGATGGTTTTTACCACAGTCGCTTAATATTAAATAGTGAAAAAAAGCGAGTCCCGCCTCTAGTCAAAGTCTATTGATCAGGTAATTGTAGGTCAAAAATTGAAATTGGATTTGGGGACAGCAGTTCATTTCGATGTCTAATCGACTAATCCTGCGGTGCATATTACGCGCTTTGGAAGAGGACCGGTAAAACGGAATGCAGCGGATGCTACATAGAGATAGCTGTGTATACATGTATTAATAATTCACCAGGGATTCTTTCGAGTATTAATTACTATTTCCTCCCTTCGCTACTTTGTGATTGTAATTTGCGTACATCAAGTGAATGTCGAAGCTCCGAAGGGTTATTTTTATTATTTATTAATCGATTCTTATATAGTTCGACTGCTTAGTGTATGTAATTATTTTTCCGATATAGGTACGCCGCCTGTACACGATAATCGAATGATTTTCCGTTTTAGTTTTGTCCACTTTACGAGTAAGACTTAAAAACAAATACCTAACTGATCCGTCTTTTCTTTTTGTTCCCATAATTACATGTAAGTCTGTTGATAAATTCGGTCACCCAATGCCGGATTTCAAATTTCTGATTATTTATGTAAGAGTACGTTAGGTAGTAATTTTGCACTGTTATTGCCACAGTAAGTTCCACTAAATCGTCATTACGTCTAGTATTTTATTGGTATCCACTACATGTTTTTATTTCAAGTTTTTAGTATTGCTGTTTTCATCTCACCATTCGACCAAAAATCCAACATCACGATTTTTATAGTCTTGGTTTTATGCCATTTTTTAGCAAATTTGTTTTTTAAGTAGGCATAATAAAAATATTAAAATTGATTTTAATAATAAGTGCTTAAAATATAATATTTTCAAGTTTTAAGTTGATGAATTTCGATCTAATATTTTATTATAACTAAAATATATTAAGTTCAAATGTACTCTATTAAATTTTAGTAGGTATATTATAATTGTCTTTCGTAAGTGATGCGAATGATTTGACGTCTAAACACTTCCATATATATTATATATTATTATACCATTATATCACACGTCTAGTACACATCACGCACTAGTGGTACGTTATTGTATGGCTACTGCCTAGTCAGATTAACAATAGGTGACTGTCTATACAGTACAGTGTCTGTATTTTTTCAACCGAAATAATTTCTTTTTAATTTTACTTTAAGTACCAATTATGAACTATAGAGGTTATTATTGGAATGGTATATAAATAATAAATATATATGATTAATGCTTTTTATTAAAAAAAACTCATTTAAATAAAAATATAAAATAAGCAAATTAATGAAATTTAATTTCAATAACTACCTATTGGATATTTGGATGACGCACTATCGTTACTAATTAGTACCAAATCATTCAGAATTTATTTTGATTGGGTGATTGGGTGAATGTTCTCCTCAAGACACATTACCTATATATAATGGTAATTTTCGATTCACTTCTGAATCGAACACTGAAAACTTGAGGGATTAAGGTTGTTAGAAATATTATTGATATAGTTAAATATGTCTACAAGCTATGAATACATTATTGTTAATTGCATTTTATTTGTATGACACTATGACAATAGTTTCCACCCTATTTATTTATAAGTATATTTTAAAACGTTTTATTGTTCCCGTATTATACACTTTTTAACTATTCTTGTCGCTATTAGAACATATATTTCATTCGGTTTAATTTGTATTCATTTTATTTTGTTTGCAAACATGATAGTTCGATGGTGTACAATAAACTGCCATGTTTATTTTATATTTTCAGGGTTACATTTTTATGTTTTCTCAAGTTATTAGAGCCAAAAGGTTAATGTTATAGCTACTTATGAACCGTGAGGTAGAAGTTAATTTACGATTTATTATTTCTTTTTAAAATATATCGTTCACTACACTACGAAAAAATATTAAAATAGATATTTTTTTTTTTAATAAACCATAGTGATGTATTTATACAAATATATATCTTTATAAACTTGTACTTTTTATAAGTGCTTTTATTTATAATATTTTAACACCAATTGATATTTGATACTAAGTAACTTATTGTTAAGTATGGTTGATTAGAGTCGCAGCTGAGATAGCTATTTTAAAGCAAAGTGTGATAAATACTCAACGTCTCAACACTTTGAGAATTGAAAAAAAATTGAATATGTCAGATTTAAGAACATTAGAGGTGCAAAGTATTTTTAGCTATAGGTATGTCTAGTGTATTAATATAGTTACATTATATGGTATTTCAAATAAACAATACTGTTTATTAACAAACGTTTTATAAATACAATAGGTAAATATACAATTTACATATTTACGTAGGTACCTACGCTGTAGACAAATTTATGTTTAACAGTATTCACACATGCATAGCTAAACAAAACAAAAAACTCGTTTTTTCAAATAAAATGTTTATAAAATAGAAAAATCACATTATATAATATTTATATTTCATTAAAATAATTATCTCTGCTGAAATACTATTACGACAAAGTGTATTTTTTTAACAATAAAATAATTTTAAGCTTTTATTAAGTGATTTAAAATCTAATAATTATGCAACTATAAAATAGTCATTATAATTTTTGTTTTCAATTATTATACTTAACATAAATATTAATATAAATATAGAAAAGAGACTGAGAGTTTAAACAGTAACCAGTGGTTTGTTGCAATTTGGTAAAAAAAGAAGCATAATTAAACCAGCAAGAAGAAAAATATAATTAATCTATAGCTTTACTATTTTACACGGTAAGAGTGTAAGACAATAAAGAATGCCAAACATTAATTGAGTTCATTTTTCGCGTGATGGCTTTTGAAGTATATTATTACATGTTCTACTTCAAAAAGTCTGTGTGGATAAAAAGTTTTGTTAAAATGTTATCATGACACATACTTATTATTGAAATAAGTTTTATGATAGTTTTTATACCTTTTTGTTTCATAAATATGCAATGTTTAGTATATAATATTATGTTATGTGAAAATGTACATTGTACCTATATATAATAGTATAATACATTAATAAATACTATTATTTTATATGTCCAGATTGATACGTAAGTTTATCTAAACTTAAATAAATATTCCAAATAGAATTCAAAACTAAAAATACCTCGTTATTTTTACGGTTTTTTAAATATGAAATATTAGTTTAACTACTATTCTTGATATGAAAGATCACAGAGTGATTAGTAAAATTTTTTAATATCAATAAGGGCAATGAAAAAAAAAAATATAAGCTTTGTTTTAAATACAATTAAATTAAATTTATAACACTTTTTGTCACAATGATAATTTTCAATAATTAGGTAGTTCTATTAATTTCAATGATAGTATAGTATATTCAAATTATTGAATTTTATTAGTGATACTAATTTAATAGTTGTAATAAATTAAAACAGTTCAACAGTTTTAGGTAAGTATACACAATTTATTAACAATTGGTTATTTACTTTTAATTGTAGCTTATTTAATTAATTTTTAATTTGCGATAAATCTTAAATTCCAAAAGGTTAGCAAACCAAACTTTAAAAAAATATCATACAATACTGTAAACATTTTATTTCTAAAATTTCAATTCGTTAGGCTTAAAATTTTTTTATCAGGCAAATATAATATATCTATAATACTATATATTATACATAATTAATCACACATTTTGGTATAAATGATAATAATATTTTAAGAAAATTTCTATTAATTTCAAACGTACTTACCTACTGACATTTTTTAGTTTTTCTGAGTTATATATATTAATATCTAACATATTATGTCAAATACAATTTTAACTAATTACAGCTACCAGCTGAAGGAAACCACCTTAGCAAGACAAGAGCGATAATGTTTTTAATCCTTTTCAGACGTTTGATTATTAGCATACGAGGGTAGAATAAATAGCTCAGCTATTACGCGGATGAGCATTAATAAATCGAATTTTACATAATTGCAGACTTCCATCATACTTTGATCTGCGTCGTCGTTGTGTTTGTCCCGCGAACGGTTTCTCGTATTATATTCTCCGTTGAAGAGAACGGGATGTAAAAATTTAAATATCTATAAAAAAAAAAAAAACTCGAATAAAGAGGGCTGTATATGCAGACGATGCATTGCATCCCACGGTATCGGTTTTGTAATTTCGTGCGCGATAACGCGGTCGCCGACGTCAATATAATAATAATAATATAATACGTCCTTCGATTTATATAATACACATATACATATATTATATATAGGTACGACGAAGCTTCGTTTACGCCTCAGTGCTGCACTCTATCACACACACACACACACACACACACACACCTACACAACACACACCTACACACACACACACTCCACGCGATGTTCGCAATAGGCTTATGAGCTTTAACGGACGCCGCGCCGCCGGTTCGGATCGACGTCAACAGCACGGAATATATTTGGCGCGTTAACCGCGAGGGGGTTCACTGTCCTTGTACCAACTCTTCCCCGGCCCAAGTGGTCATGACCGCGGTATCGTCCAAGGAGCTCTTGTATAGACCACTGTTCCGAGGAACGGCGGGTTTCCACTATACACCGCGGATGTGAGTACGTGCATACAAATCATTTGCTGTGATTGGTTGTTTACGATCAGTTACCACAACGTTAAACAAGATACCGTGTTGTTGGACAAAGCTGAACATTTTTTGTGTACACGGCAAACGTGTATAGTGGAAACCCGCCTGAATTCGGACCGAAACGGTCGACCGAAGAAACCGTCGCAAACGGGTCATTCGGTCGTCGGGAGGCCTTTCGGATATTTGGTTGGCATCGCTCGAGAAACTGAACACAGTGAATGTAGGTTCCTCGTTTTACCAGTGCAATAGATTTGTTTCGTGTTTATAGTGAGTTGTTAATTTTTTATCAAACAAGACAACACGAGGTAAGCATTCGTTGGCTGGTAAGCCGTTGAAAGTTTAAATCGTTAGTATAATATAAATACTAAAATAACTATACATTATATGATATTATAATAAGATAATCATATAATATCGGAAACATTACTATCAGACTATGATAATATAACAAGTAGAACGCCTATCGGTTTTCCGAAGATTTACGTACCTACTAAGTACGTTATATTGCATAGACAAACCTTTATTTGATATTGGTATGTGGACTGCAGTGGCGTATATAGAAATAATTTTTGGGGTGGGCTATAGACTATAGTAGACAGTTACTAGCAAGTGATCTATTACTTAGAAGCCACTGTCTACTATGTATTTAACAGTTTCTATAAATATATACGTATTTGTTATTTTCCAACAGGCTATAAAATATTATAACTTATAATAGTATCTAATATAATATGTTGTTGTTCTATTTAAAAAGACTGTAATTTCGGTGGGGCCACTGTTCCCACTGTGCCCATCCCCTATATTCGCCACTGATGTGGAGTTTTGAATACTGGACAAAACGAGTATAAAACGCGATTTCTCCTATCTCCTCTCTCGTAGGTGCCCAGGACGGTATGCTTAAAATTTGTCGTTTTAAATTTAAATCTTATGTTATTAATTCAAATTAATTTCAAATTGTTTGTAATATACCTGCAGCGATTTGGTTTAAATTTAGGTAGATATCTATAATGTAGTACGGAAGCGTTGATTTTTTATGATTAGCTCTCTCTAAGCAGTTATCTAGGTCTTTTCTTACTTACTATAGTTACCACTATACTAGATAAATTCTGGTGTATTACTTAATACTTAAATACAAGTTACAACTGTATAGGTACTAAATATTATAACAGAACAGCTACAACTTATGAAAATAATGTTTCTAAGTGTTTTATAGATTATAAACACAAAATATTATTTTATGTTACCCAAGTGTGGTAAAATTATTTTCCGAATAGTAATTAATAATTATTGAGAATTATGATAGGGTAACTAGATGTAGGTTTTTAGTGGTTATAACTTATTTTATAGTTATTATAGAAGGATCTAATTATTTATAAATTGTGTATTTAGTATAACAGTGTAGGTAATACTAGGTATAGTATCGACTCTTATGTATTCCTGGAAACTTTTTATTCTATTAAATATAGCGTTATTTCACAGTTTAAAATGTTTTACTTCCTTCAATGTTTACCGAAGTAAAGTAAATATTGAATTTTCAACCATTATTTTTAATATTATGATGTTTATAATAGTTAATGATATTTCAATATGCTGTACATAGTTAAATGGATACAGTAATTTACAAGAACCTGAGATAAAAATGAATTCATGATTAAATAGAAAAAAAATGCTATGTTATCTTACTTAGTATGCGATTTACATAGGGTTAATATTTATAATGGGTGAATAAATATTTTAATTTAATTTTAATAGGAATTCAGGGAAAAGACATATTTAAAATGTTTGCGTAATATAAATATAAATGTTTGATAGTAATATTTAATTTCATAAATGTTAAATAACTAAATAGAAAAACAAATTTAACAAAGAAAAATAAACACATTGTTTTTATCAAGGAACTATTTCCCTCATCAGGGAACTGTGATTTTCAATTTGTTGTTACATGATCTGTGTATAATAAGGATATTAATGAAATAAAGTTTTTTTTTGCAATGTTTGTTACAAACTTACAACAAACAATTAAAATATATACCCAAATATACCCATATAAAAAATTACACCCATTGCGATTTCCCCAAGCATTTTCTAAATACGTCGTTGTCCCATGTACGTATAATTTATGTATGGTGCTTATAAACTTACACAGGATGACTTTTTAAGCAGGCTCCATCAATTTGTGTGCTTAAATTATGCATTTATTCAAAATTTCAGTTTTGGAGATTTTAAGTAGGAATACAAAAAGTATAGGCACCACTTTTAATATTTTTCTGTAATTATGGATTTAACATTTATGCAATTACATTACATTAAGGATTCATTTGAATTTTGTTACATTATATTTTAGTAACTATATAATACAATCTAAATAACTATATCGTAATATAGGAGCCCTAGTACGAGAAATCTGTGAAAATAATATTATAACTACATATTATGTGACTGATTGATATTGAGTGGTGAGTCTCACCTTGACGGGCCGTCCTAGGAAAATAAGTCGGATTTGCAGATGCATATGAAACAGTGATTTTTTTTCGTTCTGAGTTAGAGTTAATGGAAAACGATGGCCACCCGATGTTCAAAGATACTCAAGCAAACTGTTTTCGAGTAACCGTTTGTGACTGCTTAAAGTGTTGTGCAATCCGAAAGTCCTAGAAAAATGCTGTCGATTTCGTCTTTTTCACCACATGTTCTGTTCAATTCTCATCGATACGGCACCACATGTCCGTTTCCAGTGCGGGACTACCAGCCGAGATCGTCGTGTCGAGGTTACAACTTACATACACATAATCATGTTGTAGGGTCTTACAGTTATTTTTACGCTTCTCCGTCTGTTATGGATGTTGTTAAGAATTTACGGTATTTGCATAAAATGATATGTAAATTACCTAGATAAATGTGTAAAATTCAAGTTGAACCTTGATAAAATATTCGTTTCAGTTTCTACGAGAAAAATACGAAAAATTGAAATAAAAAGTCAATTTTATTGTAAGATTGAAGTTCTGAAACTATTTCTCAAGTAGTATTGTTAGGTATTACCATTTACCACATTCAAATTTATAATAACACATACTATTATCCGGTTTTAGGTTATACCTACGAGGCTACGTAAAACGATACCTAATATAATACTGCCTAAATAGGAATGACTGACCTTAAACCTTTTTTTAAATCAAGTACTAGTAAAATATGTTGGTACACATTTATAATTTGTATCAAATAATATATTCTATTAAACAATATAAAAAAAAAATGTTCAATTTTATGATATCGATTACTCATTACATTGTTTTTTTTTTTTTTTTAGATCAGTGGGGTTGGTATAAGTATATAAGGCATTATATTAAAAGTGTAAACAATATGTATTGAGAATTTATGAATGCTTCTAATTAAAAAAAAAATAATGCCAAGAAGAATAAAAATGGGAAACACCTCCTTGTGAGATGAATTCAATGCTTTCATTGTTACTATTTCTTTGGTATATTTTTAAAGGTTCGACGAATTTTTAATGGATATCTGAAAGCATTTCAAACGATTTAAAAAAACTTTTTTAGTAAATGGTTGTTTGGGAATTTCTTTGCAATAATGTGGGTAATTGAGAATGAAAAAAAGTCTAAATTAAACAAAAACATTTATTGTTGTTACTTTGTTTAATGTTTAGATTCACCCTGCTATTTTAATATTTCCTTTCTCTAATAGAAAAAACTTTAAAAGGTACCGCAACATACATGCCATACATAAATACATTGCTTACATAAATTTTTAGTCAGTGAGTCTTATAATATATTTAAGTTATGTATACCTCAAATATATAACATTTTTATTAGAAAATACAATAATAATGCATATTGTACTTAATTTTCTGTTTTTCTGTGTACAGATTGTATATTTTTTCATTTATAATAGCAAAAAATTGTGAATACCGATAATAGAGATAAATTCATAATAACTACTATGACAATGACATTGTAACTATTTTAAATGTATTTACGTTAAATATTACTATATCTACAATAAACTAGACAATAATAATACTATTTGAATGTTTAAATAACAAGTCTTCAAGTCTATACAGTTTTTAAACAATGTTACTATGAGTAGTCTATGACACATAGAAGAGTAATGTTTTTATCCAAAAATAATTTAAAATTTAAAAAAATTGTCAACATTGTTAATGTAAAAATTGCAATAGTAAAATTATTATGTTCTGATCAAAACTAAAACATAATGTAGACAAATTAACGATATATCTGATTTGTATCCTTAAGTAGTTATCAATAATCAGTTTTTACAGATGGTATGATAGGTTTTTAAAATAGACTGATATAAAGAAAACATTTTTACCATGTCAGTTTTAACATGGTATTCGCCATTCGGGTCAGAATAATTAATGATGCATGACGTGCATTACAAACACCGTCGTTTTATTGATCTCCATAACGTCTTATAAATGCAAAAAGTGTCATCCATATGATATTGCTGTTGTACCATAAAGTTTATGGCATAAACCATCGATTAATGACCTACATGGTGAAATATTTTCCCTCCATTTTTAAATGAACTTAGTAGGTGCTCTTAATACTTAAATATTCTAAACTTTAGTCTCTAAATACCGTTTGAAAAACGTGTATACTAATTTATTTATTAAAAACTTTAGTTTCTAAAAACCGTTTAAAACCGTGTATACTCATTTATTTATTTGACTTATGATGTAGGTAGTTATACCCAGTTAAGATTAAAGTTACTTTAAGCTCAAAACAAAAAAAATAACCCATGTTGTTTTATAATTGTAAGATCGTGAACTACCTATGTATTTTCATTTCCAGACAATCATAGTTCATTTCTGTCAAATTTTGAATTTATTCGGTTATTTTATTTGGGACCTCAGTTTCTCTAATTTAAAATACGAATACACAATGATATAAATATAATGAAATAGTGAAATAAAATAATTTTGTTTGGTTAAAAATACTAACACAAAAATATATTTTAATATATTTTGTATTAATTTCTTTCGTAATTTAAAATCAGAGGGATATACATTTGATTTAAGACATTACCATTCTAAATATCTAATTGTATTTTGCATATTTTAGACATAAATGCATATAAATCAATAAGTACATTTTATAACGTACATACATTTTATACAATTTCGGCCTTTTATACCACTGCCATACAGCTTCTCTATTTTTTTTTAGGTTTTGAGCGGATGAGTTATGAATATATTGATTTTAAAATTATGTGTTTTTTAGATTCTGAGTGGAACGATGAATGTATTGATTTTACAATGATGTGTGTTTTTTTATTTTTTTTTTTTGTGTCTGTCATCACCTTTTAGGACAGTAAACGTGCTTGGCATTTCTTCAACAGTATCTTTTCTGATAGGAAAGTGAATCTAGTTGGTACTTTGGGGGGTCAAAAGTAAAAATTTCCAATTTTTCCTGTAGTTTTCAAACGCTCCGTGAAAATTAAAAGAAAATTTAAGGAAAAACGGGAATTTTTACGCTAAATCGATTTTACACAAAATCGATTTTTGTTTTTGATGTTACTCTAAAATAAATGAACTTATATAGGTACATGAACATTTCACTGGTTGTTTATATTTCCATTTTCTATACTTGATAAAATTTTCCAAATATTTTGAGCTCTTTACGGGCATTTTTAGTTTTTTTTTTCTATAAATATCAATAAAATGTTATTTGTTGGGTACAAAAGCTTAAAAATTTAATAGAAGTCTCCTAATATATTGTTTCAATGACAGATGAAAAATATTAAAAATCTTTAGTCACTGTTTTTTGTTATGAGTATTTAAAGTTCAAATATTGACAAAATACGTAAAAATGACAAACATTTGCAAATTATTTCGAGTTAGAAATTCATAAAAATTTTATAATACAAGATTCCTCATAAGATTGTCTAACTATATAAAAAAAAAAAAATGTCTTCAAGAAACTTAAATTAAATTTTTATGAGCGTTTGAAATTCATATTTTTACAACATCTGATAGTCACTTGATTTCTCATGTAACAATTTTCTAATTTGTTGTAATTAAAAAACGAATGACTGTAGATACTTGAAAATTTCACTGAATGTTTATATTAGCATTTCCTATACACCATATAATTTTGATAAATATTTTGACTCTTTTTAGAGCTGTTTACGGACATTTTCAGTTTTAAATTTTTTTAGTTTTTTTCTATAAATATCAATAAAATTTTATTTGTACGGTAGAAAAGAGTGAAAATGTAATGCGAAGCTCCTGATATATTGTTACAATAGCACTTGAAAAATATTAAAAATACATAGGCACAATTTTTTTTTATAATCATTTAAAGTTCAAATGTTGACAAAATTTATCACATTTCAAGTTAAATAATAATTTTGTAGTAAAAAATTTATAAAATGTTCAACTTTTATAGCTAATGATTGAAAATTTAAAACGAGATTCTACTTAAATAGGTTATATATAAATTACTTTATTCACCTTAGTATCATCAAATATACTTCGTAATATCATAGGCTGACTAACCGTTTTCACTCAGAATCGTTTTTCTTATACAATGATATTATATCATTGAATTCAAATTTAATACCATCCATTATACAGTGACCCACTTGTAACCTACTGTACAGCAGACCACCTTTTTATAATTGTTTTCATTACCTTTTAGGACAGTAAAAATGTTTCAATTTTCAACAGCATATTTTCTGGTAGGAAAGTGGTTTTAGTTTGTACTTTGGGGGGCAAAGTAAAAAAAATTGATTTTGTTTTATATTGTAACTCTAAAAATATTCTCATAAATAGTTCATACGGTAACCAAAAAATCTAAAAATATATTAACGCAGTTATTTTTTACAGACATTTTAAATTCAAATTGGGACGAAATTATATATTAAAATGATGAGACTTTTAGAGTATATTTTAATATTTTATACACACAATGACATTTTCAAATTTAATTTTTTTTTTCGATTATGAATTTACCTACTGTTGCTTATATTAATGCCTAATTAATTATTTTAAACACAATAATATCATAAAATATACCTAATTAGTAGTACTTATTATAGGCTGACAGAATGCCTTCGCTCAGAATCGTTTTTGTGTACAATGATTATATATTATTGAATTCAAATTTAATATCATCCATTACAGTGACCCAATTGTAACTTACTGAACAGCAGAGCGATATTGACTTACCCACATTTTTTTAAATTTAAATTTGTGTAAATAAATTTTTATTATTTTACGTTATTTTTATTATATATTAATATTTTAATATAATAAAAAATTATTATTATTGTGTAATGTTTATTTAAAGCTAATTTTATTTGTTTATTTTATGTTATATACTACTATCATTATTATTATTACTGTTTTACTATGCGCCTGACACAGTGACACGAATAAAAAAAAAAAAAATTAAGAATATTTTACATAACTTTGCATTAAATTGTTGTTTATAATTGTTATTTGCATGTCTTACAAACGTATAACATATTAAATTTTCGTCAAGTAAAACCAATTTTTGAATTCTTAGATTTAGAATTAGAGTGGAGTAAATCAATCTATAGTGCACTTTAAAGATGAGAATATTATTTACAGAATGTCGTAAGGGTAGGTTTTATTGATATTTTAATTTTAAAGTGTGTTATGAGCATTTTAAAACTAATATTTTACATTGTTATAACTCACTATAAAATTAAAATATTAATAACAGTCTACGAGATGCCCTAGATAGTATTCTTAATTTTAAGTTTGAATCAAAATCAATTAGGTCATAAAACTCTTTTATTAAAGCTACCAACAAAAAATTAGTTCTGTTGAATGATGCAGAAAATTGTATGTGATATACGTTAGTAAGACGGATACAATACACATGCGGGTATGGGGTCCTCTTAATTTATCGAGTTTTATTTACTTTTTTTACTAGATAATAAACAATGAATGTTTTACTCCAATATTTTTACTTTTTAGATCCATTTGTACCACAACTCACCTTGTGTCTATTTAATGCACCTCAAAAAGGTAATATTTTATCGTATTTTGTCAGTGTTTGCTTTCTTAATTTTCGCATTATTTGTTACGATCGTTACTGTCTTGACATATTAACACTGTATACTTAGCTAAATGTTTGAGCATTTTTGGGTTATAAACCTACTTCTCTTCATTCTGTGACTTTAAAATAGGTACCTACCTAAATATAAATTTGTATTTAATAAAAGTATAAATAATTTATTTGAATAGTGCATTTTATTTACGTACAAAAACTAAAAAATAAATTATATCGTCTATATTGGCTATAAAGAAAAAAATATCTAAGGTAAATATAAGATAAATTATACAGCATTATTTGACTGGAAAATTGAACACCTACAATTTTTAATTTTATGGAGCCATAGGGTACTTAAGAAATTTAGAAATTTAAAATAAAACGTTTATGCATTAGTTGTATTATTTTGTATAAGGATTTTATGTTTCCGTGTAACATGCATAATGCATAATATGTAATATGTTATATTTTATGGAATAGTTTTGATGGTATTCTGTATTATGTAATATCCAACCTAAAATTCTCAAACCATTTGACATATATTTTCTAATTATAAAGTCCAATAAATATTAAAAAATAATATTTCAACAAAAAATGTTCAGAATGAAATAGGAAAATAAATTATCAAGTAGAGTATTTGTATATTATTTTGTATTGGTTTTATAATGATGTGCGTATTTTATTGTGTCTGACATCACCTTTTAAAACAGTAAAAAATGGTTGGATCTCAAACTTAGATGGGAGTTTCTGGTAGCAAATTGGATATAGTTGGGGGGTCAAAATCAAATAATACACAGTAGGTACATATTTATGTAATTTTACTTGATACCTATATAGTAAAACTATTTATACGTGGATATAAAAGCATAATTATACCTTATTGTTTATTTTTAACCAGTCGATATTTAGTAATGAATTTGTAATTTGCTGCTTTATTTTATTTTTCAACTTTTAATCATATACCTAAACTATAATAATATTCTTTAGTTGTTTAGTATTATCATAAAATAATTATTATAAATAATAAATATAATTATTACAAAAACGAGTTAAGAAAACTCTAAAAGTGTGCTAAATTCACGGTTTCTAAACGTATTTTTTTTTTTTTATTAATAAAGTTGAAGCCTAGATAACAGGACCATTGGTTTGTATTATAATATTCTTGAATTACTTAAACTAAATTGAACAAATTAATATCTTTCATGAATAATACAAATAGGTATAAACATTTTTTTAATGGAATCTTCGTCGGTCGCTCAAACGTATTTTTATGCAGCGCAAATAACTATACCTAAACCTATAGGTAATATTATTATATTTAAAAATAATTATTTGCTAACTTTTATATTTTGGTATCTACCTATTTTTTAATATTGACTTTTTATAAATCTATATATTATTATAGTACCTAGATGAATTTACTTTTCATGGAACTGTGGTTGTAAAATCTTAACTCAATTATAATTTTACCTATTTACCGGTAACTAACCGAAGGACAAACACAATAAGGTGTTCTAAACTCATGTCTAGAAACCTAAAATGTTGAATCAATTATGTAGTGTAAAGTAAAAAAAAATAACAAAAATGGTAAATATTTTCTGATGTATAATCTGATCACATTAAAAATATCTTTCTGTGTATAATATTATTAATGAAATATTTAAAATGAGGTTACAACGCACATCTATGACATTCAATTTCGATTTCTCTAACATGAAATCTAATTTAATGCCCCTATAATTGAATGTATCGTGCAACATTAAATGGCGGTCATTGTGTAAGTGAGAGTACCTACCTATTTCCATGTAATTCAATAATACGCGGCACCTGCAGGTTGCAGTAGATACATTTAAAGCCTAGGCTGTTAAAACTACTAAATGTTACATGTTTTTATTATTATTGGGCTCTTAAACCTTACTATATTCATTTTAATAAAATTTTTGTTCCTAAAATATAATAATTTAATATTACTGTAATAATATAAAATTAATAATGCCCATAAACATGACGTACAATGGTTAAACAAAAATAATAATAATAGGTACAATAAAACATTATTCTTTCTTTGAGACAAATTTATTGCAGAAAATATTAGGCTAATATAGTTTGTTAATTGTTGTTACATTAACTACTAAATATTTATATTTTTACAATAAACTTAGATTTGTATTGGTAGTAGAGCAACGTTTCCCCATAGACCAAACTATAGTCCACGAACTTGTCTGTTAATATTGAAAAAAATAATATTTATATCCACTGAGTAAAGTATTATAGCACGTAGTTAGGAAATTATCAGTTATTTATTCAAGTACTTATACGTTGTCCTCCAATCTGAGCAATGTTGTTTTTATTCATAGCTTACTGATTACTTACAAAAACTGAAACGAAAGACTAGGGATCATGTGATATTTTGTTGCTACTACTTGCAAATTTTTGTAGAATTAATTGGAATAAATTAAAATGGGTTTTATACAATTATACAACAATATATTTTACCTGATATGTTTTCATTTTCAACAAAATAAAATTAACAAACTGTTGTAAAGGTAGAGTTTTTTTTAATAAATAATTAATCGACCTGTATTTACGGGAAAAAAATATAAAAAGGGATTCCCAACCGATGCGTTATTGTATGGCACTTTGTGAGTATCCTGCAGAGTTTGATAGAAACAGTCATCGTTTAACTTTCGTATATTGTAAATGTCTTGCAATGTCTTACTGTTCTAAAAATAATAAAATACTGTAAATGCTCAAGGATAAATTGAACACACAACATAACAATTTAAAATACATTCATTATCAATTTATTAAAAAATGTATTTGTGTTTTTTACGGCTTTATTATAGGCATTTAGTTAAATTAAACAAAGACAATGTTAGGTTCATACAGATGTTGAAAATAACTTGCAATAATTTATCAATGAATATTTTTGACGAAAACTTGATAATAATTTCTGGTTGTCAAACGTAACCTTAGAATAGTTTTTCGATTAATATTTGATTAATCGTTGCATTCAAATTTGAATACACTCTATTTAGGGGTTAACTTAACTTCTATACATCATTGGAATATTAATTAAATATCAGTTGATCATTAAAAAAATTATCTAAATATCTATAGGTATTTATAATAATTTATAATATAATGTTCATATTTTAAAATATTCGCTTTTATATAATCACTATTGATATGAAAGGCCCATATAGGTTCCATATATATAGTCTATTGCTCCATTATAATATGTATAACAGCTGATATATTTCAAATTAAATTAGAAATGCTGTGTAAATATTACTGCATAACTTGATCAATGTTGTTCTTATAAATAACTAAAAATAATATATGTCTACTTAAAAACCTATTGTTTATGATTTTTGATTTGAAGGGTATCTCTGGAAAATTCTGTTTTACATAAGTATTTATCACAAATCATAATAAAAAGTGGATACCTAAATAATAGAAAATAAACAATTTATGTTATTGTTATAAAATCATTCCTATTATAAAATAAACAAATAAATTATCAGGCACAAATATTTAAAAATAAGCAAACTACTAAACATAATATTATCGCCACTTGCGAGACAATATTAAATGCTATACACTATACAGTAATGATTTTTTCCCCATTTCGTTAAATTAAACGTCTTAGACAAGTTACTGGATATTAACGATTTACACACAATATATTTTATCTTCTAGTATCTAGTGTCTAAATGTTGGATTGCAATGATTTACGATAAACCAATCATTTGTAAAGCGCATTTAGAAACACCAGCAGATAAGTTAGACAGTATATTTCTCAAATAGAATCTTGTCCAAGATGAAATGGGTTGCTGGTTATCATTACTATGTCCTGATTGTAGAGGAGGGTTGTATAAGATATTTGATAGCCGCCTATTATCCGACCACCTAGATAGCCGTAATTTCTTAATAGCTGAACCGATTGAAAACCCACAAGAACTGGCTAGAAGAAAAATAAAAACTTTCAGCTCTGCGTATAAAATAAAAATATTGCGCCTATTGTGTATAGTAATATTAGTGATCAGCATTAGTGCTTTCGTCATTGAATTTGGGTCATAAATAAAATAACAATAACAACTTACTAATGTAATTGATGATAATTGTAATAATTATTATTTGTATTGTTATAAAATATAAATAAAAAAAATAATTATAAATTACCTCTAATCGATTGTATTTCCTATACATTTGCATAATATAATATTACATTAATCGTTTAGCGTAAAAAAAGAACGTCATATATTGATATCATTTTAAGTCTGCAATTAAAATAATTTTTAACATTGCGCTTTAAACGAGAGTCTCACTATTTTTTACCTCGTGCACATTGGTTAATCTACTACGATTATACTATAAAATCCTAAATTATAGCCTCCTGCATCGACTGATTTTTTTTTTAAATAGTTTACATTTATAAATCTTTTAAGAATATATATTATTTTTAAATTATCTATTATACTCATTTTTAATACGTTTATGTTAAGTATAACATCATGTCGATTAAAATGTAGTTTTTATGGGAATTAGTACAGGTTATAGGTTATTTAATATTTTAAATACTAAAGAATTATTAACATAGGCGGAGGCACGGGTCGGGCATGCAGCTGCATGCCCTATTGCCCTAATCGCCCCGAACGCTGATTTAATTTAAGTTGAGGAAAAATTTAGAGGTTGAATTTTAAATATTGCAATATAAATATGCTTTCACAGAATACTGGAAATTAGTTTTGTAAATAAATCACTGCCATTGTGTCATATTGGCGGACACTGCGGTACATATGATGTGGCCATAGAAGATTGTCTCCATTAATAATGAAAGAAAAATCTCTTTTCACATAGTCAGTAACAAAACACAATTTTTTCAAGAAACTAAAGAATTAGAACTAAGAATATCAGCCTTTTTCCAATGATAGACGTGATGGTTCATAGGATGATGAGCGATTAGCCAGGACCTTCTATATACTTATCTATGGCCAGGACACTATAGGTACAAGCTAAAATGCAGTTGATAATTTACTAAATCTGGATACATCGCAAACGGACCTATATTGTTTAGGTATCAAAAACTATTCAATGTGATAGTGAACAACTCGAAATAGAAGTAATGCTATCAAAAAATAATTCTACGATTCCTAACAAAGACTATTTAACTAATAAAAGTAAAATCCATGAATGGTTAATTTGGTTGAAGTCTAATGATCATTATAAATACTTTAACTAATTTTTTTTTGTCATTCAATATAGTTTGTAGTGATCCCTTTAACAAGCTGTACTTGTGAGAGGTCTTTCTCTAAATTACCCTTAGTTAAATCCAAATTGAGATCTATCATGAAGTAATATAGAATAAATGTTTTGATGGTATTAACAGTAGAGCAGGAAATTGCAGTTAATGTTGATGCTGATACTTATAATAGACGATTCAGGATAGCGGTAGATTTTAAAAGACGAATGTCTTTATAATATTTTTGAGTGATTTTATTTATATGTTTTATTAAAAATATATTTTTACTTTTTTATCTGTACTGATATAGGTAATGCAGTATATTCTATCTATTACATACTTAAATCTTAATTATTTTTAAATATAAAATGACCATTTCAACATTTATCAATTTTAGGATTAGCCCTCCCCCTAATTGTGGTGGGCCGACTTAGATTCTGCCACTATGAACAGCACTTCTGGCTCCTCCTATGATCATTAAACAATTGCATGTTAGATAACTGTGAGTTAGGTTAGCTTATTATATTTATGTAATATTATATTATAGTAGTTTTACTGTTAAAAATAAATAAATAAAATGTATTATTATTGGACACTAAATAGAAATATATATTTTTTAACATACATTAATTGACACATCATAATTTGTGTAAATCCTAGATTATAAAATATTTAAATATATTTATTAATGTGTATTGTGTTATATTTTTTGTAAAAATTGAATTGTGGTTTATTTCTTATGTTAAACAGGCATTATGAAACTCAGTGTCACCTCGTTTCGAGCTCACTCGTCAGCTCAGAAAAAAATATTAAAATATCAAAATCAGCTCAATTACGTCACAACTCATTGTCCCGTTGTTCCAAGTATAAATTCGCAATCCTCATCGGTAAGTTCTCATTCATGTTATCTAAACAATATAATATTTGCATTCTGATTTTTGTTTAAATATATGTGTAAGGTTAATTTAGTATCCTATCCTAAATTTGATAATTCTGAGTTGCAAATTGAAAAAAAATTATAGGTCAGTAGATTATTATAAGCACGCCATGTACTGGTGGATAAATTAGAAGTTTACATTTTAAAATGTACTAATCACTAATGGATCGAAGGTAAGTTTAATTACTGTTGATAAAAAGCCAGTGCATAATGGTCCATCAATACAAATATAAAATGTAATTTAATAGTCTATAATGATGAACTGTTACTACCAACGCTATAAAAATTAAAAACACACTAAACATAATCGTTAAAAGCAAAAAAGGATCAGTATAAAACGTTTTTGTTTTAATTTTTACCTGTAGTAAGTTTATAACAATTCATTGGTTTATTTTTTTTTTAATACTATACCTACATTATACACTTTGTAGTTTAATTGAAAAAGTCATTTTTTTTCATATCTTTAACTACTAGGTAATTATTATATTACATTAATAATATAATATTGACAATATTATCGAGTGTGGTAGAAATTTAGGATTACTCGTACAGACGTAAATTATTTTGATTATTTTTTTATGAGAAATCACAACATTTTTGAAGCACCTTTTTGTTTTTGAACATGATTACTGATTAGTACAAAATCAATTTAGGTATATTGGTTATGGCTAACCTATAAATTCATAATGTTATGTATCTAAAAAAACTTACAATATTATAATATACCTAGTAGTATGGGTATACTAAGAAATATTGCAACTATTCTTCGTTTTGTATCCAAAAATTGTAATATTTAAAAAGAATAACGTAAAAAGTCAATTCCAGAATAATTATCGTTTTAAGCCGATACACATACGAATAGTCACGAGTGATCGAGGTGAAACTGCAATTGGACTTTGTACTGTCGTCTCTGAAAGAATTAATTAAAAAAAAAAATTAAAGAATTTATTTGGTGAAAGAATAAATAGTTATATCAAGCCATTATAAAATGGTGTCGTAGAAGACACGTGTGGTAACTGTAAACGACTGAGATACGAACTGACGTGACCACGTAATTTTGACCTTTTACTTTTTAATTAAATGTATCTACTTATATAAATAATATACAATAAAAGTTACCTTAAATTGTGAAAAGACACCTGTAAATAATAAATAATGTTTGCATAAATTGATCAATTAATTCAAAATTCAAGATGAATTAATGATCATTTTAAATCGATTGTTAAAGGCCAATTTATTTATTTAAATAAGTTTTTAAATATTTTATGATTTATTCAGTATTTTTTTTTTTAATAATGTATACGTAACTTGATTAACGTAGACCATGCAGATAAATAAATGTAATATAAGTTTTAAGCATAATTTTTTAACTTAAAATAGCTAGACTTAGACACTTGTTATGCATAAAATTGTATTAAAAAGAAAATTAGTACATTCCTGATTCACTCGGAATTTAAAAATCTTAAAAAAAGATATTGCCGTAAAATTAAAAATTAAAACTTAACGTTGATAAAAAAAACACATTGTTACTCTAGATATTTTACACAGGTGATACAGGGTGTCCAGTGATGATATATCCAGTAGATGAAGGGGGGATTTCTTGCCCGGACAAAAATCGGTTTTTTGCCGTTTTACCTTACACCTAACTAAAATAAATATTAAAAATCATGAGATAATGAAATAAAATGTTCAAATGTCAAAATTTTCAGAAAAATAAATTATTTAAAATGGCTATCTTCAATTGTTTCAAAAATAAATTATCAAATTATAATATTTTAATTAAATTAAAAAATAAAATACATGTAGTCCTTGTATCTGTGAGTCTAATAAAAAAACAAATTTATGATGTATTTATTATCTTAGGAGATATCGTAATGGGCTAATCCTCGGGGGACCCCTGTATATAAATTTATAAAAAGTTGTAAAATAAAAAAAAAACTTATGGAAATAAATATGCTTATTCAAAAATATTAAAAATTCTATATTAAATCTAACAATGGTTAAGATCTTTTGAAAATTAATTCACGTACATATTATTATTAAATATTATTAATTATTATTATTACATTTATTATTACATTTCTTTAAATGTCCAAGATAGTTTTTTTTAAATTATAGGAAATAAGTAATAATCAAATATCCCAAATTCAATTTGTATGACCTGATGTGATATATAAAAAAATAAATTTCCATAACTCAATAAATTCCTTAGGTACTCCGTCGTGGCAAAATCTAAAATTGAATGATTAGCTAGCCTAGAATTCGTGAAAAAGTATTGTGTTATTTATAATGATTTTAGGAGAACCTAAGAGAACCTAGGAGAACCTTTAGGATTGTAGGTACTTAATTTACAAATGATTTAATAGTGCTTAATTGTAAATAGATTAGACAGACTTGAACCTATAATATAGATAACTTCTACATATTGGTAAATATTGATTATGATAAATTTAAATATAATCTTTATCTCTGCGACAAACAATTCGTATCATATTTTGTTCCATTTTAAGATGATATTATGACAATATCACTTACAAACGATATCCAACATGTTAAAAACTGATAAATATTCGAGATAATTTATATTTTTGATGTCAGCAAAATGTCCCGCATATTTATATTGATATATTGCGTACTTAAAGCAAAATATTTTGGTATTAGTTTTTGGGCTATACATCAAATATAATACATATATTTATTTACTTTACACACACACACACACACACACACCACACACGCACGCAAGCGCGCGTAATATGTATATCATATAATTTATGCACAAATGCCTATTATACCAACCTATGTGTATATTCTAAACTTTTATAAGTTTTAATCATTTTGTAATAATAACATATCAAAGAGTAATATAATAATATATTAATATCCATGGCCATAACTGGAAGGGCCTTGGTCCAGACACCCTCCCCTGCTGAATTTTTAAAGTAGAACAATTTTATTTTAACAGTCCATATTGATTTTTGACTATTGTATTAAGAATAATTTTATATTTTCGTCAAAGTAGAAATGACGAGAATAATGTCTTATATTTTGAACTTAAAATTAATGAGTATGTCTAGTATCTATATTAAACATTTTATTTTGATTTGAATGTATAATATTACCTTTTTAGTATCCACTGCCTCGTGTCACCTCGCTTCGTTCTTCAAGATTAAGACTCATGTGACTTATGTACGTACGGTGTACACGTATATAATATGTGTGTCAGAAAAGAATATAATAAATTATCTCAAGTGGGTTACATCAGTTCCGTTTCAGATTAATAGCACACTGGTCGGCTGGTCTCGCTTTCAAAATTATTATTAACCCAAATATTTTTATATTATTTTGTTTTTCATTCGTAAGATTTATGGTTGAGAAACACTCAAAATAATACTGTGCACAACTAACTTGTAGATTTAATTACTTCATTAGTGAATACGTATTATTACGACTTCAATTTATAATTTTTCACTTTATTGTTATTACTATATTATTATAATTTAAAAATTTAATTCAAGACCGATGTCACAAGTTATAACTATAGTAAGATAATAAAATAATGGTTAGGTGGAGGTATGGATCATCTATACTAAATGCATGTGAGTCTCTATAGGATCGGAGTGGTGTAAATTATCAACTCATATCACCTTACTATAAGTCATAATAACCAACCTCAACTTCTGAAAATCCGATCACAAAAAATGTAGCTGTGGTGGAATATACTTATATTCATTCCTTCACTATATCTATGGTTATAATACTTCTATGCCTATTACCTATACATAGTTAATATATTTTTATTGTAATTATCAGGCACTAAACGGTAGTAACAATTTTGTCAATATAGAGTTAACGCTTATAGAATAATATACAATATTATTATTTTTATTTTTATTGAACTAAAGCCCGGCAACTATGGCCATTAGCTGTTTTTTCTGGTTTGTAGGCTAGAGGAACAGTTGGAACAGTTGGGTGAAACACGTTTGTATGTGTGGCAAGGATTTGTAGCTAAAAATCCCGGGTGGTCACTTATCCGGGAGCTATAGTAACACTGGCCTACACGTTCACTCGGAGCATTTCCGCAGTTGAGTGTACGCCATATAGAATATTATTATAAATGGTAAGAAACGCATATAATTCCGACCGTCATAAAATCACATTCTTTATATCAATAACGTCAGATGTTCGGCTAATGTTGACATTATCCGGTTAATATGTACATTAGCTAAACCCCTAGGATATTGTGTATATTATGTATTTTTGCTATCAATATTCAGACCTTTTTTTTGGATAAGATAACTTTAACCACTGATGTGTAGAAGATGTTCTTTGTACCTAACAACGTAAATGTGACATGAGAAATAAAAAAAAAAAACAACAACGGAATCGTTTTTCTTATTGTGCTTTATTTTTTTTAGAAAATGTTTGGCATCAATTTATATTGATTATCATAGTCGTGAATATTTTGAGGGCTCAAAACAGACTTTGGGTCTGAATATTTATATGGCTTATCAAGCCCAATATGTGTAAAGTAAAAATTTATGAAAGGGTATCAGTCCTCTCTAACTCCCTTTTTACATTTAGTTTTATAAATGTATAAATATTATAAGTCAATATGACAATATTTAGTGGTGTATTATAACATATTATGTAAACTAATAATGTATTTAGATATTGAATATTAAGAAAATATTAAAAAATTATTAAAATAATAATTTTAAAAAATTTTAAAAAGTGATATTAGCTATACGACTTAATAACATATCGATTTTGTCAAAAACTTGATTTGCGTAAAAATGCATCGTTTTTAGGATTGTACTACATAAATGTACTTAGGTACTAAAAATTTTCAACCAGATCCAATTTGACACTATAAACCTCCCTTAGGGTTAAAATCGAAGTATTTTTATACTTCAAAACGTATACATATAAAAAACACACATCATTTTAAAACAAATACATTTATTGTTTCGCTCATAATTTCAAATTAATGATAATAGGCATTAAAAAATCTTTTTATTGATTAAATCTGACATAAGATATACCTTAAAATAAAAAATAATAATTAAAGATTAAAAATATGAAGGTTTTAAGTTTAGGTGATAGGTGCTATGTAAAATCAATTAAGTAAATCTCAAATTCTCAAATCAATTATAATAAGTTGAATATCTACTGATTTCTCAAAACAATGGTTTGAAATATTTGGATAACATTTACCATTGAACAGTTTTTATTTTTTATATGATTCTGGTTCATATGGATCAGAATAATAAGACTTGTTCAAAATTGTGTTGGGAATACGTACTTTTTAAAAACTTATGACACAGTTATTATACATTATTGGTTATCATAAAATCTCCAATTACAAGAGCAGGACAAATGATAAAAGAAAATTAACCAAAGAATGAAATTTGAGATGGTTCATCTGTCTCAATGCCTTCCCCTATTTACGTCAAGAGGCTTTAATCCAAATTTTGCTGGAGGGAACAAATTATATGAACAGCGGTTTTAAACATTGTATTATTGTTCATTGTCAAACATTTTATATATTTCGTATAATTTTAATTTGTTTACCAATCTAAGGTTATTATTTGAAGTTGACTAATATTTTAATATAATTATTGATTTGACAATATATTTCAATAAATTTGATATAATTTTACATTTTAAAACCGTGAAATGTATATTATTTCTCAAGTATGTGTTATAGGTATACCAGTATAACAGTACAAATTGTGGTACAAACATTTCGGAAACTGAAAATCTAGTAATTAGAATTTAGTTCCAGGCGATAGTAGGTTATTCTGTAACCAAAAAATCTCAAAAATATAAATACAGTTTTTTATTTATAGTTATTTTATGTTCAAATTTGGACAAAATTACACATTAAATAACCAAGAATAACGATTTTAGTTATTTTGTTGTAATTTTATAATACTAATTCAACTTACCGGCTACCACCGTATTAATAATAAGTAATAACAATATAAATATAATATAAAATATCCACACTGACAAACTGTCACCGCTCAGAATCGTTTTTCGTTTACAATGATATTATATCATTGAATTCAGTTTTAATACCACCCATTATTCAGTAACCCCCTTGAACCTACTATACAGCAGAGCGACATACACTTACCCAACTTTTTTTCAATTATATTTACCTACGACACTTATTTGTCAGGTGGATAATAATTAAACCTATCATTATTTGATATTATTTGATTATTATTGATTATTTCAATCAAATTGATATTACCTATTTAGAATTTTGAATCTTAGATTTTATTGGATATGTATTTTGTTTTACTTTTTTGATTTTGGTTGTATACTATTTATACAATAGAAACACGAAGTAATTTGTGTATCTGGTTTTGTATTAATTTCAATTAGGTATACAGGTATACTAAGTTAATTTGAGTCTTGAGGTGATAATAAATCGTTTGTTTTGCTATAATATATTAAGTTATAAGTAACGTGTACAATGTTAGTACATATGTGTATGTACCTATTGCATTTTCTTCATTATGACGTTTGTCACTGATGAAAAGAAAAAAAAATATTCTCCTCCCTTGTAAATTTATCTTTTTGACCATGTAATATAATTGAGCAATTTTCACCAGTCACCGGCAGGGCGTCCAAAATGTAATGGGAGGTGTTTAACAACCACTGCGGCCTAGCGGCCATCTAACAAAGCTGTTTGTATTCTATCAGTATCACGGTGGGCTTGTGTCACTCAACCCCATGTGTCATTACAGTGCGGTTGCCAGTAAAGTGCGCTTCACCATAAATAGTTTTATACGACACGAAATATTGTTTCAAAATGAAATTTTTCTAAATATCGTTTATACTATTATTATAACCATTATGTGTTTTCGCGGTAAAATTATTTTTCTTCTATTGCGATTTTTAACCAGTAATTTGCTTACTACCATGTGAGAAACAAAATTAAAAATGGGTAAGATATAATGACAAGATAACATATTTACAAATCAAAAAAATATCATTTGTTTTTAAACAATTTTCACTAAATCATTCATGTCTTAAGGTCTCATGGTTTTTTGAAATAGAATATAAAATATATTTGAATTTCATATTTTTTTTTTTAACTCCGCAATTTACAATATTGTGTTGTATGCTTGAAGTGTTTAGATTTTGGCGGGAGATTTTATGGTAAATGAAATCATAGTTAAAATATTAATCAGGTCTATCAACATTTCAAATTATGCATTTCTTGTCAAATTAGTTTAATAGTTGCTATAATGAATTCTGAGTATCTAAATAATGTATATGTGTAATGTGTATGGTTTAAATTAAAATTCAATAATGAGAATAGTAAATATTATGTTGATAAGTTGTGTAAATAGAATATAAAATTATAGGAAGTTGTAATTAATATTGTTATAGGAACATTCGTTGGGTTGATATTATTCTTAAGGAAAAAAAAAGAATACATTTTAGAAAATCATAATCCATTATTAAGACGAAAGGGGCCAAAATATATAAGTGTACGTTTACAAATAATAATAACTTTTTATTTTTTTAGTTATAACGGTAACATTGTTCTATCATTTTTGATAGATAATGACATTACCATTATCATATTGAATATCAAGAAATTGGGAGTTTATTTTATTCTATATTTTATTACTTTAATTGTCTATAAAGCATTTTTTCTTCATTGTAATAATGATTAAATTTATATTAACTTGAATGCTTAATTAAGCACGTTATTTATCTGCCAGGTATAAGAAACTGAATTATTCTTTTTACCTTTGGTAATTTAATTACAATTTTTTTATAAGTTTAAAATGAAAATTTTATAGTTAAAATTTTTTATAATAGTAATTTCTAATATGGTTAAATGTATGTTGTTTTACAAAAACATGTGTTAATAAACCGAATGAATCAAACGGTTTTAGGGCCTGATAAAATATTATAGTTTATTTCTTTACTAGATTGTTTACTCAACCAATAACCAAAAACAGAGACACATGATTAAATTCATGTATTTTTTTATTAGTTGGTGTTATCCTACTATTTTTAGATTCTGAGCTGAGCTAGGTTAGGTAGGAAGCTAGTGGTTTTACAATACTGTTTATTTATTTTTTTATTTTTTTATTCTTTTTATATCCTGTGTACAATATTTCTACCAGAAGGAGTGCTTCGATTTCAACATATAGTACTTTATCTTTTAGCAAATTGGATCAAGATGGTATTTTAAAAAGGTCATTTTCCGATTTTATCAATAGTTATTTAATGCCACGGTAAAAACCACCGAAAAATTAAAAACCTCTAAAAATTGGATTTTAATTTCTAACGCTCTGTTTATTACCATAGAAACGAATAAAAAATTATAACATTATAATATTAATTCAACTTACATGATAATTAATAAATTTTAATTAATAAATAATTAATGGAAATATTAATTATCCAGACTGACAAACCGTCTCCCCTCAGAATCGTTTTTCTTATATAATGATAGAATATCATTGAATTCAAGTTTAATACAATCCATTATACAATGACCCACTTGTAACCTACTGTACAGCAGAGCGACATCCACTTACTTATACTTACTCCACTTTTTCTTATAAAAGTGCAACAAAAGTTTCATGTATTCATTTAGTTGGAAGTAGTAAAGTTAACATTACAAATTTGTACTTTTTGATTTTCTTATGACTTATTAGTTTCTATAATTAAAATTGATCATGTTAACGAAACCAACGACTTACAATTTATCAATTTACATATTTATAATTTTTCCCTCTCGCGAAGACGCCAGGGCGCCCCCTTCTTCGTTCACCTCTGGAAGACGCGGATTACTATACGTCTATAATATTACCAAAAACTCATAAAGTCATAACCCATACCACCTGGAACCGGCCAATGTAGATATACATCTTGTATTTGAATTGTTATTGGTCGATTGCAAGTGTTCCACTGTCTTATTTATGAAACACTAAAATAAAGCACGCTTGAATAAACAATGTGATGGGTATATTTTTAATTATAATATGAAAAACAACCTTTATTACAAAATGGTTTTATTAAAAAAAAAAACTCTTAACTAATAGTATTTTGAATCTTAAAATAAAAATTTCAATAACATATAAATTAGCTTGTCTAATATTGTCAGGTACCTAACTTTTAAAACTGCTAATTTTGGAATTAATAAGTATTATAAATTGTGCTATATTTTAAATTTTGTATTAATTCTAAGTTATAACACTGGACAAATTTGTTAAATATTTTAACTTCAATATTCCTAAATTATTTTAAAATAAACAATAAGTTGGCGCTATAGTTGCATGTCTCTAGGGACTCAAACTCGAACTATTATTATATTAATTACGATGAAATAATTAAAATCAATATTGTTAAAAACTGGTGTGTAGTACATTTGACTGATTTTCAAAATGTAATTATATTTTTCTAAAAAAAATATAAACTTCTAGAAATTCCCATACTTAAAATATGGTTTGCTTGTTTAGCTTACACTTGAAAATCTATAGATTGTATACATTCATAATTTTTATGTAGGGCTTGGTACAGTATACTTCATACAAATGATACTTTTTCTGCTGAAGTGGTAGGTACACCCTTATATTATTATCATAAAATTTGATTTAGAATTTATTGTGATCGTCCTTATCCAGTTAATACTTGACATTAGAAATAACATTTTTTAAATTGAAATGTCATAGTCGTATATTGTTTGGGCTAGTCAGTGGCATACTTGGAAGTACAATTTTTTTGCTGGGGGGGGAGGGTCAAATCTAGAAACCTAACATAACCTTAACTGACCAAAAAAAGTCATTTTAGAAAAATTGTCCACATAGGGGATTTGATTGTGGATGGAATCCCTCTAGGTTCGAACTTTTTTGCATGTATAGTATAACAAATTGTGGTTAATCCTGAATAATTTGTTTTTATAATTTTGTGATTTTTTGATTAAATGATTGATCTGAGATCTAAACGATAATGTCATTTTAAATAAATTTGTGTATTATTGATACAAACTAATGTGGTATTATTATAGTTATGGTATGATTGTGTAAGAAATATTTGGTATTGAAGTATAGAAATGTACGAATTTTAACAACGACCTTTTTTTTGAAAGTTTGTGGTTATGACGAGTAACAACTGCCAGAAATTATGACTACCACGCCGTTTTTTTTTATCGAATTTTGGTAGATTTCTATTTGGTAAATTCGAAGATTGGTTGGAAAACTGGTTTTAACTTCCAACGCTTAACGACGGTTCAATGAAAACTCAAAACTTATCGTCACGACGTCACATATATACATAACATTATAATTATTATAATAAAGACAAATAACTGTTATGTCAAAGTTTTGACAAACCGTTCAACATCTATATATTTTAAAGACATATCAATTTTTCGTTTTGTTGCTATAGACAGCTGTTGTTATAGTATTGTTATAAATTAAAATAGAGTATAACCTCACAAGACAAATCCATTCTCTACATCTCTTTACCATGATTACACCATTGTAATTACTAATTTATATTTTATGTTGGTGCATACTTTATACAGGATTCATATTCTGTATTCAATTAGATACTCAATAATTAATAAATGTATTCTCTACAACTTATACTTACATAAGCAATAATATATAGATAACTTAACTTAACGTTGAGTCGAATTGAAGATACCTAATGTTTTTGACGTTTTCCCAATAAAAGATGGTAATAACTTATTATTTGTTGGTCGGTATTCTAAAATGGTATTTAACATACAACTTATGTTGCCGTTAATAAGGAATACATTCTACATCTTACCAGTTTATTATATTCATATTTATTATTTATAAACTGTTTTTATTTTCAAAATATCATGTAAAATTAAAAAAAGTAGATTTAAGTTTATTTTATAAAGAGAAAACCAATTACAGTTCATTCAAGGACTTAAGTGTTATAAATACTTACATTACTATCTTATTAAAATTAAAAGTTTATCTTCCAACTAAAAATAAAATTCATATAACATAGATACATATTACCTAGATATTTTTTTGACATTTAAACCAGTCTGTATTATTTAGATTTAATGAATAATATAGCATATTAGTAAAATTATTATTACTATTATTGTATTTTTATTTTTTGATCCACTTACTATACTAATCAAATAATTTACATACCTAATTTATTTAAATATATTTATTTGGTTGAAAAAATAGGATGTATTGTTTAAAGATATATTTTGTGAAATTGCATTCTATAATCGGTGCTTACAGGATATTAAAAAAAAACAATTTCTTACGTAAAATAGGAATCATTAATACAATATTTATAGCATTAAAATTATATTTTAGATTTATAGTGATAGTCAGAAGTTATTTATTTTTATTTTGTACTTATAATTTTAGTACTGACAAATGGATAAATAGAAAAACATTTTATTTCTAAATATTTATTTTATAGTTTTAAAAATAAACCATGTTTTTATTTAATATTAATGGTGTAAATTAATTACGATCCGAATTTTAAATTGAAAATGTATAATATTTTGTTAAATTTAATATAATTAATTGTAATGATAGCCTGTAAATATTTGCTAAGATAGTAAGATATCTTATAACATCCATTGTATCTTTAATCCTTGCGAGTGTTAAACTATTAAATAAATAAATAAATAAATTTATATTATTTCACTAATATGTAAAATAAAAAATAAATAAAAAAAATTCAACAAAAATATACAGAAATGCAGACTATAAAAATGCTCGTTGTATTTCTCATATTAAAGAAAATTTTTTAAAAATTATATAATTTCATTTAAAAATTGTTTAACAATAAGAATCAGAATAATAAACAATGAGAACAACTATTCTTAAGATACCAAATTAATATAGGATATTATTTAAAATAAATTATATTTTCATTTTATATCACATTTTGATATATTTTGCAATATAATATGTTTCATCGAAATTTAGAGATAGTATTTAATTATGATTTTCAAGCAACACCTTTTATATTTTAATCCAAACCATAGAACTTATTGGAATCTGTTTAAATGACCATGGTGTAGATATTATTATACTTACAATTTTGGTTATTTAAAAAATTGACTTAAGATATTGATTTTATAGAATTTTGTTTATAAATTTAAGAGCTTATTTAAAACAATTTCTTTTAAATTAAAATCTCAAGTTCATTCAAGAAGTATACACTTAAAATATAGTTTATTTCACTTCAAACTGCATGAATACAGAATTATGATTTCAATCATAACACTTATGAATTCTACAAATATTTTTTCAATATAGGTAAATAATATACTGTTGTTTTTAAATATTATACAGCGTTAAGAAACCTTTTAACTTATTTAAGCTTATTATTATTGTTTCATGATTTTGCTATAGTTAAATGGGGTCAGCTATATAATCTTAATTTTAGAAAATTATAAGGTCATTCATACATTTAATTACAAATGGTTATAGTTTTTTATATTTGCTTTTAAATACATTTTTATAACTTATTTTAAAATAAATGTTAAATCAAGTTAAACATTTTAATGATACACTTAAAAATCTTAAAATGTCGGAAAAATAAATAATACCTATACCTATAATATTTGTTATGAATCTAATGATTTTAAAATGGTTCACACAATCACACATTATTGTATTATAGACATATTTTATTATTTTATTACCATTTTAATATTAATACTTACCAACAATATCAACTTTTAAATTTTGAAAGAATTGGTACAATATTTTTTAACTAATTCAATTATTAATAAGATTATTATTAACGATAGTTTTTATTTTTTGGATTGTCACTTTAAAAGTTTTATTTAGCTTAATTGGTAGTGTATGGAGGCATGGGGCTTATATAATTCTTAGCAAATATACCATAAAATCGTCTTAATTGAAAACCTTAGGAGGAGGGTGGGGGTTAAATAAATGCATAGAAAATAAACTTTCATGAGATAATATTTATTAATTAATTTTGCCTAGTACCTAATGAATAATATAATATTCATTAACACCGATATTTACCTAAGTTCTAGCTAAAAGTACCTATAATATTATTTACAATATTCCTGTAATAAATTAATAATCAGAATTGACCTAATACCTATATAATAATGTATGAATTCAACAAAATCTTAATTGAATAATATAAATGTATTGATGATAGTGCAGTTGCACAGTAAGGTAATTTTATCTTCAGCTATTCAAAGTTTGAAGTATATATGCAAAACATCGTGTTTTGAATAATAATTGTTGAACCCCTATAAGTACTACATATAGAATTTAAAGATACGTGACAATCCTTTAGTCTTTAAAATTAACCGTCTATAAACTAACATAATGTTTCTAGTTTCGACCGAGTGTATAATTTATAAATGGATAGATTATTTAACTTAAAATATTTTGAAGAATCAAAGAGTTTAACGAAGTTAGTTAAAGTCTTTGTATATATTAATTATAAATAGCAACATAATTATTGTCAATTTAAAATATTTAAACTATTGTCTGTATCAGAAAATATATTTACATGTGTTTGAAAATCAGTAATTTATAGTTTGTGATTATGATTATTCTTGTTGGAAAGAGTGCATCCATAAATGTATGGAACATATTGTTTATATTTAAACATCATACAAATTACGATATAAACACTTTAATGAGAAACACAAATACAACTTTGATGATCCAGAAAGTGTTACTCAAGTATAATATGAGAAATTGAAAGATTTTTGGGACTGATTAGGTGTAGAAACAAATATTTCGTGGATACGGCTATACAACTCATATATTCTTGATTTACCAGATCTAATTAGAGAAACAAACTTTATTGTTCCGACCCTCACTGAACATTATCACATATTAATCTAGACAATAAGTATAAGTTAAACGTTTTGAAAATTTTAAGGAAGTAGAAATAAATCTCTTATAAAACTGGTAGGCAGGTACTAACAATTTCTTGACTGCGTTAGAATTTCGTAAGAAGATTCATCATAAATTCGTCTACCTTTATCAAAAAATGTCTACAAGAAAATCAAATTAAATTTTTATGAGCTTTTGAAATTCATATTGTTACAACATTTAATATTCACTCGATTTCTCATGTAACGATATTTAATTATTTTGTTGTTATTGTTTATATTGGCCTTATTTTCTATACAATTTTGAAAATAATTTGACTCTTTTTGAGCTGTTTCGTCTTCGCTAGAATCGTTTTCCTTACCTACAATGATATTTTATTATTGAATTAAAATTTAACACCATCTATAACAGTGACCCACTTGTAACCTACTGTACAGCAGAGCGATACACACTTATCCACTTTTTTTAACATTAAATGCCTAGATCGATTTTTTTGAAATCTAAATTAGTACTTTTATAATTCTTAAGCTAAGCTATTTCATGCAGAAAATTATGAAATTAAAATCAAATTTGTGTTTAATTGTGTGCAAATACAAAATATAAAAGAAAATTATAATAAAGTACTCTGAAATAGTATCAGAAACGATGTTTTTATACGTTTCGTTATTTTTTTCTGTCACCCCAAGGCAACAAAAGACTGAAAATGAGCTTTTTTTAATGACGCCATTTTCTTGCATTGTTTTCCGACATTTGTCAATTAATTATACTTATTTGGATACATATTTACTTAATTTTCGAGAGTTTTCTATGTTAAAAGTTGTGATGTATGTCTTGTGAATGTTGTTTATTAATTTATCAAGACCAGACCATACCTCACACATTTTTTATTAGTATAAATTATAAGAACACAACAACTGTATCAAAGTTTATTAATGTATTTCTGTTATCTTTGTATAATACATCAGATGTCCTTTAATGTAATTATATACATCATTAAATATAAATCTAAAGATAAGTCGTGTTTATCTATATGTATATTTATTTGAGTTTGATATGAATTTTTGAAACTATATTTTAGATAATACGTTTTTTCCATACACAGTATTTTTAAACAACGAGTAACATACATATCATATTCACAAATAAAATTTGCAATGCATTTGTTACCTAAATTTGGTCTGAAACCTTATTAAAGACGTAATCAATTATATATATATTAATATATTATGTTACTACAAAACCGATGGGCATTGCCTCCGTATAGTGGTTTAAGCGTTCCACCCCATTAATATATATTGGCTTCTAATGCGATTTATATGGTAACCTCTCTCCAAAGTAATTTAATAGGTTGATCAATTACCAATATAAGAGAATAATCATATAAATATAAAAATAACACATAAATAATACACACAAAATCATTATTTCAACATCTGTAGACACTATATAATATATATACATGACTAAAATTGAATAGCCAAGGTCGGAAGTATGAATTTGAATAGTAGGTAGGTATTTAAAAATGTTTTTTCTTGTTGTATTGTTTTATTTCAGAAAGTTATAAATAACGTGTTAACACATTTCGCACTATTTGATGTAAAATATATTATATTTTTTGATTGACACAATGTTATTATTTTTTTAACTAATAATATTTTCTATATAATCAAGCTGAATTATAATATATGATTGTTTTTCATACATTTCGTGTGTAATCAAATCAAAATCTTTATACAAGTTAAAAAGAACAATATTATGGTGCCTACTACCTAATGGAATCTAATATTTACCTTAACGTTAGTTTTCATAATCCTTTACTTGTATCTTGTATTATTGTATTGTGATCTTAAAAACTTAAATTTTTTAGATTCTGAGTGAAACGACGAATGTATTGATTTTACAATGATGTGTGTGTTCTTTTTAATTTTTTTTGTGTCTGTCATCATCTTTTAGGACAGTAAAAGTGCTTGGATTTTCTTCAACAGTATATCTTTTCTGATAGGAGAGTGAATCTAGTTGGTACTTGGGGGGGGGGGGTCAAAAGTAAAAACTTCCTAGTAGTTTTCAAAAGCGCAGTGAAAAACAAAAGAAAAATTAAGGATAATTTTCGAAATATTATGATTTGTTTTGAACTGTTTAGGAACATTTTCATTTTCCATTTTTCTTAGTTTTTTTTTTTTTAAATATCAATAAAATTGTATTTGTTGGTTAAAAAAGCTTGAAAATGTAATAGAAGGTTCCTAGTATATATTTTATAATGGCAGATGAAAATTAATAAAAATCCTTAGTCACAGTTATTTTTATAAGCATTTTAAGTTCAAAAATTGACAAAATATGGAAAAATCACGAAAATTATCAAATTATTTTAAGTTAAAAATTCGTAAAATTTTTCTTTTTAAATCTAAGATTTTAAAATGTAATACAAAATTCTTAATAAGATTATCTACCTTTATCAAAAAAAAAGTCTATAAGAAAGTCAAATTAAATTTTTATGAGCGTTTGAAATTCAAATTTTTTCAACATTGGATATTCGATTTCTCATGTAGCGAATTCATTATTTTGTTGTAATTCAAAAACGAATAACTGTAGATACAAGAATATTTCCCTGAATGTTTATATTAGCATTTTCTATACACCATACAATTTTGACTCTTTTTGAGTCTCACTTTGTTTAGTTTTTTTTCTATAAATATCAATAAAGTTTTATCTGTTGGGCCAATAGTGTAAAAATGTAATACAAGGCTCCTGATATATTGTTACAATATCAGTTGAAAAATATTAAAAATACATAGGCACAATTTTTTTTATAAGCATTTAAAGATCGAAATACAATAGATAAGTATATAATTTGCTTATACCTAGACTGACATACCGTCTCCGCTCAGAATCTCTTTTCTTATACGATGATATTATATCATTGAATTCAAATTTAATACCATCCATTATGCAGTGACCCAATTGTAACCTACTGTACAGCAGAGCACCTTTTTAAAATTATTTCTATGAATTCTAACACTATAATTTTTATTAATAAGTAGTTTTAGATGTAGACCATTATGTTTTTTCATAAAAGTTTAAAATATACTTGAAACAACTTTTACTAATCTTCCTAATAACTGCCTATAAGATTTTACAAAAATCAGATAAGTTTTATTTTCCAAAAATGTATTTATTTAAAGTAGAATATAAGTGGTAGGTATATTAAGAAATTACGCGTTTTAATAACATTTAACTATACATAAGTGTGGGTACAATCGAGTTCATTAGTGTGAATAATTTATTTCAAAACGTATCGTGATTACTGATTAATTGTATTACTTTTATTTATTTATGTAGACATTTGTCATTTATTTAACAGGCATTAAGCCAGATATAGTTCAAAACAATATATTTTATAAACAGATATTTAACAGAATTAAAAACTAATACAATTGCATTAATAATCGACTACCATAACAAAGTTTGGATAAGTAAATGAAAATTTAAATATACCAATATGAAAACAAAAAAATGTTTTAATGTAAATAATATTATAATAGTAAATTATAGAGAAAATGTTTACTAGAAAAATATGACACGGGCCCAAACTAATAATAATAATTGCCACTTTTTGTTATATTTAAAACATGTATTTTTTTTTTCAAGTTCAAATTAAATAATATAAAATTGTTGTAACTGTCTTCATCTTCTCCTACTGGTGTACAATGGAAAACCTAATGTGATTCGTCTCTTATTTGTTTCACTGTCTCGCGCAGTCTAGGTTAAGTAGATTGAGCCCTCGGGAAGTGAAGAGCGTTGGCCTACAAAATGAAATTTCATAGATGATTTATTTTACTACACTTATAGCGTGAGGTTAAGATGAGACCTTTTTATTTATTTCCCATATGTTTTATCTAAGCTCTTCCACACCGTCTCTCATCCGTGTAAACTTTTTTTTTTTATTATATACATACGTACTGTAATTAATAGACACTTTACCTATAACTACCTGTATGACTATATTGTATGCAAAGTATAAAATTAGAAAATCATCATAAATATAAAAAGTATTAATTTTATTTCAGACAATCTATGAAATCGGCCTACGACATTATTAATAATCGTAATGTGCTGCAGTATTGATTAGTATAATATAGATTTACCTAAGTTACGGGCTGTTATAAATGTACAATAGATGATATTACTTCTATTGCTATGTTCGTATAAAATTGTATGAAGGGGCAAAAAATACAATTGTTTTAATGCAGCCAGTCGCAGTGTAGGCCAATTTCCAAATGTGATGTGTAATATTATATAGGTACTCAAGGTATATACAAGCATGTCAATCGATATATTATAATAATGTTATAAATAATTTTTGTAGGTTCATTTTTAAAATTAATTTTTGTGGCTTTCGCATGTCAAAAAATATTTACTTTAAATAATAGGTATGTATACTATAGATTGTTTTAGATTCCGACCAAAGGTATATTATAGTATCTGATATTATGTACACAATTTTTCATTTACAGAGGGAGTGTTCCAAAAGTTCTATTCAACCGTTTATGACACCATTTGACCAATATAACATTATGTATCACAGAGATTTCAATAGGAATAAAATAATGTTATAATGTGTAACATAATATTATCGTATTTAGATTTTGAATAATAAATATTTTCTAATGTGTGATTTGTACAAACATACTGCTGTAATATGTACTTAATCGATAAAATTGACTAATAATTCGTTGGTATGCCATTTTAGTTTTATATTTAGATACCTATACCTATATAAACTACCTATAATAGACCTACCTATATAATGTAAATGTATTTATTTATTGCAAAATTTATATGTTTGGTATTTGTAAAACTTTTCGTGACTATATATTTATTTTATGTACCTATATATGATCATTATCTTTATTTACAAATTTATTCTATGGGCCATATTTCATTGTTACAGTAATCTTCGTTATTATGTCTGCAGTTTGTAGGATTCCCTTATACCACCTCTTTTAATATTGCTTCTACAATATCTTATATATATAATACATACATATATATCATAAAAACCGAAATATACATACGTCTTATATAGTGTATGAGTATTATTGAGGTATCTATACCTATATTTGCTATAAAAAATTTTGTAAGTATTTAAACATGCATATAAAAGTGGATACTCATGTCTTTCACTTTTCTTAATCTTGTTTACAAAAATGTGTATTTTTAGTGCTTTTTTTGTTAAAACTTTTATAAAATGATATGAAAATTTATCTACGCTAAATTTTGGTTAGAACCTTATCGTGGCATTAAGATTAAGCGATAAGTATAATAATAGGTATACCGTATACGAAATTGTTTAATTATTAATATATTTTTAACTAAAATAATAATTTAATAATTTCAGTATGAATAAATGTAATTTTTAAATAGGTTTTAGCTAATACCTATAGGAAGTAAAAATATAATACGAAGTTAGTTTATCCCGTTAGTTTCATCAGACTGTGCTTGAATGTCAAATAACAAATTGTAAAATCGAATGCGTTTATTTTCTATTATTTATATATTTAACTGTATACTAATTTAACTATTTTTCTGTAAATACTACAATTTTACGTATAGATTTTTAATTTTGTTGACTGAAAAAATAGTATAGTACTAGGTATAGTAGGTATATAAAAATAATTTTTTTAAATTTTATTGATTTTACATAAACGAAAGGTGATGATTTTTTTTTTTAAAACAAAATATTTGTTATTCATATAATATATAATAACATGAATAGATAAACCGAAGTAAAGAAATTGTGAACAATGAACCGATGAATACCTATTGCCATTACTTATGAAGTTATTAAAAATTCTTCAAGCTAATTATTGTAATAACATGAAGGCTGTGCCACAAATATAAATATTGTAATAGGTATACTATTATAGTATAAGTATTTATTTATTTATTTGACTTATTTATGTAATTTATATTTTAGTATTTAAAAGAAGAGAGTTAATTTAGTGAATCCACCTTTAATAAATGAAAACTATCGTATCTGTGTATTTACAAATTTTATTCCACCCCAGATACGAATATATTACCCCAGGGTACTGGGTATTTTGTAGTACAAAATTTCAAAGCAAAAATTAAGTATAAGTATTAAATAAAAAATGCAATAAATATTTCCAATCAAAACAATCGAGTAAGTACCTAACTATTGGCTATTTGTAGGCAACTTTGTTTAACATGTATTCTTTTGATCCAAAAATACATCTCTGAAAAACATTATGTATGTTTAATTAGCTGTGACTAGGGTCAAATTATGTTATTTCGATTTATAAAAATGTATAAAACATTTAATGTTCATTTGTTAGGTCGTTTCATATGAGTTTTTTTTAAAAATTTGTATTCATCAAAAATTCGATCATCCACCAACTCTCAAAAACATAATATCAAATATATGTAAAATTGACCTACAGATTCATAAATAGTAACATGTAGCTTGTCAGATCTGTTAACGACATTACGGTAACCAGAATGATTAATTGTTTTTATATTATTTATTTGTCCGTATTTTCAGAAAATAGGTCCCGGGCGATAAAGACAAATTAATTTTTTTTAAGTGCTCAAATGTTATTAATCACGGTCACGTGACCATTAAATTCCACTACGTCGTGCCGCTGACATTTCGGTTTCACAAAGTTAAGTAAAACTGGACATTTCACATGATATACGCATGACCATACGTGTATTGAAGGTCTGGGAGCGGGGTAAGTTTAACTGAGGACCTCCGAACCCTCTATCCGCTCAAGCATAGCAAAAGTTTTATATTCTCTCTTTATATAACCACAGTAGTACTCATCCATCAAAATCAGTGACACTCAGAATTTTAAAAACCTTACTCAACCACAAAATTTTAAAACTGTCTACTTATTCCTAGTAAAATTTTGTAAAATTCGATAAAACATACCGAGAAACTAGTACGAAGAATCGGAGATTTTTAAATGATTTACCAATAAAAAGTTACCAGTGAGAGGGGGCTGTGGGGTCGATATGGCAGACTGACACCCTTTCAGCACGCCTGAAAAATAATACAAACATTATAAATATATACATGATACCGGATGAACAATTTAACGTAAAACACTCGTTATCTCAAAAACTATTAGTTTTTGAAAATATTTTTTTTCATAATTTTAAGTAGTTAAAAAATAAACTCGTTTTAAAAGAAAAGATATTTTTTAGGTATTTTTTCGTTATCATTTTGGAAATGTTGAATAACAAGATAGGTACATTTTTGATTCTATAACAAAATATTTTTTGGAGTATCTAGGTATTTTTAATACATAAAAGTTAATTTTTGAGATGAGTAGGTTATTAGTTATAATTATTTAAAGTTTTGATGAGTGATCAGGGGTACCCACAAAATGTTGGTTCATCACTCCACCGACTAATCAATGCTTTAAATTTATAAGTATAATAAATTATTGTCCGAAAGTTGATTTTTATAAATCGAAATACTCCGAATAATATGCTGCTCCGGAATATGAGATTAAAAATATATGTTGTGGTTCAAAAATGTAAAAGACCTAATAAATGATAACCATAAATGAATAGTAAAAAAAAATATAGTTATTCTATAATTATTTTTCAAACAATGTTATTTTATAGATTTCGAAAACTTGATTGTTTTCTGAAATAATGAGTGTTTCACGATAAATGGATCAAACCGTATATATTATATTATAATTAAAATAATTAACTTGAAAGAAATAATTCTCGCGTTTTCTCACAATGTTTCACTGTTTTCAATCTCAAAGATTGGTCGCTATAACATCTCAATTCTTCATACTATAGTAGTTCCAGTGTTATAGGGTCAACAAAAATAATGTTCTTTGTTGTTCACTATTTAATGAGCATACCCAATTTGTGGGAGATTATTATTATATATTAAATCCGCAATAAAACTACCGGAGTGATTAAATGAACAAATTTGTTGTATTTCTTGTCTTAGCCTTTAGGTTTAATGTAACTTAATGTTATCCATTTTTCAATATTACAAAGTATCGAGTCTTCACATACGTACCTGTATCGTTACTCTTAAATGTCTAATCGAAAAACCCGTGGCATTCTGTAATTCATTGTCTATCAGTAAGTGGTGCCCAACCTGCGGTCCGAAAATGTGTTCTATGTGACCCGTTACAAATTTTTAAAATGAAACTAAATATTCTAAAAAATGAAAATTATTATAAAATACGATACTAATTTTAATAATAAAAATAAAACTAAAAATGTTTTACACGTCTTATTTTTGATGTGAAATTTGAGTTTGTGTTTCGTTTACTAATAATGAAAAATTCTGGTTGGAATTTAGTTGAGATCATTCGTACTATTATATTTAGTGGCCCGCTCGAAGATAATAATTGTTTACAGTAGTGGCCTGTCGAGGAAAAAAGGTTGAGAATCACTGGACTTCTCGATCTCAACGTCCACAACACGTCTACAAGACATATGTTAATTTCACGTGTATGAATGTCGTACTATTTAAGACGGTCAGTAATTATTATTCATAATAATAATTATGCAGGAAATATACTTGAGGCATTATTAGTACCCATGTATAAAATTGTCGGAATGGCTTGTTAATTTATTTTACTTATTACATACCTATGCGGGAATATTCCGTCTCGTGAAGTATACGCTTAATAGGATGAAGGATTGTGATTATTTGAGAAAAATTTAACTGGGTCAATCTGAACTGACTTTATGTGCATTGTTTATAGTGTATACCTCGTGTACCTACATGTGAGTACTTGAAATATCTAAGTTTAGTATGAGTATATTACGTTAAAGCAGTTGGAGGGGGTAGATAATACTCGTAGATGAGCAGTATAGTATGGTTTAATAAAATACGAACACTATGGAACATAGGTATATGCATTTGTTACGCAACATCATTTTAAATTCTGGGTGGAATGAGGAATGTTTTAGCTTAACAAAAATGTGTTTTATGTAACAAAAAATCTCGGAAACCATTGTCCCTGTATAGATATGAAATTAAATATGCAGACGATACTTTACACTTTCAAAGTGGTAATTTTTAAATTTTTTCAGTATTTTTCAGTTAAAAAAAATAACTTAAGAAATGTTGGCCGGAGCGTTTTTAATTAAATTTTGACCACGTTTGGGTAAACCATGCTCTGCTAAGAATCGTTTTTGGAATGAAACGATTTATCATCGCTTTCAAATATAAAGATAACCGTCTCAGGACCATTCAACTCTTATATCAGCAATTTTTAATTATATTCGTTTCGTACAATGTACAAAACAGTATATAATTCTTGTTCTGTGACTATGAATTTGAAAAGAATACAAGTAATAATATTAAAAGTGTGAGTTTAATAATAATTAATAGACACATACTTAAAATCTCGTCCTAGTAAATAATATTGTCACTCGATCATTATTTTATTTGTATTGTATATTTATATGCCATTAATTATTCTTGTATTATGTATTTTATATACGAATGATGGAATCGTTTTTTGCTAAAATTATATAATTTATATACTAATAAATATTTATCATTTCACATTATTTTTACTCAAACATAACGTATATTTCGAATAATATATAATCATTATACTGACATCCTATATGTTTTTAGTAGGTAAGCAAAAGGAGGTAATTGCGTATAATTCATTAATGCTTTAGTGGTTTTGTTATGTTATATTTGGAATTTGAATTTGAATTTATACATTCAAGTTCATATTTTGATAATATGACGTGTAGAATTGTGAATTTGTATAGAGCTACCATAATAGTAACTAATAACTATTAGTTTTTCTCTCGAAAAGTCTCGACTTCCATTATACATAATATATGTTTATTATTGTTATTATTATTAATAAGCCTTCAACCTTCAACATCTATCATTATTAATAAGCCTACAGATTTAGTTAAATATTTTATTCATTAGGTGTATTTATAGCGGTTTTAAGCCAAATAAGGTTATACATAGGTATTTACCTACCAATGGTTTTTAATTTGTATTTACAATTTTACTGTACTTTTAACGTATTCAGCAGGTGAAGGTGTAATCAATATTATCATAAATGTATGAAATATTGAAAACACTGAATTTTTAAAAATATATATTTTAAGAAAGATTGAATTTACAATTTATACGTTTATTTTACATATAGTTTATAAACAAATAGTATACTTATTTCGGCTAATAATAACTTCTTTGCCAAAAAAAGTGATCCACGGTTTGCTAATATAATTGTTACGTGAATTCGTATTCAATTATTTAATTAAAATGGGATACACACTTTCTGTTCTGCATCAGATAGTAGGTTACGGGTTTTGATTGAAAGAAAAACCAAGTACAAATGGGAGATTCCACTCGAGTAAATCCTTTTGTTAATGAAGCGGGTGAATTACTTTCTGGAATGACCTCAGTCGATTACTAGCTTGACAAGATCCATTCATACTAGATAAATCTGCATTTGAGATACATTTGTATTCAGAATTTCTCTTAAATAATTCATTACACGCCAAGTAACAACAGGTAAATCTGATTTTAGACCAAAAATATAACTGTTCATTTTTTGTTTATTTAAAATAATTATATACAGTTTAAAATATAATCTCCGTACAGAAACGTAAGACACGACTGGTTTTAGAAAATGATTACAGTTGTTCATGTTATATTGTTTTATTAGTAAGTACCTAATATTTATTATTTTTGATTTTTACTTAATTATAATATATAAAAGAATAATAAATATGCATAACTTAAGTTATGACTTAATAGATCGATTTTGGAATATTGTTCCGTTTTAATTGTGCCCCGAACTAACCAGAACTGTAACAGTTTTATCTTGACTAAAACAGTTTGTGTCTTTATAATAATATGGGAGCACGTCTTTATTATTGCAGTTGCAACTTTAGTAATAACGACGTTTCAGTTCCGCAGCTTCAATATTATGCACCACACTCTTTGCAAGCTAAGCTACAGTCGATTTCATAGTATGTGCAGGACAAGACGCGCAATATAAATCGTATAATAATAATACTACAGTGTATGTGGTGTCAAATAAACGACCTATGGCCGTCTGACAAGCACATATTATATTAGTATAGTGCATGCGCAAAACGGACGTGTTTTTATTCCGAACGCGCCGCCGCGGTGGCACACAATAAAAATGTTAAGTTCTTTTATCTGGCGAATTCGTTAAGTAAGATTTAGAGAGTTGGCTATCAGTAGCCGTAGTGTCAAGTCGTCCGTAGTACTCCGTTACTCCGTAATCGCGCGTGTTTTTAATTAAATTCAATGCATTCCAATAATAAAAATACTTCACCTCGAGACCTCAACCTTCCTGACACTTCAAAGAAAAGAACTAGCAGTGCCGCTCTTACACCTCCTCACAATAGCAAAAATAGATTCTCTCCACTTTTAAATCCACAAGACACCGGTGAAACGAACAATACCACAGAAAACGACAGTACTCAGCAACCACAGGTCAGACCTAAAATTCCACCTATATATGTTTATAATATTTCCGATTACGAAAACTTTCATACTTCTTTAGATAATATAACATTTGACAATTTCTCCATTGTTAACACAAAATCTGCCCTAAAAATTAACTTAAACTCGATTGATGACTATAGAACCGCAACTAAACATTTCGACGAGACCGAAATTGAATACCACACATATCAACTTCCTGAAAATAAACAACTTTCGGTAGTCATTAGAAATCTACCTGTTAACATAACGGAAGCTTGTATTTACAATGAACTTCAAGAACTCAAATTTGAAGTCGCTTCAGTCACACGCCTTCAAAACCAGTTCAAATCGCCAATTCCAATCGTAGCAGTTTTATTATCAAAATCATCAACTGAAATATTTTCTTTAAATAGACTTCTACATTGTATAGTTATAGTTGAACCACGCAAGCCCTCCAAGGACATCCCACAATGCACAAATTGTCAAAGATTTTCCCACACCAAAAAGTTTTGCCATTTACCATCAAGGTGTGTCAAATGCGCGGGTGACCATCACTACAGTCAATGTCAGAAACCAACAGACGTTCCTCCAAAATGTGTTAACTGTAATAGTGATCACCCAGCTAATTATAGAGGGTGCACTTTTTACAAAGAAATATCAAGAACTAAAAATAAAAATAAAACTAGTACAAATCCGTCCCATGGAAAAAATCACACAAACACAATACCTCACGCAAATACTCAAAACACACATTCAAACCAAGATAACACTAATATGCATTACACATATGCCTCCGCGTGCAATAGTAATAGTAATAACAATAATTATAGAGGCAAATCAGCCAAATCCACAGATAACGATAATGATTTTATGAAAACTCTTTTACCACTAATTAACACATTTGTTACCCAATTAATGCAGAAAATAATACAAAACCTGCCAGTCATCATTAACAGCTTAAACTTAAACACCAATGGAGCTCCATAATACTATATTATTAAACTGGAATGCTAACGGTCTTAAAAATCAAAGAAATACATTACTAGCTTTTCTTAATCATCACAACATACATATCGCATGCATTACTGAAACGCATTTGTCGCATACAGATAAAATTAAATTCCCTGGTTACAAAATTTACCGCGCTGATCGTATTACACAATCTCGCGCCATGGGCGGAGTGGCTATTCTAGTACGGAACCAAATCAAACAACAACAATTGCCTACACTCGTTCTGTCGTACCTAGAAGCCGTAGCAGTTTCCATTAACATAAACAATAAGTATATAACGTTCGTCAGTGCGTATCAACCTCCTAGTCGCCAAATGCTTATCGCAGACTATGAAATAATCATGAACTTAGATAACTCAGTTATAATTGCGGGCGATTTAAATTCTAAACACATTAACTGGGGATGCCGTGTTACAAATCCAAATGGCTCTAAATTACAAGCATTCATAGGAAACACACCTTTTACAATATCAGCTCCAAATACACCTACCTACTTCCCAACAGATTTAAACCGTTTGCCCGACATATTAGACATTTTAATAATTAAATCTGTCCCATTTGTATGCGTGCACGAACCTCTCATCGAACTCGACTCGGATCACATACCTGTTAAAATAACGATTAACTCACCCTCTCTTTTTCGCTGTACAAATAACTCATTAATTAAAGGAAAACCAGACTGGATTAGATTCTCTAACCATGTACAATCTAATCTGAAAATACCAACATGTGTACCTACCATTCAAATAGCAGAACAAACAGCTGATCATCTGACGGGCGTCATAATCGAAGCCGCTCAGTCCTGTTCTAACTCCGTACCGCAAAATATACACAGTCCTGGCATCCTACCACACTCCATATCTTCACTTATTCGTCGTAAACATTTAGCCAGGCGCACCTGGCAAAACCATAGGAACCCTGCAGATAAAAAAATACTAAACCTACTCACCAAAGAAGTCCAAGCAGCTTTACAAAATTACCGTGTAGCCTCATACAATAGTTACCTGTCTAACATGCGACCGGGTGAATCAAATTTGTGGAAAGCAACAAAAAGGCTACTAAACCAAGCTACCAACACCATTCCCCCTCTTCGCACTGATGCAAAACTTGTTATATCCGATCAAGAAAAATGTGATGTTTTTTCAAACATGCTGTACAATACCTTTTCTTCCAACCATATCTGTAATCCAAGCAATGACCTAAGAGTAAAACACACCTTAGAACTACCAAATTATGAAGTCCAAAATTCCATAAATTACGTAACGCCAAATGAAATCAAACAAATTATTAATAATCTCCCGATCAAAAAATCACCGGGTCACGACAAAATTACAAACCTTATGCTAAAAAAATTACCACCGAAAGGACTAGTGTTTATGACCACATTATTTAACTCTTTACTGCGTCTTGGCCACTTTCCGCCCAAATGGAAAGTTGCAAACATAATACTAATAAAGAAACCTGGAAAGGACAAATCCATTCCTGACAGCTACAGGCCAATCAGCCTCTTATCTTCAATTTCAAAATTGTTTGAAAAAATCATTCACACTAGACTTCTTTTCTACTTAAATGCCATAGATATTATACCTAAATTCCAATTCGGGTTTAGATCAAATCATTCTACGGTTCAACAATTACTTAGAATAACTGAACACATTAATACTGCATTTGAAAAACATTGTCATACGGGAGCTGTATTTATAGATATTTCCAAAGCATTTGATAAAGTATGGCACGAGGGCCTACTTTTTAAACTAAAATCCATTAGTACTCCATCTTACTTATTCAATATTATTAATTCATTTTTACTTAACAGGCAGTTCGCTGTTAAAATAAATGATAACACCTCAGACCTCATGCCTATATCTGCTGGTGTACCTCAGGGCTCTAAGCTTGGTCCTATACTATTTAACATCTACGTATACGATATCCCCCAGTCACCTCGTACGAATATTGCCCTCTTCGCTGATGATACTACAATATTCACCGAATCACGTAACATTGAAGCATTAACCACAAATCTGCAAGCACATCTTGATGTAATATCTTATTGGTGTAAAAAATGGCGTATTCAAATAAATGCGTCAAAAAGCACAGGAGTTATTTTCAGTCTTCGTCCTTACCACTTCCCTGAACAATTAACATTTAACAATGTAAATATACCATGGAGCTCGACAGTTAAATACCTCGGTTTGACATTGGATAAACGGCTAACATGGCAGCCCCATATCTCTTCCAAACTTCAACAGGCATATCAGCGCCTTTCTATGTTATACCCTATTCTCAATAAAAAATCTCCATTACAGAAAAAATGCTCTCTTCTTATATTTAAACAAATTCTACGTCCACTTCTCACTTATGCGTGTCCGGTCTGGGGGAAATGCGCGACCACTCACATCAATAAAATTCAAATTTTTCAAAATAAAGTGCTACGTATTATTTCCAACGCGCCTTGGTTTATAAGGAACGTAAACCTACACAAAGACCTTCAGATCCAGGAAATCACAGACTTCATTAAAACCTCATCAAAAAACTTCCATACCGCACTGCTCAGCTCTCCTGGCTCACTTCATTATCAGCTCCATGTACATCCGCCTCAACGCAGACTAAAACGTGGACGTCCACATGACCTTCTGGTTTAAACAGCTCCATATACAGCAGCTGTTGCTACTCGTAGCGTCAACTTAAGTTATACAACTTGCCATTTATTATCTGTTATACCTTTATATTGCTATTATTATTGTTAATATTATTATTATTAAGTATTATTATTATTATTAAGTATTATTATTATTATCATTTTTATTATAATTACTTAATTAACTTATCATATTCAAAATGTTAAAACGCAACTTATAATTAATATCAATAGATGTAGATAGCCATGGCTAGGAACATCTTATATTATAATAAAAAAAAAAAAAAGATTTAGAGACCACTGGAATGATATACACGTGAAATATAATGGCACATACTTTCTGGATTTTCAAATATATTTATTTTTATTTGTGTACACTAGACAGCTGCAGCAGCGATCTAGTTTTAAAGAATAGTTTCAGTATATTCGAAGATATTATTGTGTCGGTGAAATATATCCACGTGGCGAGTAAAATAAGTTTTTAGAAACTGTAACCGATCGTAATAATAATAAGACATTGACGAAAATCGTACGCGCATTTTTATTGTGGGGACTGAATTGTATTTTATATGATTAAAATATATCGTATTTCACACTATCCATTTCATAAATCCAGTGACATTAATATTATGAATACTCATCAGATCAATATACAATAGAAATTATTATTACTGTTTTAATAATTTTTCTTGGTTTAAAATACCGATGTATTTTTATGTACAGAGGTATAATTTTTGGTAAATTATAAAATAAAATTCTGATAAACCAAGAATAAATTGTTAAGAACCTTTTCTTATTTTATATTATGTTGATCAACGTACGTATAATAGATCGACTCACAATAAATATATCATAGTGATAGGCTTACTTTTATAACCACATAATTATTTATTTTAATCAATCTGGTTTCTACTTTCTATTATAGAATATTGATTGTGTATTAATATATTGTGTAAATACTATTGAAAGAACTTCCTATACCTATATAGTAAAAATAATAATGCCACTTTCGGCTTCTGCAAACATTATACAGTCAATAAGAAGTCGATATTTTTTTAGCCATCTGAGATATACGATTAAGGTATCGGAATAAATTATTGTTAACTTCCTTAAGGTGCATAATATATTATATATTCAAATTATGTCTACTCTTTTTCCACGTCCCTTCCATACTCTGTGTTATCACCGGTTTACGATTATTTACCACTGAGGTTGGTATCAATTTATTAGTTTTGTTATATAGTATATCGTCATTAGGTTTCAAGGCGCATATTACATACTTCGTGTGGTTTGTATCTATGGTATCACACACAATGCACCAGTGGCTGGCGAATAAACTCTGTCTCTTTATTTGGAGCTTAAAACCAGACGTGTGATGAGTTCGTTCGCTGAGACGACGAGCAGAACGGGATGAGATTTTTTTACTTTTTATCATTTACTATTTACAAAACACCTTGAAGGATTTAAAAATGGTACACTGTAAATAATAATAAAAAAATCGTAAGCTGCGAGCCTGAGAATCATAAAATAAACGATGGCCTCGGGGTTACTAATAAAAACACACAAAACGAAACAAAATAATGTAAAAGAGTTTTGTTCTTAAACTACACTGTCGCATGTTCTCTTAATGACATAATACTCGTATATGCTACAAAAAAAGATATATATTATAATAATGAAAGTATACAGAGTGATTCATTAAACATGCTCACCCCCAGTTTTTCCTTTAAGTTAACTTATTTAAACTCTGACTTTAGGAAGTTTAGGTTTATTCGTTTTTGATTTAAAACAAAATAGTTTTATCAGAAACTGGTTTTATGAAGATATTCTTGTTATTTTTAAATGTTTATTTTGGTTTTCTTAATTATTTTGTAAAGCCCTGAAAATTGACTCCTTTTAGCACAAACAAGATTCAATTTGCTACCAGAAACCTCCCTCGAAGTTAATAATCGTAGCATTTTTCTTTTATAAAAAGTGTTTTCTGGCACAAAACACAAACACTGCACATCATAGAAAAAAAAATACATTCATTGCTCTGTTCAAAATCTAAAAGCCATTTGTGTCACCACGGGATACTACTTTTATGTTTTAAAAAAAAGTATTTGAAAATATAGTCTATAAGTATACTTAACATTTTCAAAAATCATAATTTTAATAAGTTCATTACTGACGGTAAAAATGGGGTTGAGCGTATTTGATAAATTATCCTATATATAATTACGCTTTTTCGTAATAATGTGAATATGTATTTTATTATTGTAATGTGTTTAGGTTGTCGTTAAAATTATGTATTAAACATTATGACATCAAAAATTCTTCTTTAATTCGTGTAATAGGTACAATGTACAATGTACATACATAATATACACAATAATATATAACTTATACCCTGGTTTTTTTTTAACAGTTACCACACTTTATTTCAAAAAATTAAAAATCTTAAATAAATGGATTTTTTTTTAAAGTATTGATCTTGATTTTATCCATTTATTTAAGATTTTTAATTTTTTGAATGGCAATATACATTTTAAATTTCATATTCCATAGCAGAATATATGTCTAAAAATATCAAAATAAAACTGCTAAAATGTCGTTAATTATCTATATAGGTATTTAAACTAAAGCTGACTGAAGTTGATCAATGCCTGTTTCACAACGCCACTTGACTCATCTACTCGTAAAGTTTAAATACTTATCACTAATTAATAATTACTCCTTTAAAATTCAAATTTTATACAACGAAACTCCTGGAAAAAAATCTGCTTTGGGATATGAAATTCAAAATATGCACAATCATTTAAAAATATATGTCTAGGTAGGTACTAAAAAAAAAAAAAAAAAAATCACCTTTAAAGTAGTAGAAAATAATATAATTAAAGTCAATACCTCTCTAGATAATGAGTTATCACTGTTAAAAAGAATAAACTTGTTTACATGCTACTATCTTTAAAGTAGTGATCAGGGGGACCATAGCCCTTGGGCCACTAGACTTGAGATTTTTTAGGGGCCTCTTATTTTACACCATAGGTACATTTACAATAGCCAATAGGTAATTTAATTATTAATTAATGAATATTGTGTGTAAAAGAAAATACGTTTAATACAATTACAATGTTAAATTTAAAAAAAATACGTATTATTGATTTCAGTATTGAGATTTAATATTATAATTATCAGTACAATGCAATTATTGTGTGTTTGCTTCAGCAAAAGCTAGAAAAAAAATTTAATTATAGAATACTCTCATATGAGTTGTATTATTTAATGTTTTATAAAAATAAAAATACAATTTTAGACAATGTTTTTTAAACTTCATATTAAGGCTTCTAAAAAATAGGCCTAGTGCTTCAATAATCTTAATCCGGGCTTGGTAGTTGGTGCTGCAGTAGACTATCATCGGAGACCCTATGCTGCGTATTGATTGCTCATTTCGGAGCACTCGAGACGTGCCTATATAAGAGACGTTCTTGTACACGCCAACTACGTGGCGTGTAGTGGTCTGGTAGATTTTAACATTCTTGAGGGATCTATCTTGTCCAGTCGGTAGTTAAAAATATAACTGCAATGCGATAAACCAAGAGAACAAAAAAAAAAATGATGCTATGCCGACGTCGCGCAATGTTTGTAAATGTCGAATTCAGACTCCCCGGAGAGCGGAAACGCACGTGTAAACCATTACTTGTTCGAAACCTTTTTATTGGTTGGCTATTTATGTGGTCACAATCAATTTTATTGTAGTTTGACGTCCACTTAAAACAAAATAAAGCGAAAAGTATTTCCAATAGTTCGCAAATTTCTATACCGATAGAAATCCAAATATTAACCGTTCAAATTACAAAGATACAATGATCCAGGTGTTTTTAATGGGTAGGTACTAGGTACCTAGTTTAAAACATTTTTTTAGTCCTCAAATTACCATTGGCTTTTAAGTTCAATTGTACTTGATAAGTACTTTGAAATACCAATCACTTAGTAATAGCTTTGAATAAGTTCTAGTTGGAATTTCCCAACTTTCGAAAAGGTGCTAAAATCACGAAACAGCTGTGTTTAGTCGACAAACGACCGCCATTTCCTAAACTTCCACTAAATCATCGTTCCAATATTACTTAAATAAAACGTCACATATATATACATACATATTTTATCGATAATACTTGTTTTTGTAATGGTACATCCATTTGTTGTGTTGACGGAATTACTATTATATGTTTCTCGTAAAACATTGTTTGACAAGAAAGAAATATATTGAGGTTTTATAGCTAAAAACGGTACTATTCAATATTTATTATAGTCATATTTTAAAACGTATCAAATCCATTATCGTTTGTGTAATTAGTGAAATAGTCATTGTCATCGATTGTGTCGTATAGGAATATAATTTAATTGAATACACCTATTTTACTCTATTTTTGTTGACAAACTATATTATAATTATCTAAATTATACAGGCATAATTAGACTAATATATTTCTTTTAACTTTTTGAGTGTATTACATATTTTATTTAAGTTAATCAAAATTTGAACAAGCAAAAAAAAAGCAATTTAAATGACATGTTTAAGATTTTATGAGATTATTTTTGGATTTAGACGAAGAGATCCTTTTTTAATTAATTAAACTTCGTCAACACGGTTAACATTAAACAAAACCCTCAGCATTTCACTTAAAAATATTTTGTGACAGAATCTTTTACCAAATAATATGAAATATTACTTTATACATAGGTATAAGCTTAGGTATACCATCATTCAGTATATATTGTGTATATAGGTACCTACTCAATGGTACTACACGTGTACCAGTTACCTATATGGGAATATGGCTGTATATTATCTGTTCAAACTTCTGAATTATAATTAGTAATTATCATAAACAACTGGCTAAATATGTAATATTTGGGTTAAACACTTTTTATTTTAAATCATTGTACATAAATAATTTGAAGGTTAAGATTTTAAAATACCAACCCGATTTATTTTCCTTTTGATACTATTATTATATTAATTTATATAGAATTTAAAGCTACTGATAATATTATTTAATAAAACTAGTTTTGACTTTCCTAAATCATTATCAAGGAATCGAAATGCTGTTAATTACATTAAAAAAAGAATTGAATTAATTAATAAATATCAAAATCTAATTGATTGAAGAAAACCCATATGGCAAAAGTTTTCTCTTTAGTAACAATAGAAACTGAAGTGATATGTGGTCTAGACGTTTTACGTATTATCGGGACGTATTAATTCATTAAAATGTGGAACTATATAAGTTCCGTGGCATCAATTTTAAGTATCATAATATAAATTTATAATAATAATATAACGCTATACTATGATAACACTTTACTATCAATCTATCTGTCTATGGCGTTTTACAAGCCATTTAGGCCCATTGCCGCAACAACCACTTGCCTTGACTGATCTCTTTCCTTAACCAGTTCAACTCTGTTCTCAATTCCAAGCTCTTCTAAGTCCTTGTCCACTCTATCCTTCCATCTTTGTCTGGGAGTTGGGACGTCCTCTTGGTCTTTTTGTGTTTGGTTTCCAATTTGTAACTTTGATAACGCTTTACATATTGAATTATTATTGATAAATATACACTGTTATATTAGCATAATAATATATTATTTCAGAATTTCGGTAGTATGTTTGACATTATAATATAATAATATAATATAAAATGAATAATATGCATATATTATTACGCACCTACATATTGTAATCTCTTGTAAATTTGGTTAGGGTAATTTAGAAATAACGATTTAATTGTTTTCTCGGTTGTCCAGCTATATATTCTAATCTTGAGCTGCAGACCTATGTCACTTATATTTCCCATAATTATTATTATTATATTCACTCATCGACTATACCTATTTTTGAAATATGGTATTTTATAACTTTTCTTTTATTTCCATTATGTTATAGTTTAACGTCAGACAAATGATGGTCGACAGTACGGGAATGAGAACGGACAATATAAAGCCAGGAACGCCCATTTCGTCTGAAACGTCCAGCTCAAAAAATACCAACGATAGCTCTAGCGGCAATGTCAAAAACAGTTCAACAACTGTCGAAAAGATTGTACCATCCAGGTAATATTACTTCCGGTTTTATTGGTCTTATAATATAGTTTTTTCGACCACTTAAAAACGATGAATTTTAATAATTGTTATCGAACGGCCTATACCTATATCGGTTTACAAAATACACAATTAGATTTTTAAGTACTTTATATTTAAAAAATAATTCAGAAACAAATATTCTACATATACTGTGCTGGTATCGAAAAAAATTGTTTTTATAAAAATAATAATCTACTTTTTTTTTTTATTCACTCTTATAATTTTTTTTAAACAATCATTTTTTAACAATAAATTAAATATTACCTTCATTGTTAATATTAAATGGAAAATCTAATCAAATTAACCCTATTGTATTGCATACAATTTGTATAAGATAATACAAATTAGAACAAAGTTTATTTTCCATTTGAGTAGACACCCGTAAAATAATATTAAACACTTTAATTATTTAGGTTTAATTTTGAAAGTATTAAATAAAGGATTGTGCTAGGGGTGTATGGTGTATCTGTATATAAAGCAAGAAGTTTGAATTCACATTTGGCCAATCGATAAAGATTAACAAACGTTAAATAGTAAATACTAAATACACCCTAAATTAATATAGGTAATCCTGATCACTTTTTTTATTTATTTATAAATGGCTAATTCATTTCAATTGACCCAAACAATAAATGTTTTTATGTTTGATAATCAAAACCTCTGCTTATTTTATACCTTTATAATCTCGAAGTTACAAAAATATTAATATAAAATATATTCATTCGGTTATCTTTATATACGAGAATAATCTTTCCAATTCCCTATGGTGCATATTATCATGTCCCGATTCCTGGAATTATCAAAATAAACTAAAAAATAAAGTGAAATCATATTTTTTATGATATAGGTATAGATCCTCACCTACCTATAGGTTATACCTATTGTTCATATAATTTTTATAAGAGTAGTGTTTTTAAGTTATATTTTATTAAATGTTCACTATAATATTATATAGTAATATCTCGTTATAGCATGTAGTATCGGTATTCGTTTTACAAGAACATATTACTTTATGACGTGTTTAATTTTATGTCTTAAGTATTATAGATTGTTGTCTGTTATAAGTAGCATTATTATTATACCTTATTGATTGACTTTGAGAGGGCACACGTTCTCATTCGTATTCCATACGCAATACTCAATAGTAATATGTCCTAGATGGCCAGTGGTTAATAGTGTTTTTTTTCCATTTTTAGTAAATAATATAATGTTATGTCTATTATAATTTATAAGACGTGTGGCATCATCTTTATTAAAGCATTATGTCGTGATACTTTTATAGGCATGCGCTTCACATTATACAATGGATTTTTTTCTATATACTTTAATTTAGTGCTTGTAACGTTTTTCGAACAGTTTATACCACAAAATAAATAATGTCACTGCTTAAAGGTTTTGTTTGTTTAAACTAAATTTAAAAAAATAATGTATGGAATGGTAGGTATACCTATTGTACTTACATATTAAACGTTATTATATTATGGGGCTGTGCATTTTTCTGTTAACGTAATTAATTTTATTAAAAGCATAATATATATATATATATATTATATATTTAATTATGTTTTAATAATTAAAATAATTGTATAAACTGCAAAATTAAATTAATCTTTGCTGTGATAACCATAAGAGAACAATTAAAATAACTGTACAATATTGTAAAAACGTAAAAATGTGTCCATTTGTTTAATTTCGTATTCATTAAACCTTATACTTTGAAACGAGAAATCCGTAAGAATAATTCTGTATTTTTATTTTCTACAATTTTCGAAAACAACAGCCCGCAAAGTTTCAAAGTGGTTCGATGTTAAGTTAGACTCAGGTTGCTGGTTGTCATAAAAATTCCCAAGGCATCGATAAAAACGTAGATTTTTTTTTAAGTTTTGACTATAACACTTGAAAGATGAGTCTCAGAACTTTTCCACAGACGTGATTTGATAGAAGTAAAAAAAAAAATATATATATATTATACAACATTTGGGGGAAGCTTTTTTAAAACTGTTCTCTGGATTTGAGAAGTAATAGCTGTATTGTATTTTGGATACCTAAAAATACTATAGTATCATGGTGTAAGCTAACGTTTATTTTCTGTAGTAATTTATTATAACCGTGCTATTAAAATATATTCTTATCGATTAAATTTTAATAATTATATTTTTATAGCGTACTGCTGAATTATTTTTTATCAATAAAACGTTAGCACTTAACAGTATATAATATAATCGTGTTCACAAAGCACGACGAACCGGAATTCGTGGATAATAAGTTAATAATCTTGCCAATCATAAGACTAATGTAAGTCATAATAATAATAATAATGTATATTTTTGTCCTTTGAGTATGAAAACTGTAGTCTTATAAATTCGTATCAAATTTTTACCATTTAGAATATATATATGATTATAGTATTCCAAATCCTGTTCCAATCGAGATTTCACCTGCAAAATGCTAAGGTTACACGATTTTGGGTTTCACCACAATATTTTGAATGTCGTAAATTAAATCACAATTATTATTTATTTATTGAGACATTACGTCTTATAACATATTATTAAGTTATTGACACTGTAAGTATAAAACGAATACGAAAAGCATGGTAGGTAACATATGTGATTGGATGCGGTATCAATGCTATAACATTTTTTCAATTATTTTTTTCCAGAGGAATTTTCCTTTACCACCGATCCTATATACATTCTCAATTCACGACTTAATCTTCAACGTTTATCTGTTAAACAGTTTACACTGAATGCTTTTATGTTCATTGCGCTGTTAAAGATATATAGTGAGAACCATTAATTTTTCGCGTATGATACTCTCTACTCATGCGTTTACTTTCCAGATTACTCTTATCAAACCATAAAGAATCGAAAAGAAAAAAAATACGGCGGTTAAGTTTACACATATGCTTATATTTTTCAACAACAGCTAAACAGCTGGAAAAATACATTAATATTATTATTATTTATAAATGGGTTAGACGGACGTACAACGAGGTACCTATTAAATTATTTTAGGATACGCATAATATATTATACCACGCGGGAAAAAAAGTAGAACGATCATAGCCAATACGCCAATAAATATTTTTAATTTTTAACGACCACGTATTATTGATTACTAAGTTCGGTTATGAATTATTTTTAGAAACGATAAACCATAATAGTTTAGGCGCGTATTTGTGATTGTTAAATCTAGAACACCGTTTTATCGATGCAAGTACAAAAGAAACAAAAAAAAAGTATATAGCTAAAAATGTTGGCTTTTAATAGCATTGTGCAGATTAAGAATCGTAATAAAATAAAAAAAAATATTCATTTTATAATGTTCAGACATTTTGTTGGAAGTTTAAATAATTTAATGTGTTTCTTAGTATAATACTATTTAGATATAGGTAGTAAATAGATTTTGTTTTATTAAATAATAAAACATACTAATTCAATTCGCATGTTCTTATTTATTTTTTCAATAAATATGTTATTGTGCAAACGCTGGACATATATAATGTTATAAAATATTTCATTATCTACAAACCTACCTAACAATAGTTTCTTACTGTACTAGGTTTTCTCATAAATGGAAAATAAATTTGACTATTTACGGTGCCTCATAACTAAGTAGGCGTATACCTAATAATCGTTTAATAATTTTCATGCCAAATCAAATGATAGCTAACATTCTATGTTGAATTATAGACATTAAAATTACTTTTATTAAAAGTCTTACCGAAGAAGCAAGGAATAAAATACGGCTTGTCTTTTAAAATTGTTCGGTACCTATATTATTATGAAGAATTGGATATAACAATTTTTTACTGTAAGCCCAGTCGTAGGTTATCTAGATGTTTCTAAATGCTGGTTTCTACTCGAAAGCCCGGCACGCCTTTAAGGCATTTCGTCAACTGTGTCCCACGTCCGTCTCTCTCTATATATGACTTAGACGCCTACGCCCTACCCTAAGGAAGCAATATTTACGGACGAAATAAAAGACACGTCCTTTCGAGACGCCCACGAGAACAATCGATACGATATAGGTACCCGTACCCGTATCGGTAACGTAGACTGAATATACATGAATGGAACGGCCGATAATCCATCTCTGTGACAAGTTTTTACTTTTAGGCTTAGTTCTTGTGCAATGTATTTAACACTTGACCTTACACAAGCCACTAATACCAATAAAGTATTTGCAAGATGAAGAAGATTTTACAATTTTCTAAATTGCCGATTTCAAAACATAATTGAATTATGTTTTTTACATGAATAATATGCATTAAAAGTTTAAAAGTTTAAACTGTAAACGCCTATAAATATAAGTTTCATACTTATAACCCATAATATACGTGAAAGTATCAGGTAATTATAGTAGATAATATTAGTATGCTGAAAACTATTTAAAGTTCTATAAAGAATTTCAAATATCCAATAAAATATTGTTCTAGTTTTAGTATTTAACCAATTTGACCCAATACATATTAAAAATTAAAATATAAATAAAATAAAATTCACCTATATTAAAAATAAAAATAGATTTATAGGGTCCTGTAAGGTAATTAAATATAAAACTTGGACACGATTTAGCAATGAATTCCATGCATAGTTCCAAATTACATATTCTATGTGGATGTTTTGTTACACGCTCAATTTTAGGATCTGGAAATATATGATAAAGGTTTATTTTTATTTGTACTACAAACACAGGCTGTATTGAATTGGTTGATATTATATGAATACAAAATCTATATAGGCAGTTGCCAGTTAGGATTAGTTATTATATCGTTTTTATTTGATATATAAGGAGAGAGAAGGTATTTTAAACTTTATCTCGCAAGCAATAAATACATTTTCACAACCGTTAAAATACATTAATCTAGTGTTAATGTGAAAAAGACTATTCACCTGTAATTCTCTAAATCCATTAGAATGATAAACTTGATTTTCTTGAAATAATCTTAAACTTCCTTAAATCCATTCACTAGGATAATTAATATATATTATTTTGGTTTGAAATAAGAACGAGTCAAATTAGCTTAAATTCTTTGGAAAATTTTAATTAACTATGTGTTTTGACTAGGTTTATAGATTCATATGAGTGCAGAGTAAGTAGTATAATCCTAATAATTCATAATACTTAAAAAAGTAACAAATTCATTACAATCGCATTCATTTTATAGACCATTTTTTATTGCAAATTGTTAAGACGGTGATTTTTTAAAAATGTTGTACCAACCTAAATCTATATTTAAGTCGAAATTCGAATGAATAGTTACTGAGTTATTATTTATTAATCTTTAACGATACTAAATGTCCTAAATTATTATACTAAGAGTAATATAGTTTAAACGATATGTGGGCTATTGATGATTTGAAAATTATGGTGGTTAACATTAATTTGTTATAGTTTAAAAATGTTGATAAAATTATCTGTGTCAAAGTGTATAAATAAGAATTAGAATGAATATTAAATATATTTTATATTATATAATTATTTATGGTCTAACGTCCTTGAACAAAATGTTTAACAACTCAAAAACTAATCGTTTGAATTTCGATTTAAATACTTCAATATTTTCGAAAAATCACGCGATTATTAATTTATAGCGAAAAAAGGGTATTTTACATTCGAATATCACCACATGATACTCCCCGAATGGTAAAAACAATCTCAATTATTTAAAATTAAGGTCTTAGAGAACGCTTTAAATTTCAAAAAAAAATTATAATAACTGCATTGTTATAGGATAAAAGCATGATTTTGGTGAATCACCCCATATAATATTATGTATAGGTACACATTGTAGGATTGCACTTCACGATAATTAGTTATAAGCTGAATTATTACATAAAATAAAGATTTCTTATGACATTTTTAAACAAGATTCGATATAGGTTGGCATTAAATGTTGGTACCATGGGATACGACTATACAAGACCGTAGTTATAGATAAGAATGGCTTGCGGATAACAATCATCATAACGTACATATTATATGATATATATTTATATATATAATATAACGTCCAACGTTATACTGAACTCCTTTTGTTGCAAAAATAAAAAACCTGACAGCAAAGAAAAAAAATTCTGCATTGATAAATGTACAATGTACATAGGTATTACATGTCTTAAGTACCTATATAGAACGCAAAATCGATAATATTATAGTTGTGATTATAATTCAAATATTACATTGAATTAATAAAATGCGTATATTATTATAGGAGGAACGATGAAAATCATTTGCAGTAAATTATTATTATTATGTCGTTTGAATTTTTCTTTGTAATTAGAAGACCCTCAATAATATATACTAAATGCGCATTCAAACAAATTGAATTTTTCAGCCATTCTCGTTTTCCGACTATATATTTTATACATTTCCCCCCACATTTTAAATGTTTAGTTAACATTAACTATTTTTATTATTATATCCTAGATCATTTCTCATTTCTCATTTGAAATACCTATTTGATGTAATAATGATACTTACTTTCAAAGTACATAATATACGTTATATAATTGTGTTTCGTTCGTTATTGGGGTTGCAGAATGCAGAATATGCTTTATACAAGTACTCAATTATTGTATTAATATCAGTTTATTATTTTTTAATTTCAGACATTGATATGTATTTTATTTTTCATGACTTTTTATGATTTATACCAGACTATAATCCGGCAGTATGAATAAATGATTAACTGTTATTTATATAGGTATATGATATAGGTGTACTATGCTACGTAACCATACTAATAGCATTAAACCTAAAATATCAATTTTTTTTAAAAAAGTAATTAAAAAATCTTTTTTTAGATATTATAATTTTGCATATCTGTTACATTGAAAATAGAATTAATATTTTGTACAAATTTAATACCTAGAGTACTTTTATGAAAATGAAAACTATTTAGTACAAATTTTTTAAATCATTTTGAATCTAATACCTACTTAAAAAATATGTATAAGGGGGCTCCAGTCGATGAAAAAAAGTGATTTTTAGACCAATAAGCCAGACAAAACTGGAAGAATTTGGTTTGATGAAATTTAATTTTGAAAACGGATTATGATTGAATAACAAGTTTACTAGGTTTTTAATATTTTTAATATTCCAATTATTGTTAATGTCATAATGCGTATTAATGAGTTAATATAAATATATAAATATCATACTTTTATTCATGGATAATACAGCTGATAAAATATTTATTCAAAATAGTCTCGATGGAAACCTAGTAAACTTAGTAATAAATGAAAATCAGTTTTTAAAATTGAAATCTGTCAAACCAAATTCCTTCAGTTTTGTCTGTCTTTTTTGTCTAAAAACCACTTTATTTTCATCGACTCCAGCCCCCCATAAGATTAATTTTATGATACAGAATTTAAATATATTTAAAAATATTAAAATAAACGAAATTTATGTTTAGATTGGTCAAATCTACATTAGTTTTCACTTTTGACGAAACCTACTGGAGCCCCCTTAAGAGTCAAGCCATATCTGTAAGGTCTCAAATATTATTTTAGATAAACTTTATAATAAGTGGTTCAGAAGGATTATTTCGTAAATTGTATAAACAATATCCTTGTTCCTTTGACTTTGGATTAATACATAACTTTAGTTAATAGCTTATGAATTATGATATTTAGATAGTTGGACAGTTTCTTTAGTATGTCATATTTATGAAATATATTATAAAACATTTTCCCAATTATTAAATTTAATAAATGTAACTAAATTATTATATATATGTACGAAAAAAATTACATATATTGCAATATAGATCACTCGTAAATCTCAGATTTCAAAACAAATAATTAAACATTTTTTTATTAACCCTACAATGTTTCGGTTTTACTGTACTGATAATACTATAGGACAACTAAAATTGTAAAATTACAGTAATTAGTTTAAAATTATCGTTGTAAAATAATAATCATTACAATTGTAAAGTAAAATAATTTCTCGTTCACATCACTAAGCAATAATTAAAAACAGACAAATAATTTAAATAAATAGCAACAATCGCACATTTTTAATTTATATAACTATGTTATATAAAAAGTATTAAATAGTAGAGATCTATTAATTTTTAAATTGTAATTAAAAACAATATTTTTACGTTTAGTGTCTATACAATATTGTATTGCCTAACTATTTCATAAAATAAAATTAATCTCATACTGAAAAACAACGATAGGTATTTCTATATTGTTCATTGATAAGCCATTTTATACAACTAAAAAGACTATAACTTAATTTGAAAAGCTTCTTCATCAATAACAAACTTTGAATGATAATGACACAGCATCGATGGTTTGTAACAATGTTGTGTGCCTGCATGTTATAATGATGAAAGTATTTTGAATTTTCTGTGTGTGGCAAGGATTAATTGTTTAAAAATTCGTACATAGCGTAATATATATATTTTTTTTCATCTTGATTTTATTAATCTACCTTTGTTTTTAATAGTGTTCATTTTATTACCTACAATTATTATCGAATATTATATGTTTTTAGTTAGAGTTTCACTATATTTGATACATTTGATTTAACTCTTGCTTAGGAAAACTAAGAAGAATATACTGAAGGTTATCATATAAATTATTGATTTTAGTTCGTATAAAACTGTAACAGCTAGGGCACACTGCCAATTTTTCAATATTTGTTGTGTAGCATGTCGATCGTAAGCTATGATGTATATATTATGTACTACTTCAAAAATAATATTTTACATGGAAGGCTCTGCTTAATATTCCATAGGAAGTTTCGACGATATTTGAACGATGATGATGATGATGATAATAGTAATAAACCATTTTGTTCACAGAAAATTTATTTTATACGTTAAGACTTTTCAATCGGTAATTTCTATAAACTCGTTGAGAAATATTATTTACTATTGCATACGATTTAAAATCGAAATGTATATTCGTACCCTATTATTAACAACTTGATGTCTGGTACACAAAAATATGTACATCACGACAATAATTATATACAAAAATATAGCATACAGATATCAGATGCTCCTATATAATATGTGTTATGTACAAAATATAGAGTTTTAAAGCTGTCTTGTATAAACAACACGGGAGTGCACGACCACCGTAGGCTGCTTGGCATTACTGATATATTATAACACAAGTGCAGGCGGTATTCCTCGTAAATATGTGCTCTATAGGTCAATTGTATTAGACATTTTAGGTGAATGAATTAATTGTTGCAGAGAAACCATTATTTTTCGTAACATTGAGTTGTCTGAGATGCAGTTATCTTCTACAGTTATCCTCGATTCATGGATTATTAATCCTTTACCAATCCTATTGAGTAAAACACTATATCCGTTGTGTTTGTGCTAAATCGTATAAAATTACCATACTTTACACAATATTTTAAACTTTTAATTCAATTAGAGTTATCTGGAATTAACTTAAAACGACTAATTTGTTCATATTTATGTATTGTGTGATTTAATTTAATATGCATTGTATTGTAAAATCGAGTGGGTAATATGTATTTTAAAACAATAATGAATATTTAATAAATAATAAATTATCTAAAAAAATGACTCAAAGTAAAAAAAAAATAAAAAAAATATTAGGTATCTTAACATTCTGCAGTTGGTTTTAAAATTAACTCTAATAAACCTGCAATTTATGATCCTATTAGTGCAGTTGTTTTAAAATAATAGTCATACCTACCTATAGTTTTATTATGAACTAATATTTTTACAAACGAATTTAAATAATTATTTTATATTTAAAGGTATGATTTAAGTTTATTGCAAATGTTATTGTATAATATGTTGGATGCTTTTTAACATTTTTTATTTAAGAATTTTTGGTTCTGCTTTAAGTGACTGCATTTTTGTTGTGTTAATATTGCTGCAGCTATTGGACTGATATACACGTTTAGTATTTCATGAAAAGATTTTGATTAAAAAAAATATATTATTCAATGCAAAATTAATATAAAAGAAAAAATATGAATACCGGAATATTATACTAATGGACTGGTATAGTGCGGTATAGAATATAATAAAGGTTAAATGAATCACTTATTTTAAATAAATGTCAATAATTATTAATAGTATGGTGTAGGCTGTGTTACACATTAACAAAAGAAAAATGGCAGTCAATGCGTTTGTATGTTGAAGGAATAAATAAATGTTTTGTTCATTGCAAATTAGTTTAATTCATTCGAGAACAAAATTTTAAAAATATACAGGTTGAACATTTTGCACACATAATTTATGTTTTTTTATTTTTAATACGTTTAGCTGTAATTTTTATGATCGTCATACATACATACATACATACATACATACATACATACATACATACTTACATACATACATACATACATACATACATACATACATACATACATACATACATATAAATACATATTTACAGTAGCTAGAACGGTTGCTACGGTAGTTTACGTATAACTTTAATACCACGAAATTTAAAACAAAATTTACTAGGTTTAACTTAAAATTCAATTTTAGTACTCATAACAATACAATGTCACCGTTCGAGAGATTATAAAATGTATGCAATTTTCTTAAGTAAACTTATCGACAATAGCTTCTTTGGTGCGATTCTACTGTTAAATGATTCAATTCGTTGCTAGTGACAATTTGTAATATCGTTACAGTTTTGTTAACATGTACTTGAAATACAAAACTTTTAATGGAGTTTGTGCGAAATTTTGGTTCAAAAAATCGATACTTACTAACAATAATATGAATGCGTTATAAACATTCTACATAACTAAATCGCAAGAATCGCTATTTTTAGGGTTTCTTACATCCGTTGGTAAAAGAAAAAAAACTATTACATAAGTCACATTTGACAATCCTTTTATTTTTATTGACGTAAGCAACGGAAAAAAATGTGTATTTTTTTTTTAAGGTATCTATTATCTTTTGTATTACCTCGTCGGTCGTACACAAACCCTACATCAACCTATCACCACGGAATAGAACGTATTTTTTTGCAGTCCCAGCACGCATATAATAATATAATTAGCTATAAAAAAAACCACGTACTATAGTTTTAAGCCTTTTAACGAACAGTTCCGAATTTATTACCTCATTGATTTATTTTAAAAATATTGACGATTTTCATTGTATAATATTTTAATATATTATACAATAAGTGAAATTGCCGTACACGTGATTTTAAGCATAGCCGCCTCGATTGAAGTGGGCACACTACTTGAAAGTATACGCACTAGCAACATATTTTTTTTCAAGAGATTATAATATTCTCCTTTGGTGTTTTGTTACGTTTTTTTATAAATATATGTATATACTGAACCGACCAAATATAATGAACACAATTTTAAAACAATACGGATCGAAAGATATTTTAGAAACTCTTTTTAAACGAATACGTGTTTGTATGTAAAAAAGGATATATTATTATACACACCGTACTGTAAACCATTGTTTTATTTCCCTCGAACCACATTACCATGGCCAATATATAATATATTATACTGTATGTATATGTTTATATTTTAACACCACATATTTTATATTATATTTTTTGTCGTTAATGACGATTTGTATATGCAAATGTCGCACTTATTTAGCGACGCTTGTCACTTATTTTTCAGTCATAACTTTGGGTGACGTCGTGAAGAAAAACAACGAATTCGTCAGTTTGTTTACCTAGTATATAATAATATGGTGTTTTATAATACTCATAATGCTAGTATCAATCTTAGTATAGTTATAATTATTATAATTTATAATAGTAACAAAATTAATTCTAAATATTTGAGATTCAGCGTGAATATTATGATTTAGAGGTTTTTAGGTCCTTCGCTTAAAACTTTTTCAGACACAATATTAATTATATACACGAGAATATAACCTTATACTTCATACATAAAGCTTGGAACAAAATATTTAAAATATGCAGTTCAAAGTTTTTTTTTTTTATGATCATCGAGTCACGTTGCGATTTAGACCGAGTGATGGATGACAAAGCAGCTGTGTTTGAGTTCAAGAGAAAAAATTTCACAAACTATATGGGGTAGCCCCCTAGAACCATCTATTTATCACTATTTACTATATATTTTGAGGCGCTTAAGTGAGGAAACCGTCATATTTATCTAATAATCATTCTCTGGTGGACAAAATTGAAAAGCTTTTATTTATAAATAAGTTGCATTGCCACTTGACTTCGTGGTCTATGTTAATCATGCTATTCATTAACGACCTAGGTAAAACATTTAAATAATTCAACCATTTAAAGCTGCGTTTACACATGAGCACGAGCACCAGTGAGCACTGAGCGGCTCGAGTGTGTAAACTGTGAGCTGAGCGGCTCGGTTTGAATTTTTTCGCTCGCGAGCCACGAAAACCGCGAGCCAGCGATTGTCGGTCTTGGTGTCGTGCTCAAAGGATTTAATTAATATTTGAGCCAAATTCGTTCGTCATATTCGAACGGCTTTTTCACGTTCCTGAGCCAAATCCAGTGCTTCTGTATTTAATTATTATTTTATTTAAAAAAACTTCGTCGAGAATAGCAATTATATAATTGTATACGGATGCAAATATTGAATTTATATATGATACGATGATGAAGATATGTAACCAATTAATAACTACTTATTATATTAATTTATTTTATAGTTATTAGTTATTACCTACATTAAATTAACTAAATAATAAGTAGGTACATACATTGCTAACATTGGCAAGTGTGCACTAATATCATCATTATTTATTATAGTATAAGTATAAAAGTTATTTTATATTTTGATCAAATAAGTATATTATAAGACGAACCGAGGAAAACCATAAATGTAAGTTTTAAGTTGATATTGTAATAATAGTTAAAAATAAATGTAATATATTAATATAGGTACCTATAGAGATTTGTTAATGTAGAACATAAATAGATAAACAATTATTCAAGTTAATTAATTAATTAATATTTAGAATAATATGGTAATGTGTAATTATTATTATATAATAATACAAATAATAGGTATAGTTAATATAGTTTTCCTGACGAAGTCTTCTAAACTTAGTGTTTGTACAGTATTTTTATTTTTTTTATTCTGAGTGAAACGATGAATGTATTGACTTTACAATGATGTGTGTTTTTTTATTTTTTTATTTTTGTGTCTGTGTACACGATAAGTAGTCGAAATAATGCTTCGATTTTCTTCAACAGTATCTTTTCTGATAGGAAAGTGAATATCGTTGGTGCATTGGAGGGGTCAAAATTTAAAATTCCCAATAGTTTATACAAGGACCGGGAAAAACCACATAAAAATTAGGGAAAACGAGAATTTTTACGCAAAATCTGTTTTCCAAAAAATTGATTTTGGTTTTTGGTGTAACTCTAAAACAAATAAACGTATATACATGTATTTTTCACTGGTTCTTTATATATGAATTTTCTATACACGATAACATTTTCAAAATATTTTGATTTATTTTGAACTGTTTAGGGACATTTTCATTTTCCATATTTTTTTAGTTTTTATTCTAAAAATATCAATACAATTTTATTCGTTGGATAAAAAAGCTTTAAAATTTAATAGAAGGCTCCTAGTATATTGTTTCAAATGCAAATGAAAACTATTAAAAATCCTTAGTCGCAGTTTTTTTTTATAAGCATTTAAAGTTCAAAAATTGACAAAATATGGAAAAATCACGAAAATTAGCAAATTATTTTGAGTTAAGAATTCGTAAAAAATTTTCTTTTTAAATCCAAGATTTGAAAATGTAATACAAGATAACTCATAAGTTTGTCTACCTTTATCAATGAAAAAATCTCTACCGGAAAGTCAATTTAAATTTTTATGAGGGTTTGAAATTCAAATTTCTACAACATTGGATATTCACTCGATTTCTCGTGTAGCGATTTCCTTATTTTGTTGTAATTTAATAACGAATAATGTAGATACATGAAAATTTCACTGAATGTTTATATTAGCATTTCCTATACACCATACAATTTTGAAAATATTTTGACTCTTTTTGAGCTGTTTACTGACATTTTCAGTCTTCAATTTCATAATTTTTTTTCTATAAATATCAATAAAGTTTTATCTGATGGGCCAAAAAGTGTAAAATTTTAATACAAGGCTCCTAATATATTGTTACAATATCAGTTGAAAAATATTAAAAATACATAGGCACAATTTTTTTTTTATAAGCATTTAAAGATCGAATTTTGACAAAATTTATCAAATTTAAAATTGAACAATTATTTTGTAGTTAAAGTTAATTCTGTTACCAAAAAATCAAAAAAATACATAATCACAGTTTATTTTTATAGTCATTTTAATTTCAAATTTGGACGAAATCACATAATAAAAAACCTAGAATAACTATTATAGTTATTTTGTTGTGATTGTATAATATCATTCGTGGGTACTTGAAACTTCTAAAGTACACTATTATACATCTTTGATAGTATCAGGGTTTGTTGTTGATGTATAACGCGTTTTAAGTTATCCTAATGGATATTGTGCTATGATTAATTTGGAATTTATTATAGGTACCTACCTATTATAGGTCAATATTTTTTAATACCTTAGATTAGTATATCATATGTATTATACCTAGACTGACATACCGTCTCCGCTCAGAATCGTTTTTCTTATACAATGATATTATATCATTGAATTCAAATTTAATACCATCCACTATACAGTGACCCACTTGTAACCTACTGTACAGCAGAGCACCTTTTTTGTTGTTGTAATTTTCAACAATTAATAAAATTATTATTTATAATACAATTATTTACAAAAATAATATGTAATAGTTACGTATTAATTACGTATCTGATTAAACACAACATTATGAACTGTATGGACGGTATAGTTATACGGTAAGGTATACACCAATAAAATATATAACATATTAGTTTTTTTAACCAAAGGCTTCTATTTTTTTTTTTATATTTATACTTGCACATATTAATATATTATATTAATTAAAATTGATTTTAAAGTGTGTACAATTAATTAATATGCACATTTTATGTGACTGATAATTATAATATATTAAATATTAATATTATAGGTATATACTTAAATTGTCTTTGTTATATATATCCGTATATATGAAATCACATATATAAATATTAATATATATTATATTATATACCTAATATGTTTATATTACATTTTATACAATACATTTTTATTGACTGTAATAATTATAGTTTCAAAAAAAATATCATTAATAATAATCAAGGCTAATAAGTTATAGCTCTAAAAAAGGTTGTTATAAGCGCTTAATATGCACTAAAAATACTATAATATGCAACAAAAAAAAAAGGTGGGCAAGTTGATGTCGCTCTGCTGTACAGTAGGTCATTGTATAATGGATGGTATTAAATTTGAATTCAATGATATAATATCATTGTATACGAAAAACGATTCTGAGCGAAGACGGTCAGTCAGCCTATGATATATTTATATTACTAAGTATATTTGATGATATTATTGTGAATAAGTGATTTATATGTAACCTAATTACGTGGAACCTTGTTTTAAATTTTTAATCTTTAGCTATAAAAGTTGAACATTTTATAATTTTTTAACTACTAAATAATTTGTAAATACTCAATTTGATAAATTTCATTTAAATTTTAACTTTAAATGATTATAAAAAAATTGTGTCTATGTATTTTAAATATTTTTCATCTACCTTTAAAACAATATATTAGGAGCCTTCTATTAAATTTTCAAGAATTTTTACCCAACAAATAAAATGTTATTGATATTTTTATAGAAAATCGAGTCTGACAGCACTTTTGTCAATGCAATGCATATTTCTGGTATGATACTAGATATTGTAGACTTTGAGATTTTGAATGTGTATTGTAGACTAGTATACGAGTCCCCGGTGACCAGAAAACGTAAAGTCACGGCTAATCTTTCCTCTACACTTATGGGTTTCCTCCAATGCGTGGTTTTTTTTCGACTTGTGGACGAATCAGTGATACTAAATACTTGAAATCAGAATAAGCCATGCGAACGAAATTTTCAAACTGTCCACTCTCTTGAAACAGTAAATCATTAATTAAACTTAGTCCACCATGTTCATCCCTGTTCTTAAACAATTGAGTGATCCACTAACGTTTTTTTTGTTTTTTTTTTTGATAAGTGAATTCAAAATTATGAATGTGGCACCTGCGATGATTGTGCGCTTTTTTACTAGCTCGTTATTGACCATTTTAAATTAAAACTGATTGGTAACTGAGTACAAAAATACTGAATGTGACGTTTAACTATTTAAGTCGATAATGAACAACTATCAACGGAATTTAATTCTTGTGAACAATGTTGAGCCAGTTAGAGCGGCTCCGGGCAGCTCGCCTAAGTGTTTACACAATGCGCACAGTGCTCATGTCTTGCTCGTGCTCACTACGGCTCGACCGTGCTTTTGCTCATGTGTAAACGCAGCTTAAGGTTTGCTGATGATCCGATAAGTGCACGAGTATTCAAACTCTCGGGGATGTAATTAATAATTATCATACTTCAGTCTGTGCGGTTTCAATGGTGTGTAATGTGGTTAATGTATCGTTCATAAATATTCCGAAAGTGTGTCACATTAACTAGTTCTGATTTTATAAGCGGCAGCGTTTTAATATTTTTGCGCAGTATTATAATATTATGTCCTCCATGTTAACGTTTAGTACAAACACCAACACGATCTATGGTTAAGGTAGATACTTAAGACTGTAGACTTTTTGAAACGCGATTAATGTGAACTCAGTAATCTCATTTGTCTTGAAGACTTATATAGTACACTCGTAAGATCGATTCTTGAATATGCGTTTGTATAGTATATATGCATATATGGAATGCTAGACAACAACAGACCCGAAAAATAAGTTGAAAAATATGTAAATATAATATTTTTTAAGAATGATGGCATTTCAGTTAGTCATGACCCGAAACCCGTTAGGAGTGGTCGTACAAATGTCTAAAATATACGAAACTCCGATGAAACGGAATTCATACAAAAATGAATAACGGGTAAAACAGAATGTCCTATAAATTACACCACTAACACAGCCGGGGGACTTCAAAGTCCTAACGTTTAATGCCACAACTAATCCTCCATTCACTGCACCTAAATGGAATACTAAGTATGCATTAAACAGCCCAATGAATCGAATTGTTATTAACCAAACATCCAATAATAGTGATTTCGATTCAATAATAAGCTAGATAAAATATATTATTACGTTGTTTGTAAAATTCTATGCATGTGTAAATATAGTATCATGATTAAAATGTTATAATCTATGTATATAGGTTGTACACCATTGCAAATATTTGCGTGATCTCTATACTTAGGTACTCATTTTAATGAGCAATTTATAAATAGATTTATATATTGAGCTGTATACTACTACGTGACTTCGTATAATCCGACTGGAAGTTATATATAATTCAAAAATGGTTTTATGCGTACACTAACTCGGCATTTCGAATTTTTCACAGAAGCAGGAGCAATCAGAGATGGATGAAACTCAGGACCACCGTGCAGTTGTCCAGTGCTATATCTTCGACGATAAAGACATCGAAACCGACGCTGCAGAGGGAGGATTCATTCATCAAACGGTTTTCTACGCGGCAAGTGGCCGAAAAGCAGGTAATAATAATCAAAAGCTGGCAATAAATTATTATTGTGTATACAGCCGTAAATTATTATGATGTACCGTGTTTACATCTAGGGCCGGTGTGGTAGCAAAATAGGCAGCCACCTAGAGCGACACCATTTTAAGGGTGTCGAATTTCGAATAAACTCCTCTACTCCCCAAAAATTAAGTTTTGAATAGGGGCAACGTAAATTAGATTTTCCTATAGGGCGGCAAAAACCTAAGGCTGGCCTACATATTTTGTGTGTAGTATGTACCTAAGTACGTAAAATGCGCATGAAAATTTCGTCCGACTCGTTTTTGTTAAAAAGTCCTACCGACTTGACGGTGCGTCGACGATACTTTCATATTATTATGTTGTGTTAAATACCGTTTATTCTTCCCCACCCTCACTATCCCACAATCAGTTCGGACTTTAATATTGTTCCCACAACATTAACACTAAAAAAATAACTTCTTCCGGTTTGACATTGTTGAAATTTTCTCACTCTCATTTTTTTGACCATATTATATGTCTGGTCTGTTGCGTGGTTCAAAGATCATAATTTATATCCATCAAAAAAACACAAAATAATTATCATAGTAGATAATGATAATATAATATTCGCAACACAACGACACGATATATCGCGTGAATCGTAGATATTGCCGTTGTCCGAATAATCGGCCAAAATAGAATCAATACGATTTTTGTTCGTTTCAGAAATACCTATTAATGTCCTATCACGTAATATACTAATATAATATAAATAATAATAATAATAATATACGGCTCGCTCACGGCATGATAATAATAATAATAATAATAATATGTATTGTGGTGTACGCGTATTAATTTGTTTACATTACAATTGTAACACGGCGTCATGGTTATGCAATATTGCTACTCATATTCGCATGTTGTTTGCTCGACAGATTTTAATAATAATAATAATATTATTATTACCTACCTATGGCCATGTTATTTGGAATTCGTCATAAATATAATATTTTTACGATATTTTATTAATAAAACATTTTGTAAAACGTTATGGTTATAAGAACATGAACTATCACGATTATAATGATATTGTGTTTAATAATGCCATAGTTTTATTGAAATAATGCTATTCAAAATTTAAAGTCTTAACAATTAATTAATAGTCTTAAACGAAGTTGCCCTATTGTTGTCATGGTTGTTAAACATAATCACCTAAAATCATTGTTTGGTTTTCATGCATCGTACCACAAGTAGAATTTTTATATGATCAAAATTCAATTTATTTCTATTCAAGTAAAACTTGATAGCTGTTAAACGTTTTAAAACAAATATAAACAATCAATACAAATTATATAACCTAGAGTATATTTTCAAAAATTATTTTTAACACACCAAGAGGCAGAAAAAAATTCAATGAATACAATTAGAGTTCCGTCTCAATGCAACAACGAATTTTTAAATCCTGAGAACTGTCATAACAAAACGTATCATATTTTACTTAAAGTTATGTAAGTCTTCCAATTAAAAGTGAAGGTATCAAACTGGATAAATGTCATCAATATTCAAATATCAAAATATAATATACGTTATTCGATCCAATTTATTTATTTTTTCTTCCTACGTCTTTTCCCATTTCGTATGTATGTGTGTGTGTGTGTGTATTCCATTGCGCATCAAATATTTGAAAAGAAGTTTTACGTAATATATGCATACAATTGAACATAATATATACAGAATGATAACCCATACCGTGTTTGTCCCCGTCAATAAGTTTTTTGTATATTTGATTTTTTTTTTATCTAATTTTTAGTTTTTACCATATAAAATGGATACTCATACTTGTGTGGTTTATTACATAAAGATATTTCTTCAAAATTATATACATTTTGTAATTTATATGTACCTATATTATGTATATGGTAATAGTTTTCATTAATCTATGTAGGAGCATAAGGATAAAATGTGATTGATGAATTGAAATGTGGTGAGATATTATGAACTAAATAATTTTTTACTAGCGAAATGTATAGTGAAAAAAGCTTAAAATTACAAAATTTGTACGGTAAGTAAAGTATGACACAATAAGTTAAAAATATAATAATGGTGAAAATATTGACTCTTATAATGTAGTTGTTTTAACAGTATATTCAAAAACGATGTAAATGGAAAATATTTGTACTCATTATTCAGATCCTTTTAATTATAAAATAAAATTTATTCACATCAAAAACTGTTTACGTAAGAATGTTTAGAAGGCATGTTGTAAAAATATTATATCTCGGTTATACATTAAATTACAATTATCATATACTAAAATAATATAGTCTATTATATATATTATATATATACATATTTACCAGCTACGTGACGTTGTTTATTATCATATTAAAAGCTTTTAAAGTAACTAATGAATAGCTCACATAAAATGGTAGAAATAATTACAAATAACGAAGATTATTATCATACATTTTAAGATTTTTTTTTAACATAATACTGAATAAATCTTTTTCAAAACTTGATTTCCTACCATTACATATCACGTTATCTGATAATATTTTAATAGTAATAGTAAATAAAAAAACAGTTTAACCTTTAAGTATAATATTGTCACTGGGTACATATATAATATAATATACCTGTTCAATTATATTATATATTTTTATAAGACTTTTGCGTTTTATTGTATTGTAGACAAATATTAAAAAATACGTCGTTGGCGTATTATATTATTAACTATACAATATACTATATTATTATGTAGTGTTTATATAGTCTATATTTATGTCCAGTTATGGGACCATGGCGAAAAAAAAATTTTCTAAATGCTTCTTTACAAATAAAATGCTGTTTAAATTTTAATACAATTTTGTCAACAAATGCTCTAGTTTATATAGGTACATGTGTAATCACTACTGCCATCATATTATAATAAATTATTCTCTCTTTATTTAATAATAATATTTTTTAATAATTTAAATACATTTTCAATCACTTATAAAATATATATTGAAGTACATATAAACATATTATTATGTTACGAATAGTTTCGATTGTACGGAAATGACAAGATCGCGTTGTTGTTACTTATTAGGCTAAGATTCATGTAACTTAAGGTCAAATATTTTATCAATTAGCTCGTTTTCTGAAGAAAAAATGCTACACTACAAATACACTTAAAGCTATAAAATATTTAAATTGTAATATGAACACAACATAGGTAGTACAGAGTGGGCACTAAAACGGCCAATTTTCAATGAAAATCTATATTTAAAATCAGCCGTTTCAGTGTCCCACCCTGTATATAAATCTATACATTTTACTATTGTATGATAATATTCAATTGTAATAATTATTTTTTCTTTCTTCGAATGAAACTGTCAGTTAAATACTTAAAAGAAAGAAGTCTATTTTTAACCACTATCGCCTATAAATTATATGAATTGAAATGAGAGCACAAACGTGGTAAGCTATAACTGATTTTAAATATTGAATTCGCTTTACTCACTCGACTAGAAATATGATAAAGTATAATACTATAGTAAACAGTTTTTTTTATATCATGTAAAATAGGAATTCTGTTTTGCTAGGACATTAGTTTTTTCTTTGTTAAATTTTTTATAATCTTATAAACGACGCACTTTAAAATATTTTATACACGTTTTAGTTTATGACAAAAAAAAATTGTCCATCGTTTTTAAAAGTTATTTTATGAGATTCACACATTGATTGATTCAAAAAACCATTTTTGTATCGTAAATAAACATACAAATTTATAAAAATTGAATAGGTCACCAGGGAGAGGTACTGTAAGTTTGAGATCTATTGGTTCACTATTGTGTCATTCGAAAATAGTTTCCAAGTAAAGCCAAAAATGGTCAAGATTTTATAAAAAGAATGGTAAGTATGCAATATTATTTTAACAGCTTTATATTTTTATGTTTTCATTGTGTAAAAAAACACTGAAAATTAGTAAGAAATTTGAAACATATCGTTTTAAACGTAAGCTCTTTAGAAAATCATATTCTTTATAAGCGCTGTATGGAATTTGTATGGAGTGTTCATATAAAAAATTTTCTGGGAAGAAAAAAACGTATTTATTAGGAATTTTAAAACCAATACCTCCCTTACTATACATATAATCTATATAGATATTAGATACCTAAAATATTATATAGTGAGATGCTTGAATAACGTTAAAGTATTGTTAGTTATTTTACTTATAGGTATATTTTTACTATCATAATAATAATAATAACTTACTGAAAAAAATTGATTAATTTATAATTTATAATTACATTATTATTTATAAATATTTATAATCTGTAAGGTTAATTAGGCGTACACAAGTATACATAATACTCGAGACAGAATATTTCATTCTCGAGTTAATTTATGTACAACAATTTAACAAGTATATTTTTTTTCCCAGAATTTGAATGTTGGTACATTTTTATTCATGTAAGGTATAATATATTTCTCAGAAATTGCAAATTGTATTCAATATTGAACAAACCATTTAATTACTATATTCTATAATTAAGTAAAGTTTAAACATTACGTAGCATATAATATAGATAACTAATATAAATATTTTAAACTGTAATACGTCTAAAAATAAATTGAATTTTTTTTTTATTGAACTTACGCTCTGCAACTATAGCCGTTAGCTGTTTAGTATTTTGTTGCTTTGTAGGGGGGTATGGTTGGAACGGTTGGTTGGAACACATTTTTAGGTGCTGTAGACGACGCCGTAGTCCACTCGACCACTCCGTCACCCAAAATTGAAAATTAAAAATCCATTATTATGGAGACATGCAAAGGAAATGATAACAGTACTAAAGTTTTGTACAACATAAAATGGTATTCATTATTATATCGATCAAATGAAAATATATGAAAAACTTTTTTCATTATTAAAAAAAAAAACGAATAACTTATTTTAAATACATTTCTGAGTTTACGGGCTAAGTATAATATTTAAACTTATTGTATCATTGGATTAAAAACAAATTTGAATAAATATGTAACATACAAAATTAAAGTAGTACATTTTTTTTTATAGTTTTGTTTGTGATAATTTTCATTTCTCAGATCGGATAATTATTACTTAAGCGTAAGTAAACCATATACAGTGTGATCATGATATTAGGTACCATTGAATATCTCAGATGGGTGACTTTGTATTGAAATGGGGTTTTCGGGAGGTGATAGGGAGCACTTAAATACATATTTTCAGATCAGTTACACATTTTTAGCTCACTCAGTACCCGCATGCGCAATATGACTAATTTTTTTTTTAAATGACAACCCCAGTTTTTTATGCAGATTCGGGTAGAGTATTTTTTTAAACATTTATCGTATAAAAAGTTTTTTTCTATTTTCAAAACTGACCAAGTTAGGGTAAGTCAAAAATTGGATTTATGCAATTTTCATTTATAACCACTGGAAATAATAAATTAAGTGCCAAATAAATGTTTAATGGTGGACGGAGTGGCCTAGTGGATTAAGGTATCGGTTGTCGCCGGTTTGAACTCGGCTGGCATTTTTCTTTTGGCAGTCATGGTGTCCGGAGAGAGTGGCCGTCATCCCCCACCCTGGCATGGTAGATACCTACGGGCGCTTACTTTAAAATTCTGCCAAAACAAACATACACATATATATCTGCCATGCCCAGGCGGGGATGTCACCATGTCGGCCTATCTCTCCGGACACAGTGACTGCCAGAAGAAAAATGCCGCCCGTGGTCGAGTTCGAACCGGCGACGGTGCGCGTCGCAACCGACGCCTTAGTCCGCTTGGCCACGCCGCCCACCATTAAACATTTATTTGGCACTTATTTTATTATTTCCAGTGGTTATAAATGAAAAAAAGCATTACACACATATTATAATGTATAAATCCAATTTTTGACTTACCTACCCTAACTTGGTCAGTTAATTCCATTCTTGTGTCACACGTATTATATTCCGTACATAGTAGGTACATATAGAGTCTAATATTCAATATTCTGTTTTCTCATAACTCATAAGGTATTATTTCCAATACATTTTAACAAAACGTATTATTTCCATAATTGTGACATAACGTAGTATTTCCCATGTTAAATATTATGCGTATCAACGTTAATTTTTATTAAACTGTATTAAGTTACTTATAACCTATAACCAATTTTAATTTTAAGTTTTCGTAAATACATACAGAGCTATGCACCGAAAGTAAAAGTGTTATCATTTAATAGGTGAGCAATCATTCCATTGTTTCTAAAATTAGTTTATTCCTTAAAGTTTACTGGTTTGTGTATAGAGTTATCAAATTCAAGCCTTTCGTTGTTATGTGTGATACTATATTTTAATATCAGAATGTCAGCCGTTGTTAGTTTAAAAATATATAATATACAACATAGACCATTTACCAATAGACTTTTTAAGTCTCCACCGTGTCAAGATAGGTGGCAATTTTCGGTTACTGAGTTACACGGATATGGCAAAATATATAGTAATTATAATTATTCATACAATCATACTATATATTTATACTAAACGGCTGCATCACTGCGCTATTTCACTACTCGACCATCAATGTATTTGGTATGGAATGGAACGGTCTATTATTAAAAGACCTATGATATACAATAATAACTATCAAGTAGCGGATATCTTTTGAATATAACATTATATAATATTGAAAATCACAATACAAAAATACTCAATACTGATAGGGTATATTACGACATGATGCAAAATCAATCGATGGCAAAACTGAGTGTTACATGTACATTTTAAAGTGTCATGCAAATAGTATCAAGCATTTAGGATTTATAACCTTGATTTTGTTGTCATGTCCTAAAATGGCCACATTATATACAACTGACAGTTGATACGTATTCACATGGCTTGAACTTTGAAGGAGAAAGTAGTCTTGGCCAAATGAGATTCGATCAGCTATTCAATACACTTTTTGGATATTTTTGAAGAATGCTACAAAACTGAATGAAGACTGCCCAAGATAAACAACCTTTATTTCGACTCATGTTCCACTCAAAATAAAAATACATTTACTATGGGTGTATTACTATATACTGAACTGTAGAGATACAATACTCAGTAAAATTAAACACGTTTTTCCTGCCTGAGGAAACAGTTATATTATGGCTGCTGATCAAGTATTTGGAAGGATAGAAAAAGTCCTTCTCAAAACAAAAATAATTGTGTGTCCTTCGCAATACCATACTATTTTCTAACAATTTTGTCAAGTAAAAAACTATGAGAATGGTTTTAAAATGTACCTACAACACAAAATAAGCATGTAAGTCCATTATAAATCCAAAAGGATTTAAACTGGCTGAAGAAAATATGTTGTTGTACAAAAAAGGAATTGATATGTCACGAAAATAAACTGATGATTTTTTTATTTTAAAATTATAAAAATAAATGCAAAAATCCCCAAAACAAAATCATATTAAAAACTAGATGAATTTTTTTCACAACACCGAAAACCACTTCATAGATTATGTATCAAATCTTAATGATGAAAGGTCTTGCATTTATATTTTATATAAAAAATACATCTTTTTTAAAATATATGTATTAATTATTTATTATTATATTACGATAGGTATAGTGTATAAAGTTATTTAATTTTATATTGTTATACCTATTTTGATTATTTGATTATATTTTATTTTGCAAACAAACATTAAATATATTAGATTATACATCAATAGATAATATTGTCTGCACATCTTCTTAAAGCTAATATTTGTGTTGAAGATGATTTCTTCAATGTAATAATAAAAACTAGGAAAAGCCTAGGAATGCCTGAAAACATCTTTGAAGCCCTTAGAAAATTTGCCAAATTGAAGACAACATCAACAAAATCATCTCATTTCTCAAACATATAAATATGTAAAACTTAATCTTTAAAAACCTATAATATGAATTATATTCATCCATGTATAGCTGCATTGATATTGAGTAAGCTAATAATCCAACTTGTTGAATCTGTACCAAGAATAAAAAAAATTAAAAAAAATTAAAGACGATATACTTATATTAGTTTGAAGTTTAATAGTGATAAAAGTTATTTTATTATGTTTTTATATGCAGTTAATTATTTATTTCGTAAAAATAGGCTATATTTCCAAAAAATCATTGTTATTTCCGTAAATAATATATTTTGAAAAAAATAATAATTTAAAGGACGGAAACCACATTTATAATGTAAATAAAGATGCATTTTTATTTAGGAACTTAAAAAAAAATAAAATTTGATATGTTTTACTCAAAGAAATGAATATAAGTAGCAAAATGTACCTGCCTGTAACTTATAAGTTAAAATTTTTTTTCTGAAAAACTGTAGTTTTGACAATAGCATGTATTATGACTAATGTTGCCCTTCATAATATGTCATTATATTACATTATTCTATGTCATTATCGAATAATTTTTTAATTTTTTAATTCAAAATCTATTATGTAATTGTCTGAAAATATTTCATAATATATGAAATCAAATCCATAGCTATATAATATTATATCGTATTCAATAATTTATTAATGTTCGACATTTTCTATCATTATTCATTATAATATTATATACTTACGCAAGTAATTTAAATATTTTTAGCGATCTCGTAAAAGGACAATAATAGTGCGTTCAGTGAGAAACCAACAAGCTCTGCTTAGAATAGGTTTTTAGTTTGCGATGATTTATCATCGCATTCAAATAAGTATACAATAATAATGCTCCACTATACCGAGCCGAGATGAACGAGGGGATAACGAATGCCCCAATAAAGCCCGGTTTCTGTATCCAGTCCGCCTTTTTTTTTTTTTGCAATAAAATGTCTTTCTAAATATTCTATATAATATATATTCTATATATATATTATATAATATATTACAACAATACACCGTACACTCATCAGTTGCACAAATATTGTGTTAGTGACTTATATTATTTATTTTATAACAATATCTATGTATTTATAATATATATATATATATTACTTTTATAAATGTTTGAATTTCATTAAACGAAAAAACTCAATCATTCTTAGTTTAGATTTTCAATGCAAGATTTTTAGATTTACATTAGACGATGTTGTTATTTTATCGTTTTTCATCTTTTGTTACAAATATAATATTTACTCCTTTTGCAGTACATCAAAGATCAAACACCTATAATATTTCTGTAGATAAAATTGTTCGCATTTTCTGCTTTTAATGGTTTACATTTTAAAACATATTTTAATGTTATCCTTTTTTCTTCTTTATAATAATATCTTCACCCTAGTTAAAAATAAATAATAATAAGTAATAATTCTATAACTTATAATTTACACTTTTTTATATTCATAGAAGTTTCTTTAAAGTCATATTTTTAGATTGAATGTAACTGATAAAATTATTTATACTTTTGACACCTTGTAAGTTGTATTTCAATATGTATATCCAGTTAACATTTTTAAAAGTGTTTGTGAACAGTTATAACTTTTAATAGTATTATTATATATACACAGTTTTTATAACATGAATAAATTGAATAATTATTTGTTATCAGTTTATAAACGAAGCTATAATTAGTTTTTAGGAACTAATATAGTATTATGTTATTATAATCGTGGGAGATACTTAAGTGGATTTCCTTTGTTACCACTATTCTTTCTAAGAATTAATATAATAAGGATGAGTTTTTAATTTAGGTAATTTAAAATTTAATACTATTATTTAATTACAGTATCATGAAAATGTATAAAATTTTAAAATGGTCAACAATTGGAAATCTTATCTCTCTGTTTTAAATAATTACATTAAACTATTAAAGCATATCTACTATGTATAGTTAATAATTATTTTTACTACTTATATTTTAATTACCTATTTATACTCAATTATAGTATTATTTACCAAAATGCGACAACAATAATAATATTATAATATAATATTTTACTTAACTTTACGTTTTTTATATTTTAGAGCTTATTATAGGATATTTGTTCTCTGTACATCCAAAATAATGGTTTGACTAATTTTGAGTTCTAAATTAAGTATTCAAAAATATGTATTTCAAATTTAGCAAAACATGTGTTATTTATATATTTTATCGAATGTCTAATTCAATTTTATTTTTTTTCATAGTGAATTTAAATTGCATCACTTATATTCAGTAAAAATAAGCATTCGTTGTTCATGTGCTGTGGCTCATTAAAGTCAAGCAAATATTTTATTACATGTTAATAATTAACATCATTATTGTGTTTTTGAGTTAATTGCCAAGTTAAAATGAATAATAATAGTTAATATTATACAACTTTTTTGCTCTAACTCCACCATAAATGGCCCTGCTTGTTTTTTCTCGTATTAAAATCACGTGTGTAAAAATCAATAACTAATTAATTTCCTAGCTAGGTAATAAAACAAAAATCTTACAAAAACAATGTGTTGCGGAACATTGGTCAGTTCCTGCAATGCTTATACATAATATATCTCATGGGACGAAATGTTTTTTTGCGACTCATTAGGCATAGGTATATTATATTGTGGTCTTCATTCTTAAAAAATCATTTTACTATGTATATGCTTTGTGGTTTGCCCCCTCCCCCTTAATGTTGAATTTCAGAGAAACTTTCTACTCCCGGATGTAATATACCTATTAGTGCATTATAACTTTGCATCACAAAACAACTCTTACCTATAACTTAATTCAAGGTTTAATATGGTTTTGGCGTTTGTGCTCAAGTCTATCGTGTAATTAAATATTTTCACTGTTGGTAGTACTCGTGGTTATGTTAACGGCCCCGTGTGTTTCCTGCAGCAGCCCCAAAAATCGTGCGCACGGTCGGCCAAGCTTTAAAATGGAATAACATGACTGCAGTTTTTTTTCAAAAGTTTTCCATTTATGGATTTGTGTACATTCACATGACGGATTAACCAAAACGTTAAAATTATTCGCAAAAAAGGATACGTCCAATAATATTCGATGATGAGTAACATAGTATAATATATTATTATATCATTTCGTATATTATATTGTTTACGTTTCCGGTGTTTGCGTCGGATGAGATTGTGGCACGTTAACCGAAAATAATAAAAATAACTTGTACCTACGTGACTGTTGTCTGAACCAAGTAAAATATTGCACGTGGTCCGATTTCGTGGGCGTGGAAAGAAGTCATCATATTTCTAAAAATGAACGAAACCGTCGGGTTTCCGCCCACCCACCCTTCCTCATCAGTATCGAACTTTAATACGTGCAACTTTCATGTCATCCTGCCTATCCTGCAGCAGTATTGTCGAATTCTGGACGATGGCCAACATAAGGATTTGTCCTTTTCACGTGTATACACCGAAAACATCCCCTTGGGGACTGTGGTTTACACGGTTATGATGAAGCGCTAGTAGGACTCTGCAGGGAGAGAGTTTAGCCTTTTCTCCTCACCCTACACTTTCACAAAGACTAAATTTTACCACACGCGAATTAAAAGTAGGATTAGGTTTAAGCCATGTGGTATATTTTTTTTTTTTTAAATCCTAGTTCATAATTTTTTTATAATCATAATCATGACACTATATTGTATTTTTATATGACTATTATTTTTAAGTTGATCCAAGAGCCATATCGATTACACTGCCTTCCCCCTGAAATTGTAGTTGTGAAATAGTTCTTGACACTTTTACAGGACTTATGTTGTGGTCGAAATACTTTTTCAAGGCCACTTTTCAATTTGTACCGAATTTATTTGTAAAATCCAGTTTGATCAGGGTCATTGGGCAGAGGTAGATGATGGCACAGTTTTGAATAAATCTGACGTAGAAGTTGTACAATATACGTTTCATCCATCTTCAAGACGTAATTGATATGGTTATTTGTTTTAATTTTGTAAAGCATACATATATTATATCTAATGATATGAAATGAAGCGAGTCGAACGCGTATTGAAACTGAAATTCGAACGAAATCAAGTTTATCGTATATCAATAGGTAAAAAATATTCTGTATTATTTATACCTTAAGTAGGTATTCTTGAGTCAGTGACCTACGATGACATGGTGTGTAAATAAATAATGTACAAATGTCTGTAACTACTAAAATTGGCCTATCAAATAATCAATAAACCATATAAAGTGTGTGTGTGTATAGGATTTAATTTATATATACCAACATCTCTTTGTATAAAGAATAAAGATCGAATAATTTAATAAAAAACATGTTTACATACTCATCGATGCAAAATGTAATAGTCAAACGATTATAAGCTTTTAATATTCAATTTATAGATGTTTTATTGAATACAAATTGTATCTATTTAGACAACACTGCAGTTTAGTTGTTATGATCAATTTAAAAATATATAAATAAAAATCAATATTTAATAATAAATATGTACTTGCAATGAATTTCGATTTTAAAATATTTTATAAAGTTCAAATATTATACTATATAACTACGATTTAGTTTCAAATGTTGAGACTTGAGATTCATATTCTTCATTGATATTTGTATTATATACATATTATAATTACATATTTCGGGTCCTGGTGTAACTCTGTAGTTGTTCTCAGTTACTACTTACTAACGTGTTCTGAGGTCAAGCATCGGCCAGCGTCGCTAGCTCTCGGATGGGTGATCATCCCGGTTTTTAGTCAGGAATCTTCACCCCACATACCCGTGTTCCTCAACAAACCGTAACTCCCCTACAAAATTCGAATAGCCATGGTTGCCGTTGCTTAAGACCAATAAAACATTTTTTTTTACATGTATCGGGGTTTCTATTCACGAATTTCAAATCATATTGTAGTTTTCAATTGACACGTTTTTTTCTTAGTTCGTTGTATTTTTTTAACTGCACGTTATCAATTAATTGGTATACCTTTATTTATTAAATTCAATCACATTTTGAAATACTTAAATAGGTTATATTCTACGTTTTCAACAAAAAACTAAAAAAAAATGCTTTAAATGCAAAATTATAAAATTACATGGTATTCATTTTCTAGGAAATAAAAATAAACCATACTAAATATTTTAAGCACAAAAACGTGAGCGTAATTATAAATTAAAATCAATTTTTAAAAATATTTTATCGGGCTGGATATTAAATATATTTTATACTTAAGTTATCCCAATTCCACCCTTTTCAATTATTTTCCTTTAATTACAAATACTAGTACTTTTAATATAATAATGTCCATGTTTTAAAATATCAAGTTATCTTATTTCGGTTTTTAAAAAATACTTTTATTCTTATCGCCATTATTTTTCGTTTAAAAACATTTTATACGTTCCTCAACGTTCAATATAATTATAAATAAAAATTCAAATACTTAATGTTATTTGCTTAACTACAAAATACAATAATATTATATTAATCAATCATAAATTCATTTTGTTTAAAAATAATATACTCGATATTGACTAAAAAATACAAATGCATATAATTTGTATATAAATAAAAAATAACTATCAATTAATAATAAAAGTTATACCTATAATTTATCATTGAGGATATAAAATATAGGTACTATCAGAATAATTATTTAAAATTATTTCCAATTTTAAAGTAGTTATTTAAAGATATTTTTGTTTAGAATTTATTTAACACAGCATAAAGCTTTTAACAATCAATAATAATAGTCAAAAGGTATACAAATGTGTTGAATTCTGTTAAAATAATAGGTTAAAACTTAAAACTAAAAATGTAATAAGTATTGTAAAAGAAGTCGTGTTATAAGTTTAGTTTATAGATATTGTCAACAACAATGTATTATAAATTTAATTTACGAGAAATCAATACCTTATAAATAAAACTGCTGCATAATCTAAAAAATAAACTCTTAAATCATTACAATTTTATGGTAAATGAATCTCAAGAAGATTTATACGTGACATAAAAATCTAAAGTGAATTCCATTTCGTTAGCCTCGTGCGGAATATTTTACTATGTATTTTACGGTTTTCTATGTTAAACGATTTTTAAAGTTAATATTAACGTCTTTTAATATTTATAATTGTACGGAATTGCATGCTACTAGACTTCTAATTAAGGGCCAAAGGGGCACCTGAATCTTTCATGTTAGGATGGAAATAATTAGTAGTTAAAGTGATAAATTAAATTTAAAATTTATACCATTTTCAATACCTCGAGGAGTGCTAATTTAAAGTTTAAGCATGCTAATGACCCAAAATTCCTCTCACTAGTGGCACTATAATGGGGGTGTATAAGCAGATAATAATTTTCGTGTTTTTACCATTGAAAATGAAATATATTTTTGTCATATTTCAAGCATTATTCAAACGTGTATAATGAGTATTTTATCAACGTTAAATTAATTTAATATGACTCACGTTAATATAATATATTGTATCATATTGCACATTATAAAAAGACAGTTTAAAATTCCTTAGAAATCTAACTTTTAGCTTTAAAATAAAGAATGTAAGATATTACAAGTAGCCCTTTATTTTCTAGATTTTGTTTTTAATTTTAGATTTAGAAATAAATTTAATCAAGTGAAATAACAAAAAAAAACTTTACCTCCGAATAAAATTAAAAGTGTTACTACAATTTCTACAATTAATATTAAACAAAAAAAAGTTTTTGGCATGATTTTCATTTCATTTGAAAAATATACTTTTTTCAACAAATTCAATTTTTCCCCCCAAGTAGAAAATAATAATGTAATTTTGGCTCATACCCGGAAACTCCCCTGTCAAAAATATTTGTATGACACCAATATAGAAAGTTCTCAGTCACATATTTTATTAACTACAGACAATATAATTCGTAATATTATGGTGTATCTTTGGATAATACAAAATATATTTTATTCATTAAATTGTAATAATCATACAAATTTAAAATATAAACTACTATACAAGCATTAAAGTTTGAAGAGATAGGTACAAACGAAATGGCGCAAATGTTTATTTTGGAGGATTTTGAACCTTGAAATTTCTTAATAAGCAATTAATAAAAAAAGGTATATCACAATTCTATGTAATTATTTATAAACTAAAAACCTTCTAAAATTCTAAAATTCTAAAAATTAATATTTAAAAAGGGAGTAACGCTCTACTGTATATGGTATATTTATGTGTCTAGAGAGTCATGATTCACTGTAATGGATGTGTTACATTTGAATTCAATAATCATTGTATACGAAAAATGATTCTGAGCGAAGCGGTGGAGAACGATTCCTCAAATTTTCGGAATCGTGTTGATTTTAATTGCCATTGAAATACATACACGATTCCGCAAATTTCATAAATACATAAAAGATTCCGCATAATTTTAAATGCAACTTTGCCATTCCGAAAACAAAATATATATATTATTGTAACATAATATTATATTAAAAATCGTTTTGCAAGTTCCTATTTTTTTTCTAATTCGTTAAGTTATTTTTAAAATAATTATGTTAAGTTAAACTTTTTTAAAAAAGAACTCAATGGTGTCCATATGGAAGTATGTCACTGACTAAATTAATTTCACCTGTAAATGATAGGATTTGAGAAAATTATTGGAACTAATTTTGTCTCAGTGCAGCAAAAATGTAGAATATTATATACCTATATATAAATATATATAATATTTGTAGCTTTATTACGTTATTACGTAGAGTAAACGTAATTGACATTTATCTAATACTTTATCTGCAAAATTAAATTGATGGTTTTTAACAATTGGTATTTGATAATGTGGATGTCATATGAAATAAATGAGTTTTTGTATCAAATTAATGCTTATGAAATTTCATATAAGGCCTGTTATAATTCTATTATTCTAAAATATATCTCATCATAAGGAAACAATATTAACCAAACGCTCAAGTTACAATATAATGTGTAAAATGTAAGCTAAAATCATAATTTCCCAAAATTTGATTTTCAAAAGTGCAAAATCGTTTAAAGAACAAAATGACAAGGCTGTGAATTAAAATTAAGTTAAAACTTTAAGTCAATTAACTACTTACTTTTTTTCAAGTTAACCATTAACTTAACGAGTTAAAAAAAATCATTGATTTGCCCAGCCTTGCAAAATGATTTGCCATATAATATTATGTTAAAATAATATATATTTTGTTTTCGGAATGGGAACGTTGCATTTAAAATTATGCAGAATCGTGTATGTATTTATGAAATTTGCGAAATCGTGTATGTATTTCAATGGCTATTAAAATCAACACTATTCCTCAAATTTAGGGAATCGTGTTATAGCAAGACCGTCACCCTATAATATTACTTAGTACATTTTATGATAATATTATTGTGATTAAAGTAATTTGTTTTACTATAATGACTAATTAGTACTAGACAGTAGGTTAAATTAATTCTTGCCAAAAAAATTGCATTAAATAATTTATTCTTAAAGTCTCATATGTACCTACCCGCGAATAATATTTTTAAATTACAATAAAATAACAAAAAATGTTGGTTTTAATATGTAATTTCGTCCAAATTTGAACTTAAAATGTCTGCAAAAAATAACTGTGTTTAGATATTTTAGTTATAGTATGGACTATACATATATGAGAATCCTTATTTTAAATTGGTTATCCCTATCATACCACGAGTAAAGCTGAATGTTCTATGCCCCTTAAAACTATTCTTTTTTTAGTTCCGCTAAATCATGGGCCATAATAACTTATAATGATTAGATCCCTACCGTATGCAATGTATATTTGAACGAGTCTTATTGATTTTGATCCATGTGAAAATAAGTCGAGTTGATAGGTGTAACAGCTGCTGTGTATGAAGATTAAAACACATTGCTTTTGGATATTATGTTTATTTAATAATCGAGCGGTTTCGTTTCTTATTTTTTGTCAAACAACACCCGCAAGGCTACCCCGAGAAATGTTTTTCATGATATATTTTCCCAAAATTTTATTTTTATCTATATTTCATATATCGTATTGTAAGCCTAGAAGTAAATTTATTCTTCGATACGTCGATATATTATGACTCAATTGATATCTATATCCAATAAATATAACTTCAATTATTTGTATTTTTTTTTACCTCGTTTTGTGTACAACTTTACAGGCAGAATTAATTATATAGGTACCTATTTTTTTTTTTATAAAATTATTTATTTTGTTAGATACAAATATATTACGTAACGAATAACTATCGATAGACAAATATATTACTCGATTACGTAATGGACACTCTACAGTTCTTAAAATATTGTATTATACATAATTTAATTATTATTAAGATACACTTTATTGGAGATACACAACATTTAATAGTTATTAAATTTATAGTTAATTATAATTTATAATATATGAATTTTGTTACATATAGGTTTGCTCTAATCAAATCATACTTATAATAAAAGAATTCTTGGTTACATTAATTAATTATTTTTATTTAATTATATTACAAAGGTATTTAATGATAATAAAATCCTACGAAGAGCAAGAAAAACTCATTATTTTATATAGTAGGTATATTGTGATAAAGTGCACGGAGCTCGTCGAATATTACGACTGAGTCGCAGATAGAGAAACAGCCAAACACGTCATGGTTATTTGATTTTCATAGATCATTCGGAGTATTATTATTCATGGAGAAGATATTGTTGAACAATTTTTAGCTGAAACATCTCTCCATAGTAATTTCTCAGACATATCTTATTTCAATGATGATTCGCGAGAATTACTGCCTTTTTCAACTCGCATAATGTTAAGTACATTTTATTAGAATGTTATTTTTAATTTTTATATAATATTGCTATTGACTGAAGATTGATTTTCTAATACAGCTAAATATATATAATATTATTTCATAATGTGTACCTGCATTTTCACTCACAGTTTGGTTTTGAAATTGCATAATATGACAAAAAGTTTTAATTTATTAAATGTTCTTTCATAGAAACAATCTCTTGAATCCAAAAATAACGGTTATAGTATCAGATAATATGTTCATAAACTCAACCTATGGCATTCCAGAGCATCCCCTTGTTATAGGTACACTGGACTTGGATTTTCAAAATTATTTTTCTAAATCTTATATTACAAGTTTGAGTTTAATCCATTTTTACAACTTTTTAATTTTTGTATTATTTTTTGTTTTATCAAAGAAAGTAATCAAAAATCGAAGTCCAATTCTCCCTGTAACAAATCTTCCTCTATCTGACAAAAAAAAAATTACGGAAATCGGACCAATCTACGAGGTGTGAGAGTTTTTCCTGTAAAGTGTGTTTTGATCGATATAATACACCCTATCAACCCCCCTAAATAGGTATCGGGTAGTAGATTATTGGAAAAGTGTTATAATTGAGGTGGTAACTAAAATATAAAATGTAATTTTCAAATTTTATAGAATTGCGGAAAATTTGAAAAACTGCCACCAGGACCCTTAATATTGTTTTTAATTATCTATTATTTAAATCGGGACTTTCAATGTGTGGCGATGGTATTATTAACATATTTTATGCACGTGACCTTATGGTCTAAGAACTATAAACTATCAACATGTCCTCCCAATATATTTATTGGTTTTATCAATAATAAAATAAATTAACTCGTAGTTATTGCATTACTGTTATTTTTTCTTCTTATAGCTACAAATAAGTGAAGTAAATCAAAAAAAAAATCACGACGAAAGTACATACTCGTCATTTCAGATAATAGGTGCGGGGCTATTAGTTTATTGGTTTTTTCAACAACGTTTTAAAATTATTTTTCTATAACATCAGACCAAATAGTCATTGCTGTAGATTGGAAATTGAACGCACACATGTGAAATGATAGGTATCTTTGGATTTTTCTTTTGTTATTTCAGACAAACTCTAAAATTACCAAAGAGTGTCAAAGTAAATATAAAATAAAGTTTAAAGTAATATAATATAATGTTAGAGATAAAGATACACATCCTACAACCAACTACAGTCAACTTTTCTCATATAATAATATACATATTTGTATATAAATATATTATTTTGAACCAATTAATCATGGATCGTTATAATGTATTATAATATATCAATGTAATAATAATTGTTTATACAGACGATCAATTTATTAAATTATTCCTTGACTTTTTTTTTTTGTGATCACTTTAATATAAATATAAGTATATAATTTAAATTGTTGTTAATATCATGTACTTCATTTTAGACTAATATGACTTATGGCTTAAGAAACATGCAGTGACTTAGCAGATCATCATTGCGTATTTACTTGCAGATTTCATTGACGAAAGAATATTATAAGACGAAGATTTCAAACTTTTAACATTTAAAACAGCTATGGATATAACTCTTTGTTTCATAGTAGTTAAGTACGTTTTGCCTCTTTAAATATATATGTACAGTGTATGTAATATGTTTATAGTATAAAGCCATTAATGTTTATTTTAATCGAATATAACGTAAGACGTAGTAATTGTTGACATTGTAAAGACGCAGTGCATACCTAGTGACTGGCGAGTGGTGAGAAAATCAATAACATATTATTATATTATTATGTATAATGTCCCGACAACAATACCACGGTGTATACATATTACATAATAAGAATGCTTCGGTAACTAAACAGACAAACAGTAAATATAGACGGTACATTAAATTAGAGTAATATAGCGAATTATACTAAAAAGGTAGAACAGACAGAGGTAAACACTGATAATAAAAAAAAAAGAAATACATCGATAATTATTTGAAACGATAATATTATTATAAAAAGAGATTAAAAAAATTAAAAACAATATGAAAATACGAGGGGCCGTGTACTTTGATTGCTTTAGTGTACTTTTTCACGTACAAGTGTCTACTGTCTATACTGTATACAGTATTATAAAACATATAAACGGAGTGATCTATTTAATCAGAATTTCTTTGACACTCGTCACTCGGTATATCAGAAAATACAATCGTTTTTGAAAATATTTATTTTGGACGATTTCAAGTCTTTAGAAAAAAAATATTTTTGGACATACATTTAATATAATTATGACACAATTATATTATTTTTCTGTATACATGACAACATACATTTTAAATTTAATATTCCGAAGCAGAATATTATTCAGAGTATTTTAATCTACAAAATATCAAATTTTGGACAAGTTTAATAGTTATTACTTATGACTTATGATTATTTAAAGTCAAGATTAGTAGACTAATATTTTGAAGGATACCCCTGTACGGCTCCACTCAGTTTTAATCTAAACTTTAAATACTTATAACTCATACAATACTCGTCCAAACTTCAAATTTTAAATATTAAAGTACTTCAAAAAATATTCTGCTTATTAGAATAAGGAATGACAAAATATGCACGTCGACACTAAAAAATAAAAAAAAAATAGTTTAAATTGATAACGATATAAAAATTAGTAAAAAATATATTTTTTTAATCGACTTCAAAATTGTTCAAAAACGTTAATAGTTTTTGAGGTAATAAATTAGTGTCTCACGTTAAATGGATCACCCGGTTACCTATAACAATATTGACGAACAAATAACATGAAACAAAATCGAACCAACTACCGATTGAAGACATTATATTATAATTAAATGTAGCGCTGTCCATAGACTCAACTGCGGAAATGCTTTGAGTATACGCGTAGGCCAGTGTTACTAGCTCCCGGATGGATGACCACCCGGAATTTTTAGCTACAAATCCTTGCCATACATACAAACGTGTTTCAACCAACTGTTCCAACCGTTCCTCCCCCCTATAAACAAAAAAACAGCTAATGGACATATTTGCAGAGCTATTAAGCTCAATAATAAAAAAAAAATTATATTTAATGAGTACATACGTACATATATATACATACATACGTCATACATACATAGGTATAGCTAGAGTATATGATGATCTCAAAGTTATAAATTATATTATTATATTATGCTAATCCGCACAACGTCATCCGGTGCATAATAATTACGTAATAATATAGTGACTGCTGTACGAATGTTTAGATAAACAAACGAGGCCCACTAAAACAGAGGTATACAGTACAATTTTACTTACGTTTGTTGATTTACTGGCGCAGGAAGGAAACTCTTAAATAATGGTCTGTTCTGTGTCTGTCGTGAACCAGGTTTAGAATTTCGGGGGACGGTCATCTCAGTTTGTAATGTTTGTATTATTTCGCAAAAGGTCTTATTTCTCTTTATCTCGGACAATATAAAGTGTTCACGTATACGTGTTGGCCGTATAAGTACATACGGGCAAGCAGGCATTTGCACCTAATTATAAAAGCGCGTTTTAGGTGCGGACGCGTTTCAAAAATACAAATTAGAAAACAACCGTCGTTTGTCGAAATTTATTATTTTTAATTTCTGTACTCACGTCTTTTTTTCTTGTATTTTCCGAGAACGAAATGAAGTTTTTCGGAGCTTCTCGATAATAATAGCATTGCCCAGTGCCCACTATGATATTATTGTGTAGGTGCATATTATATACGCTCGTGTAAAACGCGTTTGCGGGGCCCTATAAAACATGTCGGTATATTATTCTCCACTCGTTTTGTAGTCCAATCAAGGAATGAGGTGTAGAGTGCGTGAGCAGGTAACTTAGCGATTCCTTCAGAAACTTGTTCGGGGGGCTTAGGGTATTAACATACTAAAAGTCCTGACACCTAGGTGGTAAGCCGGAGGGGGGGAGGGGGGTTAAAGTTGCGCTTTTTGGGTTTTTCGCTTATATCTCGTAAACGGTGCATCGGAGGAAAATTTTTTTAAATAACAAAATAAAGCTCATGAAATTATCTAAAACTTTTATATCATATGTTTTTTCGAATTCACAACCGTTTTCGAGCTACACCTTCGAAAAAAGTAGAATATTACAAAAAAAAACCATTTACCTCCCTATATTCATAAAACAATCCATCATATTGTCTAAACCTATTCATAAACTAAAAATATGCATAGAAAAGAAGTTGTAGATATTTAAATTCACTTTCAGAATATATACACATATATTAATTGTTAATCTCCAAGCTGCCTAAATTTATAGCTATTTTACAACTTTCATAACATTTTGCAATTTTCAGAAAATGTATAGGTATATCATATTCTTGACCCACAACCTTTGTTCGTTTATGTAATAATATATGTGGCCACACTTTTAAGAAGTAAAACAGACAAAAATAATGATAATACACACTTTATTTTACAGATAAGTAGTTCTCAAGTAATTCTTAATTTTACATGCAATCATATTTTCATTTTCTTTGAATTTGAGGGCCCAGGTTGTTCATCCATTGCATCTTTGTCTGTAGTAATGGGTGCCTCTTGCTCTTCATCGTCCTCATCTTCAACAGGCAAGCTGTTCATGCATTTACCTTGGCAGTGGAGGCACGCTGCAGAACAAGTCAGCATTGCTTTCCGGCAGCCACTTTTTCCAATCATACAATATCATATCACGGAGCAGGTTTTAGGCATAAATAAAGTTCGATAATGTTAGTCAATAATTAGTTATCTATAGGTACATATAAAATCCAAATACCACTGACTCACTGATCGCTGTATCTCAAAAACTACTCAACGTACGGACTTGAAATTTGGAATACAGGTTCTTATTCTCATATTTTCACCGTGCAATAAGAAAGGATTTGCGAAAATTCGCATTTTAAATAGGTGCTCAAACAGGGACATTGAGATTCACGATGGAAATTGGAAATTTTATTTTTATTTATTAATAGTTGCCATTGGTTACAGTCTACAGTAGAAATTAGCATTTATTTATTGGTTGCCATTGGTTATTCGGGCAGATCAGGTACAAGCTTGCATCAAATCGAAATATTGAACATTGCTTACCAAGGTGGCTAAGTTGCACTTACCGCAGCAAGTTACACCCAAAAGGAGTTCAACAATCATAATTTTTTTAAGAGTAGCGATTTTTTACGAGCAACCAAATTTGTTATATTAATCCACCGTATTATATCAAAATAAACTTGGTATAACTTTGATATTTTAGAGTTAAATCATACACTTCCGTATAAACAGCACGGGGTCCGCGATCTACCTGATAATGTACTGCTGCGATTCAGAATTTTTATTAAGGGCAACGGAAAAGATAAGATAAATTTTGAACACCATACACCGAATATTGAATAACGAATTGAACAAAGTTTGAGTCATATTGAGTTGATACATTTATCGGGAGACGAAGTACACGGGGATCAGCTAGTAATATTATATAGACATACGGGTAACGGAATGACAAGTTGAACACTCGAACATTTCCAAATATTTACTATTATATATTTATATCTATATTTATTACTAGCCAACAATATTATAGTCTATCATTAAGTTTATAATCGCTATTAATATTTTTAGAAGTTGGATGGAAATTATGATTTTATGAACAAATGGTGATGTAGTTTAAATTTATATAAGTAATAAGTAGAATATGTAATATAATATGTTGTATAACATTTTTATTGCAAGAATAAATTGAAAAAAAATTAAAAACTCAATTTATGCATATATTAATTTTTTAATAAACACAAATGCCCTAATCTAGATGTTTTTTGATGGAGGGTCATCCAAGGAAAGGGGTGGCAGAGTAAAAAATGAAAAAAAACGAATATGGTAGATAATATGATGGATTGTTTTATGAATATAGTGAGGTAAAATGGTTTTTTTTGTAATATTCTACTTTTTTCGAAGGTGTAGCTCGAAAACGGTTGTGAATTCGAAAAAAACATATGATATAAAAGTTTTAGATAATTTCATGAGCTTTATTTTGTTATTTAAAAAAAATTTCCTCCGATGCACCGTTTACGAGATATAAGCGAAAAACCCAAAAAGCGCAACTTTAACCCCCCTCCCCCCTCCGGCTCACCACCTAGGTGTCAGGACTTTTAGTATGTTAACACCCTAAGCCCCCGAACAAGTTTCTGAAGGAATCGCTAAGTTACCTGCTCACGCACTCTACACCTCATTTTGGGTCATTCATTGACTGGACTATTGATATTAATTATATAACAAGTTTTCATTGGAAAACGCAGCAGAGTATTTTGCCATAGCTCAATTAGGTGGTGGTTTTCGATCGGTTGATATTATAATATAATTATTATTGTGGTCGGCGGACGACCGGTGGGACAGTGATGGCAAATTGTTGTTAATGGAATGCTGAAATTCGGGAGTATATTACAGTCAGAAATCGAATCGCCAATTTGGTCTGTGGCGAGAGCACACATTTAGCGCGAATCGCACCACGCCGAAGACATTATTAATGTGCGGCGTAATAATACACATTTTATTACGTTATACAGGGTGCAACAGATATAACTGAATTTTGGAATAACTTTTGTTTTAATCAATATTTAAATTTTTTTTTCTACATATAATTTATAGTCACTTGCGATTCACATTTATTGTACAAAATATTATTTTTATTTTTTAACAATATTTTTTGAATTTAAAATTGTATTTAAATTTTTTTGGATATTTCCAAAATAGCCAATTTGTGATTCTGATTATAAGAACAATTTTTATAATAAAAACATTTATCTAAGTCAAGTAGTTTATAATTTATAATTTTTTTAAATATCAATACGTATATTTCGATTAAATTAATTTGGAACGTAATAACTTTTTTCAAAATATTTTTTTTGGGAATTTGCTGACATGAGTATATTTCTTAAATAATTTACTAATAATATAATTTTAACAATTTTTGTCATACGTTTAAGTAACATAATTTTTTTTTTCTCAGGTCTTTCTGTTACACTTTGTATTATGCGCGCTCATATAGCGGAGTTTTGGTGTATAATGGCGTTACAAAAGAGTGTAAAGCTCGGGAACTTTGTGAAAATCCGAAAAAAACATAATATATTAATTAAAAGGCAAACGAAACGAAATATAATAATATTACAATGTATACTATACAGGGTGTTTCTGAAATGAATGAGGAAACTAGTATATGAGTACTCAGTGTGATGACCCAATGATGATTTTTTTGAAAATTTTTTCTACCTTCAAAATCTGGGTTTTTTCAATTTATTTTTAGAACATTATTTTAAATGTAAAAATAAATACTCAAGTTGTATTTTTTGTAAAAATCTCATACGAATCGAGGTGTCACATCATTTTTGAGCTTGTCGCGCGTTTTTCACGCTCGAACCGCCGATTAAAAAAAAATGGCGTGGCACATCGATTTGTATGAGAAAACTACAAGATAAACAGTGGTGATAGTTATTTGTTTAAATTTAACATACACGATTAATTAACACATAAATTCGATCATTTAAGACTCTGTTAACCCTAATTATGTTATTATTTATCATTTTTATTAGTTGACAATGTAAAACAATGTGTTAATTAATCGTGTATGTTAAATTTCAACAAATAACTATCACCACTGTTTATCTTGTAGTTTTCTCATACAAATCGATGTGCCACACCATTTTTTTTTAATCGGCGGTTCGAGCGTGAAAAACGCGCGACAAGCTCAAAAATGATGTGACACCTCGATTCGTATGAGATTTTTACAAAAAATACAACTTGAGTATTTATTTTTACATTTAAGATAATGTTCTAAAAATAAATTGAAAAAACCCAGATTTTGAAGGAAGAAAAAAATTTTCAAAAAAATCATCATTGGGTCATCACACTGAGTACGCATATACTAGTTTCCTCATTCATTTCAGAAACACCCTGTATAGGTGTACAGTGTGCAATTATATACTTTTATTTTTATACCTGAACGTTGCGTTACGAACCTGCACCCTCAATATCTATGTACTGCAGTAGAATAAGGCTGGCGGATTTTCGTTATAGGTAATTACTCATTTTTAAAAATTATTTTCGGTATTTTAGAATACCGGTATACAGTGATTTTGGTAATTACCGGCGTTACCAACAATACCCCATATTGCATATACATTTTAAAATGTTTACAATCATAATAGTTATAAAAGTATAATAATATGTAAAATTACCGAAATTACCGTATCTATTACTGGTATCTAATATCGTGGATACGCCGATAGTAAACAAATAGATGATATCGGTATCAAATTTTTAAATACCTATGACAGAATAATATTGTGTGCTCGTTAAAACGGTGGTAGCGAAGATGACAGTCGGTGCAGGGGGAGGATGGCGTATCTGTAAAGAAATACAAATTATTTGCGTTTTCGAGCACCGAATATAAATCCTCGTACACGGAGCAGCGTATGTGTTTATGATATTATTATAACATGTATATTATTAAGTAAAATATTTTATTATACATCGCATCATATTATGATATTGAAATAAGATTCAGCAGGGAGACCTAAAATATGTTTCGGGGTATAGTTGGACTCTCTCGCACTTTACACCAACGCGTTTCAAAGGTGTGATAGTGTGAACTGCGTGTTCGATTCATTTCGTTTATCACGAAACTATTTGTCTAAACGAATTTCTAAAAATGGTTTTTCCTAAAACACTTTTGGGCTCGACAATCGGACACACCGCACCACACATCCGGCTGATAAAACTATACATGCGACGGGTCGCTTGTAAATTATAAATAATATAAATAACGTTATACTTGATATATTACTATATTACTTTGTAATATATTTAACGTTATACTTGATATTCATTAATCATTACCGTATAGGTGAAACTTGGTCCCTTTAGTTAACTAATATAAAATGGATGTAATTTTGGATCTATGTATAAAAAAATCTATATAGTATTTATTATACTTATACCGTTTTTACAAATTATAAATTGTTAGACTAAAACTTTCAAATTACCATAGCCCCCAATATCATGGGGCTTGGTATTCAAAGTGATGATAACTTAAAAACTACCGTATACCATCTATTCATGCCGGACCGTCGCATTACGAATCAGCAATAAGTAATAACAAACTTTACGGCTAGGGCGTAGCAAAGGAATGGAGTCGATGGAGGAGGCACAAAAATATTTGAGTTTTTTCGAGCACCAAATAGAATTCCTCGTGCTTGGTGAGTATAATATGATATTATTTTATTATGTGTATTATGTAAGATATTTAACATTGCGTATATAATATTTAAATAAGATTCAGCACCCAAATGTTTCGGGCTAGTTGCACTCACTAGCATTTTACACGTCCCGTCTCGAATACTGTATACGTTTCACAAGGTGTGAATTACGTATATGGTTCATCTCGTTTATTACGAAACGATTAGTCTAAACGAATTTCTCAAAACATTTCCCTTAAACCCTTTTCGGGCCGACAAGGGGACACGGCACCCGCACACCCTGATTCAAACACTACACTGACTACCCACGTATATTTATATATAAACAGTCATTTATATTATGCTTTATATTCATTATTCATTAGTCATTACTCATTACCATATAGGTGCAACTTAGGGCGACGTTTTTTATTTAGGTGAATCCCACGTGACAATTTAATTATATAATATACAAGTACCCGGGGTTTATCTTTGTAAAATGATAGAATGATTTGGTAGTTTCAAAAACATATTAATAGTCTGATTAGAGTAATTTTCTAAATAATAATTAATTAATGAGATAATGAATTTTTAAATGGTCGCCCTGGACAATTTCTAAAAGTGGAGATACCCGGTTCTTGCACCAGACTCTTCAATTAAAGTAACATTTTATTATTTTAAGTAAGTAATATTTTATAACAATCTTATTCACAGTTTAATTTTTCTCTCAAGTTTTACAAAAACTTTTCAATTAAATTTAACCATTGACAATTATTTAATGTATCTATATTAATATTGAGAACAGGTATTGCTCAGTTATTCTAAACTGTGCCAACTTCTTAAAACCGGGTTAATCTTAAATTTGTTATACAAATATAGTTTAGATTTTTTTATATAAATTTGGAGTAATAAATTACTAAACTCTGTTTGCAGGGGATTGAGCCCCTCAAACTCACTAATTTCGTTTACGACCATTAACGAGCGTACTTCATATATAATATACTATACTACTGTCTACTACCTATACCTTGTGCAGGAATCTATTTGCAACGAGCGTGAGTATCTTGTTTTAAGCTCGACAACAGCTATAGCTGTGCAAGCATGTGTGTGAGTGTAAGACAAATCGTAGCCCTCCCGCCCTTCGCCTATCACCCCCTCCCCCCCAATCACCCCATAGATAATCGATCCGTGGACGTCGGCGTTACGATGATATTATTATATTCAGATATAAATCGTGCTTCTCGAACAGTGACTATACATACGCAATAATAGCACAGCGCATTATTACACTGCACTTGCCCGACGATAAATTTCCCGGTCCGTCTCGTTTTCGTGTTATTATAATAATATTAAACAGTATTGTTATATGCGTGGCGTACACGAATATAAAAGTATAAAGCACGTGCCTATATATATATATTATTCTCGTCGACACTTTTTTTTCCGTTTTCCCCTTTAATTTTCCTCGTTCGTCCGCACCTCTTGCAGTGTGCGCAGCGTGTACACGTGACGAATAATATCTGCATACTCGTACCTACACGCCAGCTATATAATATGAATGTTATATTTCTCACGACCCGTCAATTTGTGTACGCAATCTTTTGCGTAAATATCCATCGGCGATGGCTCGTCGAGTTGACTTTATATACATATTACAATATACCTATATACGTACGAAAGCGCATACGTGTGCCATTCCGCTCTGCGGAGCGTAAACCGGCGTGTGCGATTCAAAGGGATATCAACGCGCGACTGCAGGGCATTTGCGGGTGTGGGTGTGTGTGTGTGTGTGTGTGTGTGTGTGTGTGTGTGTGTGTGTGTGTGTGTGTGTGTGTGTGTGTTGGTATGGCGTATTTAGTGCCCTCCACAATAGAGATACAAGCCGGCACTCTTACCTCCGAAGACGTTGTTACCTCCGAAAACCCGGAGGTCACAAAGATTTCAATGGATTTCATCATAATTGACTGTTTCTATCAATTTCCTGCGATAAAAAGTATGGAGTCAAAAAGTGCCTTTATACTCACATGACGTGTATTGGGATGTGTAATAATAGTACCAATAACTGAATGTAGGCGGCGCATGCATTTTAGATTTACACGCGTTTATGAAGATTTATAGTTTAAGCGCTACTATGTCGTCTTAGTAATCTAAATTATACATAATATAAACCAACATAATACACTTATTTTTGGCGAAGCGCTAATGCCACCTCCTAATGACTAATAGAAAAAATAACTTATCAATTTATAATATACTAATAACTAACTAATAATTATTATAAAAGGTTTTACAACTTGTAAATTAAATGTAACACTTTTTATCGTTATACACTACTCAGCAGTCAGCCTTACAATTTCTGCAGTAGTCTTGACGGAAAATAAAAATCAAGGTAGTGAACGTAATTATTTTCAAAATTGAAAGACGCCTAAGTCTTATTGCATCATTGTACTTAACTCGTTGAAATATTTAGATTTCCGAAAAAAAACTCGTGTGCGATAGGGATCAGTATTTATTACCAAATAATATTATCTTAGTTGCAGTAACCATAGGGGATTTGGGTTATTATTTGTTGTTTCTATAAAATATACTATATCAGTAGGTACAATAGTACCTAAAAATATTTATATTTATATAATTAAATAAATAGGTACATAAAATATATTATGGTTCACCTGATGGGAGGGATACGACACCCAAATCCCCCCCTCATCCGTCATTACACCACTGACCGGAGGTTACAAATATTTTGCTAGTGTGTAACTAGGTATCATCTGGAGTCCATGAAAACTTTATTTGTAATCTGGAGTCCACAACAACTTCATGATTTACACACATTAATATAGTTTAATTAAACGTTAAAATCTATTTTGGGAAAATTTATTATTTTTTTACTGGAAGCCACTAGTATAGTGTGTTTGTATTGCGTATCTTATGACATCCCCAATCGAGATACAAGCCGGTATTATGACTTCCGATAGTGTCACAGTGACCTCCGGAGATCACAAGAACTTGATGCGATTTTCGTAATCTTGTAATTGTAATTTTAGACCGGAGTCCATAAGGTACAATTAAATCAATGTGTGTAAATGTCGTAAAGATAACATAAAACAGACGTGTCTATGTGATATATGACTAGGATGAGAAATTTTGCACCTTTATGACTTCCTAATTTACACACCTTACACCTACGTATAATGTTATGAATTGATTTTAAAATAATTTTAATTTAAGATCGGAGTTCATAAGGCACAATTAAATCTATGTGTGTAAATGTTGCAAAAAATCATCTCACCAACGAGTCTGTGTGATATCTGACTAGTACCAGAAAGTTTACACCTTTAGGACTTCCTAATTTACACACCTTACACCTACGAATAATGTTATGAATTGATTTTAAAATATTTATATTTTAAGCCCGGAGTTCATAAGGCACAATTAAACCAATGTGTCGTGTGTAAATGTCGTAAAGATAACATAAAACAGGCGTGTCTATGTGATATATGACTAGGATGAGGAATTTTGCACCTTTAAGACTTCCTTCTTTACACACCTACGTAAAATGTTATGAATTGATTTTAAAATAATTGTAATTTAAGATCGGAGTTCATAAGGTAAAATCAAATCAATGTGTGTAAATATTTTTGGGAAAATTTATTATTTTTTTACTGGAAGCCACTAGTATAGTGTGTTTGTATTGCGTATCTTATGACATCCCCAATCGAGATACAAGCCGGTATTATGACTTCCGATAGTGTCACAGTGACCTCCGGAGATCACAAGAATTTGATGCGATTTTCGTAATCTTGTAATTGTAATTTTAGACCGGAGTCCATAAGGTACAATTAAATCAATGTGTGTAAATGTCGTAAAGATAACATAAAACAGACTTGTCTATGTGATATATGACTAGGATGAGAAATTTTGCACCTTTATGACTTCCTTCTTTACACACTTACGTATAATGCGTTATGAATTGATTTTAAAATAATTGTAATTTAAGATCGGAGTTCATAAGGTACAATCAAATCAATGTGTGTATATATTGCAAAAAAATCATCTAACCAACGAGTCTGTGTGATATCTGACTAGGATGAGGAATTTTGCACCTTTATGACTTCCTTCTTTACACACCTACGTATAATGTTATGAATTGATTTTAAAATAGTTATATTTTAAGCCCGGAGTTCATAAGGCAGAATCAAATCAATGTGTGTAAATATTGAAAACAAATCATCTAACCAACGAGTCTGTGTGATATCTGACTAGTACAAGAAAGCTTACACCTTTATGACTTCCTAATTTACACACCTTACACCTACGAATAATGTTATGAATTGATTTTAAAATATTTATATTTTAAGCCCGGAGTTCATAAGGCACAATTAAACCAATGTGTGTAAACTTAATTTTGAAATGTAATTTTCCTAATTGTCTACTTTCAGCGCTGAGTTTAAATAATATTTGAATATAATATAATTAATGAGGTTATCGTTTTATAGTAAAAACTAATTTGATGCACTTGTGAACTCCGAAGCCACAAGGGATAAGTGTAAATTGTCCGGAGTCCACGAGTTCTCGGAAGTAACAAATGTTATAAAATACTCGTACAAAAATTATTAAATAGTTAATCTTTCAATTAAATTTCATTATAACGAATTATTTCTAAGTATTTTGGTATTAGAAACACTTGTCTAAAACTACTTGTAAAGGTGGAATGAACAAGCGCCTTAAAATTCTTATGGAGTCCATTGAATACCTCATACCTGTATAGGTGTGTGTGTGTGTGTGTGTGAGTGTGTATGTGGGTGAGTGTGAGTGTGAGTGTGAGTGCGAGTGTGTGCGTGTAATGGATAATATATTATGTTGACGCTTGAATCGTTCGGCGGCGACGACGGTAGCGTTGAAAAAACGAATACGAAAACAAAAGTCTCGCTCTTCCTTTGGCGAGAAAGCTGTCCGACTCGACCGGGCCCGATTGGAGGTAATAACATATACACTTTTACTACATAATATATATAGGTAAAAATATATATATATATATAGGTAAAATTGGTAGATAGCGCGCGGACTTTACGAGTCTTTAATAAAACGTCTCGCGTCACGTACTTACTACAATATATATTATATTATCTATGTACAATACCTACACTTTGTGACTTGTGTGTTTTGTTGTTTTTTTTTTCGCTGATTTCCCGGTGGTTTCACGACGATAAATTTATTCGGCTTTCCGAGCACAGAGCTTGCACATCGGAACGCTGCGGCGGAAAACCTCACTTCAAAAGTATGTTCGAACATTTATCAGCGCACTGACAAGGAAGTTATTATTCTCCGGATCAAATACACGTTCTGTTGTTGCGTTCATAATACTATTATGTAAATATATAATGATATGCATAATATATTTTATACGATTCTGGTGATTTGTAATATTTATAAAATGTATAAGACCCGCTAAGGAACAAATGGTTTCACCGACATGTACGTATTTGAAGACATACTATATCTACCTAAACTATAAACAATCATTTTAACAGTCAACTCTTTCGGTTTTTTCGAGTGTTTTTAATATTTTTAAGATATTTACAAATTTACAATACACATACGTTTCTTACATAACATATAGAGGATATTACAGCCCTTCGTTTTTCGCCCATGTATGTCAATTTACCAAGTTTCAATATTATTATTTGGCGACATATTAATATTTTTAATTTCATAATCAAAATACTTTTCTGAAAATGTTGATATAAAACAATAAAAATATCAAAAGTTTAACAAATTGTTTTTTATTTTTAATAAACTACCCATAACATTGAGGTCTGTTGGGTGTAGTAGTAAAACCAAATGTTTCACAAGGTAACACTTTTTATTATTTAAATTATAAAAACTAAATACTATTCGCATATACGATTATATATTATATATTATTATATATTCCGGATCAAATAATTATATAGGTTATAAATCGACGGTTTTAGAAAATTGTTTGGATTCCGACTATGAAATTAGAAATATTTAGGTTCAATACCTACTTCCGTTTAAAAATGATTGATAGTGGATACACTGAAAACCCTAAAGGTAAATAAAATGAAATATAAAGTTAGAATAATTATTGCAAGTGTTATCTGAAATTAAAAAAATAACATTTCGCCTTCGAAATAATGAGTGTTCGCTCTGTAACAAAAATCATCCTGTACATAATGCAGGTCATCTCGTACAAGAAACAATAACACAAAAACATTTTCACTATTCGTTGGTTTTCTGTTTTAATTTTTTTTCATTTTTACCGAGCTTAACAATCCCAACTGTTATAAAGACATTAATATATTTTTTTGTTGCGTTCTATGTATAGTACGTAAGTATATTTTTTCTGTTTTTGGTAGACAATATGTATTTATATAAAACATGTTTCAGAATATGAACTCGATGCGTATACTGCTGTGTATGTAATCGTAAATGTCTTATATCCTTAATTTTTTTTTTTATTTGACCTATATACTTCAAAACGGGTTTATAAATTTCGATATTTATATTACAGCCATTAGGTATGATGTATACATTCGAGGATTTCGTTTTATTTTCAACACTCAAAACTCGGAACTTTAGCATCGCGCTATTTGTTTTTCGGAATCGATTGAAATCGCACAGCGTATTATATTATAGGAATAATCATAATAATAATAATACATAATATTATATATTATATTATATTCGCTGACAATAGATTCGTTTCTTCGAAACTCACTTAGGTATTTATACTTTGTTCAATTATTATTATTATTATATGTAGTGTCGTAACGCTTTTGTATTTCGCACTGCACAAACCGGAAAGGATAATTGTGTAACACAAACAGTAATGAAACAACAGTTGTTTTTTTGTCAGAATAAAAACACAATGCCGAGGAAAAAAAGGAACCACAAACTTTTCCGGCTAAGTTTGTTCAATTAGCATAAATTGCGTTCGCAAAGCTACTGCCACCATACAACGACTTTATATTATCATTACCACTGTTGGTAATGACCGCAAAGTTTCAATACGTTTTAGTTGTCTAGAAATTCGGTTGAATTAACAATAATTAGATATTATATAATACAATTATTATTTGTTGCTGGTCGACGATTGCCATCGGTCCGTCGCTTTGTGTTGTGGGATTTGTGTAATTATCGTGTATATATGTATAGCCTTATAATCATTTTCCCTTAAATAAAAAAATGTAGGCGCCTATATCCACTTCTGCAGGGTTCGTGCACATATTGTTATTATGTTTCGATATCACATGGGTCATAGTTCATTTTTATATTTTTTATTGATGAAATTATACGATCTATACTGATTAGATTATATACGTGAATATGTGGTAATACAATAATAAGAGATAAATTAATGTTACTGGATCGATCAGTGTATGTGTTGGAGGGTGAAAGGGGATCACCCAATTACGTCATGGTCACTTAAATGTGGGTTTTATAAAGATGGTTATGATATATTAAGTGTTTAATTAATTTAATAATGTAAGCTCACGGAGATGTTGCCGTTCGGTCTTTCTGACAATATATTTCCGGTGATATAGAAAACGTGGGTGCCCACGTATACTATAATATTGTATGGCTCGTAAATTTGTTTCGTAATTTGGTCATTTCTGTGACTTTAGAAATACGATAATCGCAGTGTAGAAGGTTTGATTTGATATAAGAGCAATGGTGCTGAGGACTTTTATTCGAATCCCAGAGTTGAACGCCGTGCAATCCATAAGGGGTCGAAGTTAGGAGGGTGTGTATGAATTTTGAATTGAATCGAAAAATAACTACATACATAGGTAAAATACAAAATCCACACGTTTGTCATTTTTGAGGTAAATGACTTGAAACGTAAATACGTAAACATCAATGTAGGATAATATTATCGTAATATAATTTATACAATATTATGTTATTGTATTGTAATTACTTATTTTCCACTCGTCGAAACTACATAACACTACGTATGTATACTTTTTCCTCTTGTTTTCTTATACAAACGCGAATGTTTTCCATTCTTATTCGTCGTGCCCGGGTTATAATTTATCAAGTTTTACGATTCTGTGGGGGGGGGGGCTACAGAATCCGGAATTACAAGAGACAGTGATTTTTTTTTCGTTGTTTTACATAAATAACTAATTTTTTTCCGATTTATGTTATCAATGATTATTTATGATTATTATTATTTTATGATATTATATAGAGCGAGTATTACAATATATTGATATTATATCCATATCAAATTAGAGTATTCATTTTTTTTTGGGGCACAAACAAATGTGTATTGTGTACCCGATGTTGAATATTGTATAATACTATAATCACACCGATCAATTGGAAAAAAAAGTAATATTTTTTAATGTAAAAATTGTAAAACTCCCCTAATCGTTTTTTTTTTTAAAAATCATGAAATTTGGAAATACGTTGAAATATATGAAGGCGATTTTGATTATTTTTAGATTCTGAGCAGAGCCAGGAAGCTAGTAGTTTTACAATGATGTTTATTTATATATATTTTTTTTTTATCCAGTATACAAAATTTCTATCAGAAGGAGTGCTTCGATTTCAACATATTATAGTATCTTATCTTTTAGCAAATTGGATCAAGATGGTACGTCAGAGCTAGGAGTCATTTTTAGATTTTCTCAAAAGTTATTTAATACCAAGGGAAAAACCCCCTACAAATTACGAAAAACCGCTAAAAATAGGATTTTAATTTCTAACCCTTTGTTTATCATCATAGAAACGAATAGAAAATTGTGAAGAATTAAAAAATATTAATTCAACTTACAGGCTGTAATAAATAATAACTGTAATATAAAATATATCCAGTCTGACGAACCATCTCCGCTCAGAATCGATTTTCGTATACCTACAACGATATTATATCATTGAATTCAAATTTAATTCAATCCATTACACGGTGCCCCACTTGTAACGTACTGTACAGCAGAGCGACATCCACTTACCCACTTTTTTTTAAATTTTATGTTCATATTTCCATTTATTTAGTCCAGCGTAAAATTACATAAGACATATCGACTATATTTGATTCGATATATAATATAATATATACAGTGTTATTATTGTGTTGTATCAATTTCCATCTTATATAGCGTATGGAATAGGTATAAGGAAACGCATCTTACGTTGTATAATCTAAAATTCACTTATTATTATAATCTAATACTATACTTATTTCCAACACTGTCACGGATCCCGACAAAATATAACTTATATAGACATGATATAGTGTGTGCTCTTAAAATATTTATCTCGTTCGAACGATACTATTCAGTTTTAAATGCTTATATAGGTATTATAATTTATGTACCATTTAATTTTTTGGCTTTTTAAGAAATTTGTAATCCGGTGTACCCCTGATTCTTTTAATGTGCTCAGTTATTAATCATATACCTAATTTTCTAAATAAAAAATAAGATCACATATTTTCTTCGGAATCGATCGTTTTCGAACGTTTTTTAAGTTGCATTGTTAATAGATATACCTAGCTATATTTCTCAACCATGCAGGCTGAGTCGGATAGTGTGTTGACCTATTTCCACTTCTTATAACGATTTTGGCTTGAAAATAATAAACGATTTCTCATGGTTCTTCTGTTTTCTGCATCGACCGTTTCAAAAAACTAGATTTTAAAAAGTTAATTTCAAAATTGGCCATTTCAAAAATTTCAAAAGTACCTATACAAACAAACTTTAAAAAAATTTACGTAGGTATATCGTAAAATCAGAATCGTCTTATTGATGGCGATTGTAAAAAACGCATTTTAATTAAATATAAGATACTTAGATATATTGATTTGATACGGAGACATACTTATATTATAATATAGGTCATGATATGGATATTTTGGGACACTCGCTGTACCTCATTACACAGGTATTACATATTATACCTAGTTCGTATTGAATATTCATATTTTATTTATACGTTTAATTGATAATAATATGCGTTATTTCAATATACGTTTATTATATTTTTCTCAAACGCTTGTAATGATATAAATGTACCTATATCGTATCGTGAGCACGACGACGATACGTTTACCCTTCATTACTACCGCGATTTACATAATCGTATTTTCTCTTGCGGATTCGTCTTGTTTTAATAGCTCTCTAGTTATTTAACGGCGGCCACAGCTCGAATCGGTCACATATATTATTAATATTATATGTATAATTGAGGTGTTCGTATATTTTACTGTTATACGTCCGTACCGTGTATTCGTAATGTCATTTATAACGACAATAATGGTACCTACCTATATTTATTCGACGGTTCGTTTTTCTCGCTCGTTCTCGCATCGCGACGTCGGTGAAATTTAATACGTCGTTTTGGAGTTTTATATTATTAAATGTATACGAAATAATTAAAATGGCGAAAAAAAAATGTTTAATATATTCTGGATAGGTATTCCATCGGAAAGGTAGCTGGTGTACTACGAACATAATCACATAATGTTATAGTGTAAGATAATTTGATATGAACTTTTATCACTTATGAATTCTCTTATAGTATACCTACCTAATTAATTTTCACAAAATTAAAAACTCTTTATGCTTTAATAGGTATACTTATTTTTTCGGTCATTTTTCTTTTTAACAAAATATTATCAGATTACAAACTGTATACCTATACAGTAGTAGTGTTTCATATTTCTTTCTTTGAGGGATTACCTTGAAAGGCAACTCTATACGTTGGACGTTGGTACTTACCTATAATTATTATTTCGAACAGCGTTCTTGATTTTGTTTAGTGACTATCAGATTTATTTAGATTTTTGACGTTCAAAGCAATCGGAAAAACTATAGACACATAAAAATAAAAATAAATTTAAGTCGAACAACTCTTTATTTTTGTAACTATTTAGGGACGGACGTTGTTGTCTGTCGAATAATTTATGCCGAATAAATGTTACGCCAAGAAAGATGCGTTGAATAAAACACTCGTTTAGCAAAATCTCTATACATTTAATATTCTTTCCTTTTCCTTCTCGAAATTTTACTAATTAAGTCATTAATTAATTCGAGAATACGGGTTTATATCCCAATTTGAATTTAAAGTTTTAGTTAATCATCACTGTTATTATACTATTTGATTAAACATTTGCCGTTTTATAAAATCTCATAATTTCTTTAGTTTATAATATTTATTATGGACCTTCCATGCAAAAAGGACTAATGATTATAGTTCTTGAAAACTATGTAATTTTTGTTAATATCTTTGACAGGCATACATTTTTTTGTACCTACTACGAAGTATTCAATAAATATTATTCTTCGAATGGCTTATACTTTATAGGGTCTGAGTATAGCATGCATGTAGTTTGTATGAAATATTGTAATTGTTTAGTGTTATATGTCTTAAGTATTAAAAAATTATGTAATACATACACATGATGGAGGGTGCACTTTTGAATGATGACAAATCGAACGTTAATATTAACATTCCAATGTTCTCTTAATTGGATAACATTAAAAAGTTTATTTTAAAAACAGGCATGTCAATTTACATTGGTAACACGTTCCGTTTATTTCTAACAATATCATATTGGCCTGTAGCTGGTAATGAACAATGAAGCAAATATTATAGGTATTACAATTATTACGGTCAAATATTTAAGATCATATTATGTAATATTTATAACATTATACTACAATATTGTGAAAATAATGTAAAATACTACATAATTTCAAAATGTTTTTCGGCATAATATTATATCACAAACATTTTGGTTCCAAAGACTTCACAATTTATATATTGCTTGAATATATTTTTTTTTATGTATAAAAAATATTATATATTATTATACATGATTTTTTCAACAAGCATAGTTTACCTTTACTACTGATATTTTTCTTTTTGTTAAAATTTTAAAAATAATACGCAGCAAGAAGCTCACTAAACACGTACCTATATAGTCTAACTTTTGAAATGTATTTATCGACTACATTCATGTACTCGTTCTTCGAGTGATTACTGTTTTGTCAATTTTATTATTTACGGTCATGAGTTGAATACGTTTTTTTAGACGTATATTTTAAATCAATATATAATTATTGTTGTGTTGATAAAGTATGCCGCATAGGGTATGCTATGTACGGTGACGGGGGGGGGGGCTACATTAGTCCGGAAAGTAAAAATATGGATGTTTTGATTTTTATTTCCGAAAAATTATAAATACGTACAATATGGTATACCTTGAAAGATAACAGATTAATATTTTAATAAAAAATATTTGCCATCTTGTCTTACCACAATTTTAGGGGTTAAAAAACAATGTTAGTATGGTTATCAAGTGCTTATTACATTTCAATATTTCAAAACTAATATAGACATTAATATTTTAATTTATCTTTACTCATACTCTTAAATTTACTGCAATAATATTCATTTTTATATTAATGCATTTCTACATGCAATTACGTCACAAATCAATATAAACCTGCAGTGAACACATATACTAAATTTTTTACTTTAATTTTTATAAAGTATCGAGTAATTGACAACATTTGCAATCTTTTTATAATTACATATGCCTCAATAAGTTTTTAAATAGTTTTTTTAATTCTATTTCATGTTTTTCAGCCTAATACCTAATCTGCATTATAATTTTTTTTTTTTTTCATAGAGCTATAAAGTTACCAATAAGATGAGGTATAAATAGATAAACATATAAAAAAAAATATTAGATGCTTTCGGGTTTTTTTAATTCAATTAACTTTCATCAATCTTGTTCGTGTGCACATAATATTTTAACGTTTGTCTATCACACGATATATTTTAAGATAATATTATTCATACGATTTTAGGAGCTATAATAGAACCATATTCCTACATATCACTATGATGCGGATTTTCGAGTGTTCTTCGTTATATAGGACATAAGTATAGTTCATAATTTTAATTGGATTTAGGTCAACGACATTAGGTATAGTAAAATCAATTGCATAAAAACATTGTAACTTTTAGGTTTGAGCATATATGCTATATATGTGCATATATATAGCATATGTGACTTGATAATACTTAAATAATGAGTTCTTGTTCTTAGAGTTTAAACACTTTCTTAAAGGATATATCATATATTATTGCCTATTGGACATTATAATAATTAATATAAAAACACGCTGAAAACGTCATTCGAAAGTGTTAAACGCGTGCTATTTAATAAAGTTTTTTGCAAACTTCATAAAATATCTTTATTTTTTTTTTTTTTTTGAATAATTAAAATGATTATCATAGTTGTTTGTATAGTTAATAAGTCTGTTTGTGCGGATTTTGAAACCAATGTATGTTCACCATTGGGGCGTGTGTGGGGAAGGAAAGTGGGAGATTTATCTACTCCTGGTGCATTTGCAATATGCGTAACGTCGAGATTAAGCTTTTGCTCGGGGATTATATGGCTCCTTCCTGTTGACATTTTATTTTTCCTGAACGTTGTGAAATTTGAATTCGAATAATGTTGAGTGAAAAAAAAACAATGTGATTTCGATACACATATAGGATTTAGCACATGAACCCACGAGCGATGAAATAAAACAAAAAAACCGTGTACATATACGTAGATATTTTTAACAATGTAATACTCATTTTCTCCAGAATATTAATTATATGTTTTTGATATTTTTTGTAGAAATTTAATTTTAAATAAGTAAGTACCTACTTAAACAAAACAACATAATAAAATGTAAGTAGGTATAGTATAATAATATAACTTATAGAAAGAAAAAGAAAATTTCTTAGTAATTTTGGTTTAATATGTATTAAATTCAAAAATCCTATGAAATATTGGTTCTATAGAACGATGTTTTCTTTAGTGTTGTGCGGTAATAAAAATGATTAAAAAGTTTCATTCAGTACTCCGTATAAAAAAATTGATATGAACTGTGTTTGAAAAAAAGCGTTATTCGAATTTTCCAGGTATTTTAAGAATATTATTTTTAAGGTTGACTACCTTTGAACTCCACTTTGATCAGTGTTTTTAGAATATGATTTAAGTGTCACTTTTAAATTTAAATTAATTATTAATCTAGGCTACCAAGATTGCTTTGACATTTTTTTAGTATTAGTACTTAATAATATATTTAAGTACTGAAGTATATTATACTAGGTAGCCAGGCAGATATATAAGTATATTATACAGAGGATGATTAACCAATAACCGAGCATGAATAACACTTCCATTATTTTCTCATGATATTTTCAAAATAAAATAATCGGTTCAACAATAATTGTTGAATATTGTAAACTATTTTCTATTCTATATATTCGAAAATGCGGTCTTTAGATAGGTTTACTTTAAAATTCTAAAAAATCAGAATTTGAAAAAATGCATTATTAAAGGATTAGTATATTAAGTGATTTTTTTTTATTTCTTTTTCTGGAAACCTCGACGGCCGACGCATTTATAAATAGGTATTAAATATTGAACAAATATAGGTTATAACTTATAAGGTAATGAGTTTATTATTTATATGTATTTTGAATTTGATTAAATGAGTGGTATCATCCAAGTCTTCCTCAAACTCGACGAATTTTTACTGCGTTATTTCACATCGCTGAACTTTAAAATCAAAATGCTTATACAACTTTTTTTTTGTCCTATTAGATTTTAATTTTCTAGAAATTTTCCCTCTAGTAACTTTGAGATGCTCATTTCCGGCTTATACCGTACTTAATGTATAAATGTGTGCTTAGGGATAGCTTGTACGATTTAGGGCGTATGCATATCATGTTATAAGGGGAATGATTACGGTAGCGAACGATAGACAGGCACCTATTATAATAATACATTGATTTTACAACCTGTCTGCGTATTACACAAAATCGACAGTTCTAATAGTTTACACGTCGAGAAACATTCTCATCGTCTTCAGTCATTATCGATTTTATTTTAGTTTCGCAAAACCTTCTGCATTTTGTTCGATATACTATTTCGTAGACAGACTCACACCACGGAGCCTACTATTCTATTTTAGGTTCTTATACTTCTCTGATAAAAAAAACTATGAAAGAGTGTATTTATATATATATATGTATACGACACAATTATGCAGTTGGCCAGATACTTAACAAACGCTATAGAACTCATGATGAGGATAATATGTGATATTTTAGGTGTGTGATGTACAAATCGCCAAGTTCGAACCCAGGCTTTACAATAAAAATATATACTTACAGTAAAACTAATCCATATTCAAAAGTCTCACATGCAACAAAAAAAAAAAAAAAAATCGTATTATAGAGAATTTCGTCAGACGGAATTCAATAAATTTGGTTCTCAAAAATATTTCGTCAAACAAAAAATGTTGTCAAATGAAAGTCTATTTTATGGAAGTTTCACTGCCTCATATGTACGCGCAAAACGTTTAATTGATTTTGATTTCAACGAACAATTATTAAATCGACAATCCTTGGCGGTGTTGTCTTATTCGGCATAGTTCAAAAGTACAGCGTATATAGGTACGATACGTATATATATATATATATATATATATATTAATATAAAATAAATTGTACGAGCCTTAATCAATATCGTTGAGCGGCGGTGCAGGAGTATAAAATCGTATATAAACGTTGGTAAAAAGACGAATTTCCAGACAAGAGCAATGGTTTTTTTCTTTAGACTTCGGCGCCACGTGTAATAATGTCATATTAATTTAGTATCATCGTAATATTAATGTTATATCGTTGGAGGGGTGGTTGTGGTGTGAATTGCAGAACAAACCGACTACGCGAACTATTATATTATTATTAATGTAGACCTGCCACGGACTTTCGACGAAAACGGTCATGGGCTGCAGAGGCGCAGGGTTCTAGGGTTCTGACCCCCCTTGAAATGTTTTCCTTTTGCCTTTTAATCTTATTTACCACCCTTTCAGTACACAGAGTTGATCAGTGGTTGGTTATTTTTAATAGATATAAAATAAATTGTTAAATATGACAAAGACATCTAAATCATGTTTCAGTATTTTTTTGGCTTATTTAGAATATTGCTCAACGTCTGCCATAATCGTCGTATCAGTATAATGGTCTATCGATTATTACCCCATTTAGAAGAGGCTCTATAGATGACCAGGTGTCCAGGTTAAACACTCTAGTATTCTAAATGTAGACTAAATTTGAGACCAACTATTACTAGTTTCGTCTGGCCGGTGCGTCTCTTGCAAACACAAAACATCACATTGGCTTTCCGCGCATATGGTAGAAAGTAGTTCGCTTTTACATGCTGAGAAACCCTCGATATTTTGCTTAAGCACTGTAAATGCCAAGGCAATTTATTGTAACCAATTATTTAAAAACTGTTTAGCAAAAAATAATGTAAATTATTAATTACTCGGGTCAAACCCTATAACCGAACTAAAATCCTGCGTCCGCTGCTGGTCACGGCGCGATTATAATAAGACAATATTATTGTATACGATAATAATCGCTTTTCAAACACATAACACGCTATACCTAGTGCAGCAGTTTGGCCGGCCTCGACACGATGTGCGCCTACGGTGTACCCCTCGTGGGAGGGATGAGAGAGAGAGAGAGAGATTGATCAACGACGAGTGCTTCCACGAGGGAGAATAAGTGTATATTTATATATATATATATATATATATATATATTTGAATAGATATTATAATATGGTACGTGCGCACACGCAGCTCGGCGGGGTCCCAAAACGATTTAAAATATTCATGACATTATTTTCTCTCGAATTCTCTTCGTTTCTGCACTGCAGCAGGCGCATTTCAACGTTTCTGCCTATAATTGCATATGTACATACACACACGATAATAATAATAATAATTTCAATCGGCCGTCTGTAGCCGCCGACCCCGCGGGTGCCCTCGCATAGTGTATGCAAATATTATGCATTTTTCGCGATAAAATAACGAATCTGACTTGCGTGCACCTCAACGCATCGTCAGACTGTAGGTATATGGTATTGTGGTCTTGGTAGTAAACTTTATACAACTAATGCAGTGTTTGTCTGTATTATTATGATGACTTCGCTTGCCATGTGCGATGACACTATATTATTATAATTTATAATACACGTAGGTATTCTGCTGTGTATAATATATTCTCTACTAGATACACGATTAAAGATATACAGGTTGCACATCGCCCTATAGTAAAGAGCTTCCAGACTGATTTACAAAGTGACTATAAAAATCAGCTGTTAATAATTAACTAGTGGCGCTTAATGTCAACACTCAACCCTATGTGTCGACATTTAGAACTAATTTTACACCTATATATCTATAATTGGTTAATTGTAATACTGCCGCTTGGAGCGCCACTGGTTAATTATTGGTAGTCATTTCGTATTTCACCTTATCAGTAGTCGATGTGCAACCTGTATATCTTTAATCGTGACTAGATATAACTATTATATGAGCGATAATAACAATATTTCGCGAGCTGGCCGGATTAACGAACCCCGCCTCGCCGTCGTCGTCAACAAAGTGGCCTCGAGTGATATTATATTATTATTATATTACTAAATAGTTTTCTTTATAATCGAAAATGTTTGTTATTTCTTCGAAAATAGAAACGTTCGAGTACCTACCTGCAGTCTGCACGATAGCCGAGTTAGTTTTTGCCAAACATTACCACGGTAATCTTATGCGAACTTGTAGTGATAGCGGAAAAACCTGTTAGTGATGTAAATGATTTAACCCGTAAAAATAATTTTTTCAAAATTTGTCAAAGAGTTGCTACTACCTCGAGTTCAACTCGTCTAAACTTTGGATGGTCTTAAATGATGTATATAGGTAGTGTTGTATAAAATATATTTTACATTTTTACGCGTCAACATTTTCATATACGAATATTCTAGTTAAAAAGTTTTGTTACTGTCAAACTTAGAAACCTAAAGTTGCTAAAAGATAAAAGGCATTTAAAATATAGTGTTACAATAGTTGTTATAGTATAATATTATATAGTCCCTCGACAATTTAATTTCGTCGAGTATTACCTGAAATTTTATTTCTTGACGTTTTAGCAAATATTCAATGCGCTTATATTCTCTTCGACTCGTTTCACTGATCTCTAAAATATATGCCAGTATATTATAAAGGATATATAGGGACCTTTAACCTAAACCTCTAACCAAACGTTCATGTAACGCAGAGTAAAAAAAATATATTTGCTCCTCGTAATTTATTCACCATAATTCGGACGTATCAGAAACAATGGACCCAAAAGGGTTTAAGGAGTCGTGGGTCAGCCACCGTAAATTTTCAATTTTTTTCCAAGCTAATAATTCCAAAGTCAACAAACGAGCAATTTGCATACAATATATGTAACTGCAGCGAGTCTATATATCCATTATGTCCCATCGTATATGAATACTTGCAGCTTACCTGCTAAAAATAATTTCAAACACTGCGATAAGCTGCATATGAGGACTTGAATACGTTGTTTTACAGTATAGAAGATGTATACAGTTTACACTGCATAGGTAATAAAGTCAAAATTACAATTATCATATTTTATCAAGGCCAAAAAATATAATTGTATTAGTTTCTACTACCTATTAAAATAATATTACAAATCATACGTTCTTAAAAACGTTATTTTGATCAGTTCAAAGGCTATATTCGTATAGTTTAGAATCTTCACGAAAACAGTATAAGTACGACGGTATTAGTTTTATGCCAACAAATCTAAAAACGCATAAAATGTTCAATCCGTCCGCTATAGATATAATATAATATCGGTCGATTCGTCGAGGTAAAATTATTCGGTGAAAATTTAAATAAAATAGTATATATTAAGTACAAAGTACCTAATAATCTGCAGCAGCATATGCTGACATAATTTAAAATAATTGAAATCGACGATTTTTCACGTTTTGTCAATCCGACGAACAAATTAAGTTATATAATAATATGCATTCATATCGGTGGTCGGTGGTTTTTAACACAATAACTATTACATGTATGTATTATCATACAACCACTTTCGTCCGTCGAATTTTCCTGATTTGATTAACATGATATTCGAATCATTATTGTTGTACGGTCGGCCCCGAGCGATGTCATATACATTAATAATAAATAATAATTAATAATAATAACAACAATACGTGTATAAGCAATAAAACATTACCGTAATTGGACCGTCGAAATGTACCCAAACGCTGTCAACAATCATTATTATTGTTTTTGAACCGAAACTTTTTTTACGACCGTCGTACCACATAAAATACGCACTTATATTATATATGATGCTTCTGCAGAGGAGCATTATCTGCGCACATACCGCGGTACATACCTAAAGCGTAGGTATCTACCTGGTATGTTTTTTTTTCTCCAGTGTAAGATTTGCCTAGGATATTACACGAACAGCCCCCTCCCCACCCATTCACCCACCGACCACCACCACCACCAGAGGATTGGGTTTTATACACATATTTTATTCTCCTCGTGTATATCTATGTACGTACACAAAATATCACGAAAATACGCCGCCATGTATATAACGTTATTATTATTATTATTATTGTTATACTGCAGTAGTATAAATGGTTTCGCCCTTGTGTTATACGCACCGCTATATCTGTATACTTATATATTTATATGTATATATATATGTATTTATATAAATAGCGAATATTATATAATATCGTAAAAAAAGACCCGGAGCGAACCGGAATAATAAAAAAAAAAGAAAATCTACTGGAAAATATTCACGCGACGCCGGTGCAGCGGCTAGAACGATTTAATTTACCTCCAATATGTTATATAATAATATAGCCATGAGATTTTCCTAGAGCAAATACGTTTAATACGATATTATAATGTACCTATATGCGTCCTATGTATACTTACACACGAATAGTATCTCCGAAGATGTATTTTATCGTCCTTGAGCCTCTGCAATCTAAGACCCATCGAGTCCGATCGAGTCGGTGGACGAATTAAAAAAAAATGTACATGCGGTTACCGGAAATTATGACAGTTCCTAATAAAGAAAAGAAATAATGATGCCTTTGTCTAGGAATTGAGAGCATTTCCGTATGGTTTATCGGGCGATGTTATCATGCATCAGTTATTCTCTTCGAAATTAAAATAGAAAATATGGAGAAAAAAATCCCGTATCGACTACTCGTGAATATTTAGCTGAATGTAGGGTATTTTACACCCACAGATTAGCACCTGGAGTCTTACATACTGACACCACAGTATTTTTATTTATAAAATATGTTTATTATATTATACTATATAAGATGTAATAATAATAATTAATAATCATTATTAATACAAATTAAATAATTAAAAATATTACAATTTAACTTTTAATACATAATATTATAATACTACATTTAAAAAACAGTTGTTTTATAAAAAACATAAATATAGTTATGAACTGATTGTAGATTGAATTACTTCATAATTACTCATAATATAAAAATTAGTAATGAGGTATGAGGTATGAGTAAAATAGGTATGAGTATAACTGTCTTGAAATGTTGTCTTGTCAAATTGTAATGATTTATATTATTGTTTTAAATTATTGTGTATTATTATAGGTTATTCAAAATGATAAAACAAAAAAAAAAACTGTATGAAAATAATATGGAAGCTGCATAAATTAAATTAAAATATCCCAAAAAAAATTAAACTGGTTGTTTTTCATATTATATTTAAATAATTTATCTACTTTTCGCAAATATGTTATTTTAGTAAAACTATTTTACCGAGTGTAATATGTGGCTATCATTCCCAGATATCGTTAGGAAATGATAGCATGTACTAGGCAATGTTATAGTTTCCTTCCTTTATTAGAAATTGTCATCATTTCCTAAATGTGAACATTTCCGGTAACATATACATTAAAACACACGAAATTACTGTGGTGTTGATAATACCTAATGTTTCCGACAAACGGGGTAAATTATATATTATTAGTGAGTATAGTGAAAAAGTCTTTATTTCTTAAATTAATTTAGTTTTTAATAAACAAAGACATTTATAATATAATCATGTACTATTTATATAAATATCAAACGTATTATTAACTAATTAATAATTATGGTTAAATACTGAAAATAGAAACAAGTTAATTTATTACAGTAAAATTGAAACTCAGTGAATACCACAAAAACGACTGAGGCCAGCGGGCGGGTCTGTGTGTGCTTAAGGCGATTAGAATTATTTGTTGTTTTTTGGAGGGTTTTCGGTAAAAAGAAAACAGCTAGCATCATTTGAACATGTTGCTATGATTGTTATGACTTATGAACAAATTTTTCTTTGGAGTTAAAGCAATTACAATGTTATAATAATATGTAACCTACATAACCTCTATAATCTACTGCACCCTTGTCCACATCCCAAAAAATGTTGAGATCTGATGCACTATGCACACGAGTGGCTCTATTAATTATTATTGAGGTAATTACTGTTACAAGCACACAGATCATACTTATCTCACGTCATATTGTTAAATTTTAAATACCATATGAGCATAAATGTTATGGCATTTCGTTGAAAAACCTCGACAAATTTTTAATGGCACGATTAACGCTCGCTGCATCATTAGCTATATCGCCTTAAAAAGTACTTTTACATGCAAACACGCTCAATTCAAGTGACTGTTAAAACTCGTAATTATTAAATACCTTACACCTTTATTTTTGAACATTTTTCAGTCATTTTCGTCGAGGCTTAACACTAGATGATATACGGACGATGATCTCACGGGTGGCATTACTTTTAATTTACTTTGATGAAGAATTTCCGCATCTCTGTTTGGTTAGCGCCTTTTAATTGGTTTTTCTGTCTGTATGTACTCAAGTACTTCAGGAGATCTCATACTTCACCAAATGTATTTCAATTTCAATACGCACATATAGTACATATAGTACCACGTGTTAAATTGTAAGCTGTTTCAGAATCCTCTTCAAATAAGTATATAAGTAGGTATCTCATTAAATTAAACATTTAATTGTGTACCTAAATTTAAATTCATCAGATAGTACTTAACAATATTATATACTGATATTATAATAACGGTTACATAATATTTTATTGTACATTGTAATATTATTATATTGAATTGTATATTTGAATATTATATATTATTTAAGACTAGGTACTTAAATTTATTTATACAATTGGAACAATAGTTAACAATATAGTTATTGTTTATCATAATATCATAAGCGTTTGTATTGTTGGTAGGGTTTATTACGGATAACACCCTAAAAAAGGTAAAACACAAAACAACTATAGACGTCAGACACTTTCTCTTCAAAACGTTGGACATTCCGACGAGTTTATTAATTATGGATATTTTTTACTATGCTTGTAAACAAATAAATGTATATTAAAAAAATATATTACCTAGGCATTTAATTATTGATGTTATTGTTTTTATGTACAAAAGTGTATAAACTGTATTGGTTTAGGCGCGCTTCAAATGAAAACCGGATGGAAAAAATAAATAAATAAAAAATGTAATATTTCACCATATGAAAGGTAAACAGCAAGATAAAAAATAATTTGAAAAAAGCCTTTGGAAAATAAAATTTGTTACTGTTGTTGTTGCGTCGTAAGAACATTCAAAATAATATTAATAATAACGCAATTTAAATTTGTTTCAACGGTATTTTTATTCTAACTAAATTACTAAAACTTAATATTATACCTACCTATTGTGTTGGGAATAAATTATTAATAATCCAAAACTTATTTTTACGAAAACGTTTACTTCAAATAAATGGCGTCTCATTTAGTTTTCCGTAATATTGTAAATTATATTATAATATAAATATCTCGAGCAAAAAAAATAATATATAAAAAAAAAAATATATAATAGAATAAGAATAATCCAAAACCCAAATGCTTTATCTACACCGGCTTTTACAGAAGAAAAAATGAGTCTATAATTTTAGAACGTGTTTTGGTAATAATTTTTAAGCTTATGTTTCTTATTAAAAATATTTTAACATCGCTCCTGAATGAATTTACTTTTTAATATAATATCCGAGCAATTACGTATTTCGTGTATATAACATATAAGCCAATTGGGAAAATATTTAAATCTCCAAATTTCAGAGTAGTCTTCTCTTATATATCATTATATTGTAAATTACTGCAATTGGTGTAATATACGTTGCACCTAAACATTTCAAGCCCGCCGATGACGTGCTGGACGATTATGACGTCACCCTTTATCGATTGGACAACGATATAATATATAATAATGTAACTATATAAGTATATAACTCATAGGCGCATTAGGGGAGGTTTAGGGTCTAAGCCCCCCAAACATTTCCTACATTTTGTTTTAAGGTTATTCAATATATTAAAAAAAGTAAGGCTTTAGCCCCCCCCCCCCAAATCCCAAACGCTATTTGCGCCTATGATATAACTATATACTAAGATAACAGGTGCTTGACCGTGATGATCACCTCAGTCGTTGCTGTTATTGATTGCGTTGTGCGTTTGGATTTTTCAGGAGACGTTGGACACCGGCGATGACGGCGAATGCAGTTCCGGATCGCAGGACAACATCGAGTACGTGCGCCGGAAACGCCGGTTGCGCCGGAAGCAGAACAAGCTCCCGTGGTCTGTGGTCAACCCGGACGAGAACTTCTACTTCAACTGGCTAATGGTGTTGACGGGCTGCACGCTGTACAACCTGTGGACGGCCATCGTCCGGCAGAGCCTGCCCGAGCTGCAGAGCATGGCCTCCCCGTGGTGGTCGGCCATGGACGCGTTCAGCGACATCGTGTTCCTGCTGGACGTGGCCGTCCAGTTCCGCACCGGATACCTGGAACAGGGCCTGATGGTGTACAATACCAGCAAGCTGGCCGGCCACTACATTCGGTCTCGTTCGTTCATGTTCGATCTCATAGCACTCACGCCACTGGATCTGATACAGCTAAAGATCGGCGTGCACCCCATACTCCGGTTCCCCAGATTCATCAAGGTAAAGGCAGACTAAAGCATATTATATTATTATTCGCAATATCTATTTAAATATTATACATGAGTCTAGAATAAAAAGGTTTTACATTTTTTCAAAAGTCACTTTTTGATTTTAGAATGCAAAGCCACACATTTTAAGCTAACATTTATGATTATACGATCATTTTTGACGATTTTTTAAAAGTAAAAGGTTCTAAATCTCTAAAAATTAAATTATAAACACAATTTAATCAAATTGCAAACGCTCAGTTAATCGAATCAAATTATTAACAATACGTTAGTATCAAATGATTCTAATTAAATTAATCACTACCAATAGTACCTAATAATTATTACATTAATCCATATTCAACAGAATTTTACGATCGACATACAGATTTTAATGTTTCATAACTGTTACATTGTTTCGTGTTAGAATATTGGTAGCAATGAGAAAGCATTATTCTGAAAAGGATTCAGCTAACAATAATAAAAATAATAAATAAGAATGAAAAAGTTCTAATTAAATGTATTTTTTTTATTTTAGGATAAAAAGGCTCTAATATTGCAGAACATTTTCATACCAAACATTTTATAATTTGTATTTTATGAATTTGTATACCAACCAATACAAATTATTATAATAATGTTTTGAGTTAAACTATACAATTTGCTGCATGCGTTAACTTTAATTTTCAAAAAAATTTGTTCAAGGAGTAAAATTTTTAAACTTAAACCTTATAATTGCTCTCCTGGACAATTTCATAAAAACGATTTAAAACCTTTTCATTCTAGGCCCACGAATATTGTATCGCAGTTGGTTTCTGGTACGATATTATGAGTAGTGAGTACTATAATATGTCCTTATATTATATAAGTTAGGTTGACACTCGTAGTTAGGTTCTACTTATAGCGTGGTATGTAACTTCATAAAACAATGCAATATATTTTTAATGTTACACGAAATGAGTTTGATGAAAATGTTGAACACAAAAATCTAAGACATCAAATAACGTCTTTACTTTAAGCAAAAAACAGATATTTCTATAAAAACAATTCACTCAGTTAAATTAACTAAATTTTTCTGTTATTTATTTTTTAACCAGCAACTAACTTACCTTTTAAAATTATAATTCACCCAATTTAATATTACATTAGTTAAAATAATTCTATTTTTATTTCCAATTTTAATATTAAATTTATCGATTTTATATTATATATTTAAATACGTACCTATACAGTAAGAGGTCTATAGAAAACACTAAGAGAACTGTAAGATAACCCTCGTTATCACAATCAAAATAAAAAAATCTAACTTGGATTATTTTTTTTTATAGTGATTATTGCCTTATTCGGTATAGTTATTAGGTTATTTATCATATAGAATATATATAAGTATATACATATTTCTGTGATGAGTGATGGTTGATATTTTTAATTTTATATTCCGAAACGAAGTATTTTTATGGAAACGTCGATGAATATGATTATCAAATATTGAAGCAGCATTTTTTTTATGCATTTAAAGTTTAGTCGAGAGTTAGGTATGAGGTGACAGCAGGTAATATCGTGCGATATCGTGCAGCACTTACACTTCACTTCGGCACTCGTCTAAACTTTAAATGTTTTTACAAGACATAAAATTGTTAGTGCAATATATTCGTTATTTGTATACCTACATCGATGTGTTAGTAAAAATGTTGACTGTTTTTAAACAACAGAATACAATTTAATAAACTGCTGATGAAAATTAAAAAAAAAAAACAACAAAAATTGTTAAATACTATTTGCAAGACAAATTAAATAAAAATAATTATGATTTTTATTTTTTCGTTTAAAAAATTTACGAAACTAATATAATGTTCCGTGTTAAAAGCATCACTGTGTTATGCATACACCATTACGACATTACCTAATAAGATTCTACTTGAACGACAACCGTATATTTTTTAGGTTTAAGTCGACCTCCGGAGTCTGTGAAAACATTCAGTTACCTATAGTTGTGTAAAAAATAATAAAATAAAGAGCACAGGACCTGCAGCAGTGTTGTCCAACCGACCGGGAACTCGTATCCGGGATTATCACACTAGGTGGTTGTTATTTCGTTTGTTGATCGTATACAATGGTGGACGTATTTTGGAAAATAGTTTTCGTTTATACATCAGCTTAAAATCCCTTCGACAGGTTCAACGTATAAAATATTCGACTGGCCTAATTTAATATATTATTATATAATAGAGGTACGTTGTATTATTGATACAAAAACTGAATAACTGAATAATGGATTAGGGTCCATTTTTATATATAGAGATATATCAATACGAGCATACAGAGGGATCTTTTTAGGGCGTTTATCTCATTTCTATATGCATATTCAAATGCGATAAACGAGCTAAAAAGACAGCATTCCATCCTGTGGCGATACCACCTTTTTTTGAAACCAGTGACTCCTCGAAAATTCGTCAACTTATAACAAATCACAGAAGAAGCCAGAAGGAAAAATGTTCTCGTTTAAAAAAAAACCTATTCGTTGTTTGTATCGTGGATCTGTGACAGACAATCTACAAATTCTGTAAGCATATTTGAGAATAATATGGTCTACTGCAATATTAGTACATAAACTGATATACCTATTACCTACCTATATTATATTATCAGTATAACACTGTCAAAAATCAGGATTCGAATAATTGAATATACTCAGACACATATTATGGATACGATAACGTACAAATTGGGGGGGGGAGAGGATCATGCTCAAAAAATCACCCTTTGTGTAGATAAAGTCTGAATTATTTTTTTTTTTGTAAAAACGGAACAAAACGCGAACAAACACCGCGCACGTGTGACGCGGCCACGAGGGGGAGGTTTCGTTCGATTATCATGGTGTTACGTGCGTTTAGATAATTTCGTGAGAAGCCTTTATTGGACGACGGAGAACGGTGTAATAAATGCCACATGTTTCATCCCATTTTTTTGTTTCAAGCTTTTTTCCTTCCGTGAACGCGCACGTACATTAGTCAAATTGTTCAATATCGTACGAATACGTCTGCGAACAAATGAGAGAGCATTCACTCGATATCCGATCCCGACGTGTATGCACCTAAATACATAATATATATATATATATATAGGTGTCACTGCACACGCTGTGACTATGAAATATACACTGCACCCGCATATGTTTTTTCATAAAACACCCAAAACGTTTTCTGACATTTTGTTTTTTTCCCATCATCGTGGCCGTCGATAAAAAGTCGTTTCAGATTTTGCCCGTATTCGAAAAATACGCTGCGTACAACACTGGGCACTGCAGGGGCGTGCAGACATCAACATCTGTTTTGGTAGGTGGAGTACGATAACAATATAATATACGCGGCCAGTTTATCTTATATTAGGAACTTTCAAAAATAAACGCAACCCAATTTTACTTCACCCTGCAGTAAATATAGCTGATCTCAAAACGAAATCTTGTTTTTACACAACACAGACGAATCAATGGATTTTATAAAATATTTGGTTTGATATGAAGATGGATATTTTAGGACGAATATTCAAATACATTCACAACATCGTTACAAGAACTAATGAATTAAATAATATTATTAACATAGTCGTATTATAATATGCATAATTTAGGTACTGAAGAGTGGAGACAGATTGATGAGTTTTTCATTTATTCCCACAATCCTGCCAATTCCCTAACTACTAATGGAGCAAGCGTTTGCATACATTTAACGAAATTACAAGAAATGAAACAGAAAAGGTTAAAAATGTGTTATTATAGGTTGGATTAGGTTACATAAAATACAAAAAAAGAGACATTTAAATTGTGATTTTTATAACTCTGTTCTTTATTTTCTAGATTTTTGAGACTTTTTACATATTATTTTGGTTTTTTTGTTTGATATTTCGGGATTGTTGTGATTTTAATTGAATTTTTTTTTGATTTTATTGTTATAGTTTCTTAACTATCGAAGTCAAAGTATTTTTAATTCACGAAATTAACTTTTTAATTATCAATATTTCCATGCACTCAAAATTCATTTAACTATTTCATCAGTCGATTACATTTTTGTATTTTTAATGCATTTATTTTATTATATTTAAGGAAATGTATAATACATAAACTATAATTATTTTATATAAATTGTAAGTTCTATTCCATCACCATTATCTGCTTGATAAAAATGAAATATTACGGTCCTATTAATATACACACGATTAAAGATATACAGGTCACTCAACGAAACTTATTTTTTGGTGCTCTTAAAATTAACGATCCTGTCATAGCAAGAATAACAGTTAGCGCTTATACATTATAGTGATTTCTCTTGGTACTACAAAATATATCAATATAGATATACAATACTATGTATTAGAGTGCTAGTAATTATTCTCGCATAGTTGATCAGCTGTTTAAACCCAACATTTAAGCGCATCACTTTTGATGTGTATGTGCATAGGGTCGTTGAGTTTGTAAATCTTAAATCGTGAATATAATTGCCAATGGATACCAAGGACGAATGGCTCTTTCTCGAAAAAGAGAAGATCGAAAATATTTTTAAAATAAATATGCTGTTCCCTTTCTCATAAATTATTTTAATGTCAAATGATACAATATTATGTAGGTACCGACTGTACGAAGACAACAAATGATTGTTTGTATTATTTTTCTTATTTAATGTATAAGTGTATCGTTTTGACCTTTATGGGTTGAAAACATATTATATCAGATCGGAATGTAGAGGAGTGGCTGGGGCTGGTCTATTGGTTTTACAATAAGTGTCGTTCTGTTTTTTTTTATACTCTGTTTATTTCTTTTGAAAACGCATTTTTGGGCGTAACGCCATACTATAATGTATCTCGAGATCAATCGCTTTGAAATTGAACACAGATTATAATAAAATACCTACTTAAGAAAGGTCATTGCTTGGTTTACCCGAAAATGGTCCCGGCTCGTCCTGACCCGCTTGCAGGGTGGTGTTTTATTCACGGTTTTTTCGAATACGTCTTTTTTCACCACATAATTCGAAAAAAAAGACAGAGAATGAAACACCAACCAAGCAGTTTGGAATTTTAACGAGTCTGGATCATTTTTAGGTAAACCAAGCACAGAAACGATTTTTGACCTGAATGATAAATCATTCATAATAATAATACAATACATATATTGTAATGGTTGAGACTTACGACGAATTGAACGAAGTCCAACAACTAATATCTGTATATCCTGTCAGGAGTTCAGGACCTTTTCTTTCATTTAAGTGATCAGTCTTAGTCACCATACAAACATACGTATATATTATGTGGTATTCATAACCTGGATAAAGTACCGTACCGTGCATGGGCAATATAATAATTATCTTAACTATATATTATATTATTACTGAGTGTTTATTTTAAGATTAAACACCAATTATATCTAGAAAAGTATATTAACGTTTTTAAAAATATTTTTTTTATACATTTTTATCGTTATCAATTATCATTTTTCAGATTTGTATTTTGTATTTTGCTGAATGAAATCATTAAACATTTTTGTTAGAATATACCTATACCTACACTTAATTTTTTAACTAATGCTTAATTATAGTTATAAAATATAGGTATTTGAAGCAGATGACCAATTTTTTAAGGGGTACCTGTAGTCTGTACCACTTCACTCTATACATCTAAATTTTAAATACTTGTAACTAATCGACAAATTTTTGAAAAAATCTAATTTATTTGTTTTTTCGATGTACCTACGTCGTTAAAAATTGAATCGCGGTTGATAGGTAATTGAAATATTCAAAAAATATTTCTATTAACATTTCTTATACATCATGATATCATTTTCAAGATATTTTGGTTATTTTAGAGCTATTTATAGTCATTTACGATTATCTACTTTATAAGTGATCATAATATTAACCAATTCATTTAAATTTAATAATTTGCATCTGGAGTATTTTTAAATGTACTTCAGAATGTCTAGACAGATTAAAATTGAGTAGAATAATGAATCCCGTTTACTTACCAGTTATTCACTGAAACAATTGACGAAACTTTTGAAAAATAATTATTTTGAAATAATAATTATGTAAAACCACGGTGGAAAATCTACGGTATTGGGTATTAAATATTAATAATTAAATTCAAAACTGAAAACCGCACATAAATTGGAAATTTGATTAAAATTCAGTTTTTTATAACTTAATTATTGTGATTTTTCTATAATTTCCAAACAACGTTATCGATCGATAATTTGTTAAAAGGTTTTGTATTGGGCGAAAATTAAATGACAAAAATAAAAGAACATTTTTAGGTATATACCTACTGTGGTAATGATAACATAAATGTATTTATTGTTTATTAATATTTTTAAAAATATTTTAATTCACGTAAACATTTTTCGTAAATAATTAAATAAAATTGATATAAGTATCGTATAGTAGTGTGCATTTATGCGTTTTTACGTGATCCCAATTTTTAGTCCACTCCCGTAACCTTAATTTAACTATAAAGGCATTTTATTATTATTTATGAATTATTGATCTTTCATTAAACACCGAAATAATGTCAAGACTCATATGTCTGCATTATCTGGCTGCGTGAGGGGGGGGGGGTGAAAATTTTGGTACTCGTATTGGGGATAAAGTGGTCTTAAAAGACCATTATAATTCACAAGCAATAACGACGCGTTAGGCGCGACAAAAATTAACGATCGAAAATCACTCTTCCGGTATGTAATTCAATATATATTTGAAGAATAAAATTAATCGAAACTTAAAACGTTTCAAGTATTTAGCGTTAATAATAATAATATGTAATCCTATGCGGCGGGCGACAATTAAATTCAAAACGAACCAGCGGAAAGGGGTGTTTTATTAATGGTGTATATTAATACCATATATATATATAATAATATATAGCTACATATATACATATACACACTTATACCTACATGCGAATATTTATGTACATACGAAACGGAAGTTTATTGCAAATCGATCAGTGCGGGCAATTTAGTGCGCGGCGGTAATTATAATATCGCGGTTAAACAATGCGAGGGCGTTTAATAAATTTAATTACCCACTAAACGCCACACGATCATTATACTGTATAGGTAGGTAGGTGCACAGTAATATTATAATGGTACATAGTAGCTATATATATGCATATTATTCGGGTTCGAGACGAATTTCGGGATAAAAGTATATGCTCGTCGAATCGATGAGTATATACCTAACAAAGTCGCGCGGTCGTTCGCATTTTGATAAAATGTATGAAATTTTTTTCCTCCAATACGCCGCCGCCGCCGCCAGACCCCTGTCAGCAATTCGTATCATGGCCTCGGTATAAAGCCGATTTTTTTTTTTTGTCGGTTTATCCCTCGTCCGCTTTATAGTTTGGATAATAATAATAATATACATTGTATAACTATATACCTATATATAATCATAAATAACCGCGTGTAAATGGAGTGGACCTCGGCCGCCATTGTAGACGCGCGAGGTTTGACGTGCCCGCGCGATGATGGATATCGAACGACGACAGTACACCGACAAATTTACAAACACTGCCGACACGTTTTCGGTTGCGTTTAGACGATATATATTAATAGCGGCCGATCACGGGAGAAGTTTTCATTTTTTGACGGAAAAACACCCCAGGGGGCGGTCTGCAGACGGGGGAAAGAAACATTATCTCAAACGAGGTCGCCTCCGATCCTTTTTAGCTGATAAGGCACGTTTGCCGTGTCGGTCCATCGTCGTCTTTCGAGCAGCGTTGTACGTCGCACATTATATTGTAACCCAGTTAATTGCTATACCTGCCTACTTATTCCCAGCGCACGTATATACAATTTTTTAGGCTCTCGTGTGCCGATACGACCATATAATTGGATCCAGTGGTGTAATTGCGGGGGGGGGGAAATGTTTGTGGGGGGCAAAAGTATAATTTTGCCCCTCCCCAAATAATCCACATTTAAAAAGTATTCTCAACAATACTGTTAACATAATAATAATATTATAATATTAAAATATTTTTTTCCTATAAAAGTTTATATTAATTATTATAGGTTTCTCTTGTTGAATAATATTATTACAAACTACACAAAAATTATAAAAATATTTTTGAGTATACCAACAAATACTTCCTCATGTGAAAGAACATTTTCCTGCTTAAAACGCTTGAAAAGTTACTTAAGAACCAGCATGGGACAAGAGCGTTTAAGCGGGTAAGCATTATTACAAATTCAAAGAGAAGTGCCAATTGATTTTGACAAAGTAATTGATGAATTTGTTTTAAATGGAGTAGGAGGTAACAGAAAACTAACACTAAAATAACAAAAAATACCTATTATTTCTTTTATTTGTTAATACAGTATAATAACATTATTTGTTGGTTATTTATTTATTATTTATTGTTCCCCATTCATGTGTATATAATATTTATACTACTTACCTACTTTTTAAACTACTTATAGCACCTTTTATTAATGACCTCTCTAGGTACTTAATAATATTTAACAATATGAATACCTGTTACCTACAATTTGTTTCTAAACCATAACATGAGTTTTAAGACTAAATCAGGGTGGGCGTCAGGGTTTTGATTATGGTGAATAAATGATATTGCCCCCCCTGGTTTTTTATCCAATTACGCTACTGATTGGATCCGAGACGGTGTAGGCACCCACGGGGGGTTGGCCATCGCCTCGGAGATTTCCCACATCATCACGTGCAGTGCGGGTTAAACGTGAAAACAGCATAACGCCACTCTGTGTGCCACTCCGTGTACACTATATATACATATTATTATAATAAAACGGGGGTACATATAGGTAGGTACTATAGGGTAGGTACACGATGATGATGTCGAGGCGGGTTCACCTTATTACTGCTGCAGCTATAGGTCAATACATAATATAATATCATATATACGCCCGCCGAGATTATATTATACGGTCGCATCCATTTTTGAGTACGTAATAATATGACATATACGACCCTCGCCCATGAGCACGACGACCGATCGATCCGTGTCGAACCACCGAGGATTTCAGAGCAGGCAATCTATATAAATAGTTCACACGATATTATGTAATAAAACAGACGACCTATGCGCCTTATGTAAGCGATAAAAAAATACATGGGCGGATGTGCGCCGAAAACCACGAGCGGATAACCACCTGCAATATATTATAATGATACATAATATATAACATGTCATTTGGAAACGATTGCTATTGTGATTTTTCGCAAAAAAAAAAACTTCGTCCCACCTACTACGAAATGCTATACCTAATATAGAACGAATCAGTAGTTTACATCTTATTTGGTCTTAGCTATTTTAATTGCATTTCCGCTGCAACTCTTGTTTTTAGAACACAATTTCTTGTAGTTATAACGCCCTAACAAATCGCAATCCCGTAAATCCTCTCGATCCCATACAATATCCTCCTCCTCCATACAACATAGTTAGGTATCCATATATAATACTGCTCCGTAGCTATATTTAATTGCCGACGCGAACGTGGAAACTACGACTGTGAGTTTGAAGCATAAATACAACGTATTTATTTAATTTCTAAATTTAAATTCTGATTAAATTATGGATTTTCTGATTAATTTTTGTTTTATTGCGTTTTGTGTACCAACGATTTCATTAAATAGTTTAAAACTCGCATAAGACTTATATATACGGTCTCGTATAATTGCTTTACGACAATTAGTTGTGCACGATGTGCACGCGTGTTCAACAAAATACAAATGTGTATATAAACATCGTCTTGAACGCAATTAATAACAATTATCGCATGACGACTGTTTTTGTTTCCAAAGACGATTATAATATTATATTATATTTAAAAAAAAAAAGTGTTAGTAGTAGCTTTTTGTATACCTACCTAAATACCTAATATACAGCACACTTTACTACAAACAAGTGACGTTGTATACCAAATCGTCTACTTCCTATTTCTTATTTCCTATAACCGTTCATACTAATCTATAGTTTCACATATTATGACTACGTTACCATAATAGTGCGTATGTTAATTACAATATGTTATAAATTAATTTTAACTCATATAGTTCAAACATTGTAATGTGTATGATAAAATAATGTCATTCAATAAAAATGACAATATTAATATTTCTTGTTTTCAAAATTATTGATAATCACTAATCAGTATAGGTACTTGTCATTATTAACATACAATAAAATAAAATTGTTTTAGGTAGGAATAGGTAATCTCATAAAGTTTAATCATAACCTAACCTAACCTTACTGATACGAAAGTACATATAGATAGTTATAATGTATAATATATTTCCATTTATTCAAAGATAAGTTATTGTTTACATGCTCTCACAAAACATAATAGGCGCCTACACAATATTCGCAAGAGTTGTAACTTGTAGATCAATATTCAAAATGTGCCAATACTATAACGTAATAGTATATACTTAGTAGACATTAGTTAGTACTTACGTCTTACACCAATGATCGTTATTCCACACAACATAGGTTTTGACTCACGACATTAATAGTTTATTACGGTAATGCAGAAGCGATTATGCAATCGCCATTATCAATGTCCCAAAAATTATGATTATCTTTACATCGAAATAAAGTAATAATGTAGATACTAATTGACTTGAATGAATTTTAATTTTATTTCAACTGTTTAAAACCATTGGAAGTATAACTCAAATGAATAGAAAATTAACACTATTTATAAAATATAATTGAATAAAAATAATAATAATAGTAAAATTTGTGTTATAAGTTGTAACTTACAATTGTATTTTTTTTAATCATGTTTTATTATTTTGGATATACCTCATTAAAGTTGCCTTCTTATAAGAAAACGAGTTCCATAAAACATATTACACGCTGTAATAAGCGTGTAAACCAACATGTGGTTACAACTAAAATCATATTCTTACATTCTGAGAAAAACTCTAATATACCTATCAAAATATGTTCTATCTTTTTACGGACTTTTATAGAGAAACAGTTTTTAGGTTATTAAAAAAATCTCAAAAACTTTAGCTCATCAACTACTTATATTATATATATACAGGGTATAACAAGAAGACCTGACATAAAAAAAAAAAAAAATGATGTTACTTAATAGTTTGACAAAATTTGTTAAAATTATAAGATTAGTAAAAAAAAATTAATCAAAAAAATATATATATTTATAAAAATTCTAAACAATAAACTACTTGACTTGATAAATGTTTTTTCCATCAAAATTATTCTTATAATAAGATTTACAAGTAGGCTATTTTGAATTTATCAAAAAAAAATTTTATTTTCAGTATTAAAAAATAAAAATAATTTTTTTATATTACACTCAAGTGAATATAAATTCTATATAAAAAAAATTTTAAATATTGATTAGAAAAAAAGTTATTTCATCTATGGGGTCTTCCTGTTACATCCTGTATACATATATATTGTAAGTCGGACATAAAAAGTGCCTACTTAGGTCTTTATAGAGGTGATTTTTAAAATGTAATCCCGTTCGGAAGAACGCAGTATTGAAAAACGAAAATAACAGCAGAGAAAATTAAGAAATTATCGCTCTTCATAACGAAATATCGACTAATTATATTATGTAAAAGTCTACAGGTCTACTCAGAGAATCTCTTTTCAAATGCAATTCATTTATTAACCCTTTAACATAATAGTATACACCTACTAGTTGTGTTTGTGTACTTGTGTCTGTCACGAATATTATCCGTTTTTGTAGTAATGCAGCTAATTAATATTTATTAATTCGTTAAATTTAAATCGTCTACGTTCCGTTAATTTACATTTTACCTTATTATCGTTAGGTATATTATTACAGTATCCACTATATAGCCAGCCAGTCTTTATAATTATATCGTTCTTCGCAAAATATACATTTTAGTGACGTTAATTTGAACATAGTGAATACGATAAAATAATATTATTAATGTTTGAGCATTATTTTAGGCAAATATTTAAAAAAACAAAGATCGTACCTATGTGTGAATGTATGGATGCATTTACATATTACATAATATATTATTGTTTTAGTACAATCCTAAGTCACACAAAATATTATAGAAATTAGCTTTTAACTATTTTTTTTTTTTATTTCTGCAATTATTATTAAATAATTATTTATTTATTGAACATTTTCATGAGCAAATGCCCAATTATAATATTATTATTTAATTAATGTTTTTTATTTTTCATTACTTTTATTTATGTTCCTGACTACGTCAAAATTATTTTGTCACTATAAAATCAATTAAACCGATTTAACTATTTAGGTATATACAGAGATACCTATATTAATCCATGCTGATGGGTAGTAATATAATAATTTTATATTTTAAGCTGTATAATTGTTAAGTTTGGTTTATTTAGAAGATATACCTATATATTGCAATGTTGTTTATGCTGAATTCTAAGTTATTGTCAAAAGCCCTTTAGTATACGATCAATGTTTGACAATGCTAATTTTGTTATGATAGGCTGAAACTTGAAGTATTAGCTACCTACTAGACTATATATAGGAACCCTCAGAACTTTATAAGTTTTCAGAATTGAATTTATCATACAAAATAAACATATTCACGCAAAATGATATTGGTACTTTTTACTTGTATGGTACACAAATATACAATATATTGCCATATTGGTATTATTGCCGTTTAAATCTGATTAGGTATTCAAATATTAATAGAAAAAAAAAATGAATAAACTTTGCACAATGTTATAAATTACATAATATAATATACATCGAAAGTCCCCTATTCCATGCCGACTACTTGAACTGGTACATTGTAATTTTACATTTATAAGCTATTGTCATCTAATTGCAGAACGATTCTGAGTGAAAATGTTTTTGCAGTATGTACCGTATGTATTTGTTAAAATAATTGATATTCGGCATTGTTATAGTATGTACTTACAGTACAATCTACATTAATTTTCCAGGCGACTGCATATACATATACGCCATGTAAAATGTTTGGAGTTTTGTTAAAATTTGAATACCGTACAAATGTTTAAAAACCACTCATTGTTAGGCCAAAAGCTTTTTCACACTACCGCCTCTGCAAAATTGAAAATCAAATAACGATTTTCGTGTTGTACGATTGCAGTACAATAATATAATAGCTATAATTTAGTAATAAAATTATACTTTTCGTCGTTGCTATGATATTATCAGAACTACTGCGTATGGAAAACCAAATCATAATAATATTATTTTCTTCAGGTGTACAGGGTGTACGACTATTACTACATGGTGGAATCGAGGACGGTCTACCCGAACTTTTGGAGAGTGATCAATCTGATTCACATTTTATTGATACTAGCCCATTGGTTCGGCTGTTTCTATTATCTGCTATCTGAAGCTGAAGGATTCAAAGGCGATTGGGTGTACCCGTACAAGCCGGGTGACTATGCCACGTTGACTAGAAAATATTTGGGATCGTTGTACTGGTCAACTCTGACCCTGACCACAATCGGCGATCTACCCACACCAGAAACTAATGCTGAGTGAGTACCAAACCTGTATACTGCACCTACCGTCCATATATTATGTATTATACATTATATTTTTTAATACCACTACTACAGTACTAGATAGACTTTGGTTTCGTATAAATGGGTATAACTGTATAAGTTCTTGCGTCTTCGACTAGACCTAAACAACGCAAGCACTCTCATTTTGTATTTTTGTTTTCACGTTTAGGTACGTTTTCACCATCGTCAGCTACTTGATCGGAGTGTTCATATTCGCCACCATCGTCGGTATGTCGTGCGCACACGCTTGGGCGGTGTATAATAGATAACACGGTGCCAGTCGACCCAGAGGTGTTTAAATTGATATAATTATATTTTCCAGGGCAGGTGGGCAACGTGATAACGAACAGAAACGCAAACCGATTGGAGTTTGAACGGCTGTTGGACGGCGCCAAGCTGTACATGCGACATCACAAGGTGCCGAGCGGCATGAAAAAAAGAGTGCTGAGATGGTACGACTACTCGTGGTCCAGGTGAATATTGTTTATTGTGTACCCAACTAATTGAATTAGAAGGGCGGTTTCGAAATTCTATACGCTTACCACATATATGTATATTGTATAATATTATATGAAAAACTCTCGTCGGCTTGGCGCGCTGTCATATGTGTAACTCGATACATTCATTCGACCGAGCCATATATAACGTCCTTAGAACGTTTTATTCGAAATCCAGTGCAGCATATACATTGGCACGCGCGTGGATACGTCAAAGTCGAATGATTGATTAATTCCTATTTCTCGTTTCGCACATTCACGCGATAAGACTAAAAACATGTTTTTTTGTGCATGTTGCCGGTTTGTTGAAGGGGACGTATTCAAGGAGGCGGCGATATAAACACGGCGCTGGGTCTTCTTCCGGACAAATTGAAAACCGAACTGGCGTTGCACGTCAATCTGGCGGTTTTGAAAAAAGTAATTTCCAGTTAAATCATAATAAAATAATATGTACGCTGAAAAATACATTTTATTTACCTACGTTGTTATTGGTAATCTCATTTAGGTTACAATATTTCAAGAATGCCAACCGGAGTTTCTACACGATTTAGTTCTCAAAATGAAAGCTTACATATTTACACCTGGGGATTTAATATGTCGAAAAGGAGAAGTTGCCAGAGAGATGTTCATCATAGCAGACGGAATTTTAGAAGTTATCAGGTTAGCATATTTACATTAAACGTGTACTTATATAATATACATACACACAATAAAAATTACTTAAAAATCCAATAAATCTTAATTGTGACTTTTTTTTGCTATGTTATATACAGTAGTGAAACTGGACATGTTCTGACGATAATGAAAGCTGGTGATTTCTTTGGAGAAATAGGAATTCTCAACTTGGACGGATTTAATAAGTATGTATTATAGTCTATTCGATGACAATTATATTATATCCACACTCAAAAAGTAAACAAATTAAAAAAATATATTTATTTATTGTTTATTTACTCTCGACATAAATTAAGAGATATTAAATCGGCATTACACTAAATTATAATATTTAGTTTGTTTAATGATATTTGCCAATCAACCTATTAAATTATATAAACCGAACTTGTTATAATATGTAATTCTTAGGAGAACTGCTGATGTTCGGTCAGTTGGATATTCAGAGTTATTCAGTTTATCTCGTGAAGACGTTCTTGCCGCCATGAAAGACTACCCTGAAGCACAAGATATTCTTCAAACACTTGGCAGAAAGCGTCTGATGGAAGCAAAGAACGCAAATAAGATTGGTAGGTAATATTAATTTGAATTTCTGTAACATGTATGGCGTATTGATAAATACTGTTTGTAAACCATCAGTTGCGGATCGGATAAAATCTCGGGCTGAAGCTGCAGAAAACTGTACTGGAATCGTGGATAAAATTCGTTGTGATGTCAAAGGACTTCGAAATGCATTTTCAAAAGGGCGCCGTGGAACTAGGTGAGATAAATACCAAACTTAAATACATTATTAAAAAACATTTTATCACAGTAAAAAAATACTAGAGTTAGAATCAGTTTTAATTAAAATATTTTAAATATTTTAATAACTTAAAGTATGTCGAAACCTATAAAAAGATGATTAAATAATAATTTTTTTTATCGTATACATTTAATTTACCTATATAAATATAATATTTTACCTGAAAATGTCTAGCACGATTACACAAATTAAAGCAAATATAATTTATTTGAAATATTTGTAAAAAAAATAATATTATAAAATATTATTAAGTAATATAGCTACTGAAATAGACTGAATTTAACTCATGAAAAATGATTACGCAAATTAAATCAAATAAATTAAAATTGTATTTTATATAATTCATATGTCTAAATTCTAAAGTATTAGTTACCGTTCCTATACAGTATACATTTATCATAGTATTGTAATAGGCAAATTAATATTAAATTTTTTTTTAAGTACATAATTATATAGTTTTCTTTAAACTTTGCAGAGCTGTAGTTGAAGAGAGCATGGAGTTACAACCGTTAACCAGTAGTGGTCGCAAATCAGAAAATAACAGTAGTAAAAGTATTTTAAGAAGAATGCCCCGGGTATGGAGCGATGAGTTAGCTTCAGGAACGGATCACAGTGATGAAGATCCAAGGCCGATATCACCGGGTATTCCAATACTAAATAAAGCGAAATCGGATAAAGAACCCCGTGCTAATGAGTCGTCTAAGAAGTGTTTACTATCACCACCACCTGCTGTGTTAGAAACTGGTCGGAAAGAAACGACGAATCAAGAAGTAATCGGCGCCGGGCTTCCGTTATTACAGAGGCTATTGATCCTCAAACAAAAAAATGAACAAGAAGGGATGACGCAAAGTAAACCGAAGAAGGTCGATCTAGAAGTGTCTGAAAGTACACCTAAGGTAAAACCGAACGTGAAATTAAAAACTCCGAAAAAAGAAAACACGAAAAGCATAAGCCTAAAGCAACGACTGTCAGAGGTACACACCAGACAGCGGAAACCGACGGCGAATACGAAATTGTGGACGCTTTTGAAAAAAGCGACGGTGCTTACGCCGAAAGCCAAGTTGCAAGACTTAAAAGCCGATAGTGAGGTCCCACGCGACACGTCGTCTCTTCAATCACACTTGAAACCCACTACCGATGTTTCACATATAAACAGCGGTAGCTGCGAACACAAGTTTATTGTAATGTGCCAAAAATTAGATGACCAATACAAGCAGGGCTCATTGATTGCTCAAAACATATCGGCTCACAATAGTTTAACCAATAAATGTACTGAAAATAATATTAATAAGGAAAAATGTGATATTAGAATAGTGCATAGGCCAAAAGTGTTGCATTTAGACGGCACGAAAAGATGTTATGACTCGATCAACGATCTATCACCCGAGTATTCCGGTTTGTCGTTCGTGAAGAAATTGAAAATACTGAACGAACGGCAAAAGCTGGCGGAACTGGAAGAGAAGGCGTTCTTGAGAAGTTCCAGCCTGGACTCGTCCGGATGCAGGGCTTTGGACGTTTCGTATGGCAACCAGTTGACACGGAGTCATTCGGAAGCGGTCGCCCTGGAGGTGGTACTGAGAAACCAAAATTCGCGCAAACAAGAATCGTTGCGATGCAGCACTACACCGGTAGACGAGTGTAACGAAACGGCTGAGAGGATACGGCTTAAAAATATACTTAAAAAGTTATCATCAAGCTGTTTCGGCAACGACAGAGCGAACCAGTTGATGACTTCGCAGACCATAGAAGGATACGCTGCCAGACACTCAAAATTGACTAGAAACAACGTTACGTTCAACCAACGCCGCACAATAGAATCATCGCCAGATTCTTGTAGCTCCTTATTTGTGTTTCCCGACAGCATAACCCCGCAGTGTAAAAACCCTGATCTTATACCAATAGATTTGTCTCATAAGACTGACTTGCTAGAGTCTTCCCAAAGAACTTCAAAGCATACAAAACTGTCCAAACGAATGTCTACCAACACTGCAGTGCAGTGCATATCTAGTCGGCCGGATATTCGACAAAACTGTTACGACGAAATATTGAATGGCGTAAAAACAATAGTCGAAAAATGTCTGGTAAGTTCAAATAATTGTATTATTTTTTTTTATTTTTTTTTGATTGATCAAGTAATAATTTGCAACCCGGCATCTAAGGCCATAAGTTACAGTTAAGTAGATAAATAAGTTAGTTACAGTGGGTATACATTATGATAACATGTTCTAAAAAATAAAATAAAGGAAAAGTGTACATCATTTTTAGATTGAGTTGTATAAGTTGGTTGATTTTAAGAAGTCTAATATCTTGATATTGTCCTCGGTTTCTGGTCCTATTACGGTGTGGAGTGACGCGTCGATTCCGATCCTTTATCTGTCTTGTTCGTACTTGAGACATTCTGTTACTATGTGTTTCACAGTCAGCCTTACACAGCAAACTTCGCATATGGGAGCTTCTTCCTTAGCCATTAGGTATCCGTGTGGTAATCTCGTATAACCGATACACATGCGGTTTAGAATTCTTTCTTCATTCTTTTTTAGCGAGCTATTAATCCATCGGTTGGTGAAACTTTTAATTGTGTTCAGTTCGGTAGTTTGATGCTTCCATAGCCGAAAGCCATTTGTCGTTGGACATCTGACTAATCTGGGTTTTTAGGTCATCGTATGTTTGCGCTGGTAGTACTGTTGCTTCCTGTTGGTCGGCTAACTCGTTCCCTTGGATGCCCGTACGGCCAGGAATCCACATGAGTGTGATTTGTTTGTTTCTAGTCGAGGCCTCGTATAGTTTGTTTTGTATTTTTGTTGCGATATCTTCAGGATGGAATTGGTTTTTGATGCTGATTAGGTTACTAAGGGAGTCACTAAATATAATGTGTTTTGGGTGCTCATCATGTATTATTATTTTTAATGCCTCGAGGATCGTAGTTGCTTCCACCGAGAATTTTTTTTAAACTGTTTTAAATCATTAAGCCTACCTATTATGGACATACTTTATTGTAAATCTATTAATTAAAAATTGTTTTACTTAATTTGCGATTATTAAAATAAAATTGTTAATAGCCAATATATATCTTTTTTTAATATTTACCACTGACATTGCCTATAAAATTGGACAAAAATTCAATTTTTTCTGCTGTCTTTAATGTCGTTATAATTGGTTTATTTACTGTAGTTAAATTTATGTTTAGTTAAATTACTATAATATACTAAAATATTAATATTAATTACTATAATTTTCAGAACGATATTGAAGGAAAATATCGAGATAAAATAGATGAACTCGAATCTGAAATTAATAAACGTGATTATACAATAAGCACACTATGTGAACAATTCAATCAGGTAACTTTTTGTTTTTACATATTTTCTTGATATCTATTATAATATATTAAATTTTAAAATAAATTCATGATTATCCAGAAACTTTGTGATCAACCCGTCGACGAAGGAAAATTAGGATCATTACTTGATAATTATTCAAAAAATATAGAAGAAGACGAAGAAAATCCATTTATAGTGAGTTTCGTTATAATATACATACTACATAGTGTAAACTGTTAAAGATAGAACTTACAAATGTAGTTAACCATCTATTGGTCTAAAAGTCACTTTTACACTGGAGCCCCCTTAAGCAATTAATTTAAACATTCTGTGTTAAATATTGGTTTGAATAAAAGTTATTACATTATATAGCCAAATCGTTGCCTTTGTCGATATACTCTCTGTTAAACTCTGTACAACGGTTAATTGTGTTCCTATTATAGATGTGAAAATTAATTTTAATGTATTTCAGAGAAATGATTCTGTGGATACAGTCATGTATCCAAAGGTATCTTCGTTCAACAGTTTGTCCCCATTCGGTCTGGATGACCCGAGGTGTTACAACCCAAATTCCCGTAGCCCAGCGTTGTTCTCGAGTAAGTCTTGGGAAGACCGGTCGGAAGAAGAGAACCTGGAACTCCGAGACTTGCCCAAGTCAATCATTCCAGAACCGTCGTGGCAACAAGACGACACCAGAATTGATATGAATTGTACGGACGACGAAGAAGAAGAGTTTCCGCCCAGGTGGGAGAACTGGGAAGCGGAAATGTTAGTGGGGCACACTAGCCACAACGATCTCCACGCCGGCCCAGGGCTATTGAGCCGAAGATCTTTAGACGAAAATAGTATGTTCATACACAGAGGACTTCAGGGGCGGAGGAGGTGTTTGTCGATTGATAACGTACCGTTTTCCAATTCGATATTAAGAAATTTTGGACAGTACGTCCGTTTAGGGGGCAGTTCGTCACAAACGTCTTCACCCGACATACTTCCGACTATATCTAAGAGTTGTTTTTCGTTGGTATCTCAGCCCGAAAATTAGATCCAAACTAGACCGATTATTATTATTATTATTATTATTATAATTATTACCGGACGCCGTTTATAAGACTCACATTGGGACCAGCAAAAAGTCTTATAACCGATTGACTGTTAAAGACGAAGTAGGAAAAAAACAAACGTACATTTTAAGTAATTACCTATTTTAAGTAACTTAATTTTGCTACTTTTACATATTATTATTAAATAAATACAATGCATATACATTTACTATAATAAATTCGATAAATTTTATACCATACGGCATGATTAGAAATCAGTAATAACCAACTCTGCAAAAGTTTAGTGTTTACGATTTTTCTTACTAAGTTTGAGTTTTATAAACGATTTTATTTTTAATGTATTTATATACGGTCCTTTCAGGGGATTTTGAGTCTAATAAGCGACTGAGCCTTATATCCGTGAGTCTTATAAGCGGTGTCTTTTGTATTATGATTATAATTATTATTATTATTATTATTATTATTATTAACTGTATTATTAACATTACTTATATTACTATTATTATTGTTATTGTTGCTGTTGTTGTTGTTTTTGTTTTTGGATAATTCGAAATTTTACCATAACAGGATAGTTGCATGGTTTTATCATGACTATATTATTATTATTGTTCATACCTTAATATTTTAGTAACAGACGAATTTATTTTTTAAATTTTTAGAACATGGTGTTATGGTGTAGACACTTCACCATTGAAACAATTACCGTCAAATATGTTTAAAATATATCTATAGGGACCAATAAAAATTCAAATTTAGATTTCTGTTGTATTCAAATTCATTGATATAGAAATACATATACTTCTACCGACACCGTAAGGTAGGTAATTACACAGTATTGAATGTTCATTACAATAGATTTTTTTTATTCTTAAGTCTGTTTAGACAAATTGTATTTATTTTGAAATATTTTGATATTGGGAAAACGCGGATTTTTTAAAGACATTTTCGGATTCATAGTTCAATAAAAAATAATTAAGTTTTTTTACAATGTGAACAGTTATGGAATAATCTAAAATATTATTTCAACATGAGAAGTAATTCAAACAAATTATTTTAAACTCTATACTTGTTTTTGTAGTAAAGTTTTAAGTGACAGTGAAATACATAATTTGCACGAGATACAAACGTTTTTCCGATTTTTAATTTTTTTTTTGTATTCAATCAGAATTGAGTTGGAATTGGATTCCATAATACAACACGATTGGTCTTTTATTATTTTGCTAAATAATTTGGTATTCATGAACAAGTTCGTATGGCAAAAGGTACGATATTACTATGCAACTACTCTAATCCTGTTATAATATATTATATTGCATTACGCTTGAGGCTTGACCTAATTTTTGTTGTTATTATATATGTATGAACATTAAAATTTAGTAATATCCATACATGTATTGATGATTTTTTTCGGAAAAATTGGTATTAATTTGGTCACACAACTGACAAACTAAAATATATTGTATATTAATTATATATTCGTAATACAAAACTATAATAGTAATAATAGCGATTGTCAGGTCAAAATGGTCGACTGTCACTGAAACAAACGTTCACGTCTCGATAACTTCAATGCGGATTGGTATTTGATATATTTTCCACAACATAACATATTTCCAGAAGGTTTTCTCTCCGGTATTATTTATTATCTTGTTATAATAATATTAAATGTAATTAGTTTACTTAGGCCAACTTAATTCTGGTCGTATCATTATAGTAAAATTGTTACTTGTTATTAGTATAAAACAAAACGTAAAACGTGTTTGTAATTTTTATATAAAAAAATCTTAAGCATAACTGTACAACTTTATGAAGAAACTGATCAATTTCTGATCATTATACAGAGACCAAATCTGAAAGGAAATACTATTATTATAATACAATAATATTGTAAGTATATCTTTAGGGACCAGTGTAACATCCAAATTTAATTAACAGTTAAAACTTACATTATTTATTACTAAGTTTGTTCATAAATAATATTTCTGCTCAAAATCAGAAATAATTAAATATTTTTATATTGTTTAGCCATTGAGTCGACCATAATGGTTTCTTTTGAATATCTGCTTAAAATTCGTTTCATATTATTGTTAGTTAATTAATTTCAGTATTCTATTATTTTCAAAATTATAATTTTAATTTTAATTGTATATAGGTATTGTTCAAATGAACAACTTGTGTTAATAAAATTGTAATATTGCTATGCTATATTTTCTAATCGGAGAGAAAATATTTCGAGTGGCGAGGAAGGAACAGTAACTTATTTATTTATATTTAAATTTACAACATAAATAATAATGTGTCGTGTATATAATTATTATAATTATTTTAAGTACGTATAAAGTAATGTATTTGTATATTATTATAAATAGTTTAATAGATTTTTTTGTACAGAATTGTAATTTTTTTCATTCATAATTTATTCAAAGTTAATTATACATATAAATGTCATTGTTATACATTTTGTTCGATCATTACTTAAATAAAGCTTTCGGCTTTGAAAAATAGGTGTTTAGGCATTTGGCCAGACAAAGTCACATGTCTCAGAGTATATTGTTATATCGATTTATATTTTAATAAACATATAGTTATATAAACATTAAACAATACTTGGTTTAAAAAATGAAGTGCAGTATAGAAAACGTTTTAAAAAATATATCCAGATTACATCGCGTTATTGTATTGTGGTTGGTGTACAACTGGTGGTTAAAAACAACGAAACTTATCGATATTTATCAAACCGAGGACGGCTTTAAAAGACTTTGGCCCAAAATTAATTCTGAAATAACAAAAATAAAACAATTTGCAACGCCCGTTTTCAATTAATATTATTTTATTCGGAGTATAATTATAATAGTATGAAGATCGTTGTTTCAGTGTTGCTCAGATGATATTATATTATTATCTATACACGTCATATTATATTATAGAAATCGGCAATTGACACCTTCAAAGCGAACAGTATAATAATATTAAGTAATGTCATTAGCTCTGATAGAGATATATTATACATGCACACGGTGGAACGCATACATTCAGTGTTACACACAAACGCATCATCTAAGGTTATAACTTATAACTCGTCACTGAAACGGAATTGCTTTTAAAACTTTATAATATTAGCGTGACAATACATTTTTGTTTCTTGAGATAACAAATATTATGATGGAATAATTACTTATTGAAACCAAACTCAACTAGTCAACAATATAATATATAGTCGATAATATTATGATGCGTTATTGATAGGTCCCTTGTATGAACCCTGATTTCTCCCTTAGTTTATCAAAAATAGTTTACATTTTAAAAATTACCTAAAATAACAAAAAAAAGACCAAAAATTGAAATTAAAAATTACTTATTTAGATTCCCGTTTTATTTAAACACATTTTTAGCTAGGAAAGCATTGTCTCGAGACATTCCTCCCCATCCCCCCCCCAAAAAAAAACATGAGAAAGTCATTAACATTCTGGCCCTACCTAGAATACAATATAAAGTAAAACAGAAAATAATAATATATAATCGAAATTCGAAACGTACACGTCTAATCCAGTGATCGTAATATTGTGCAAACTAAAAATTTAAACTAAAACAACACTGCCGTTGGTCATATCAACAACGGATAGAACCAATCACAACAGCTTCTACGTTTTTTATTCGACTGCGAGTACAATACCATCGTAATCAGGGGGGTGCCAAAGGGGGCTATAGCCCTCCCCCCCATTGATTGTGTTGACCTTAGAGTTTTATCAAGATTAATAAAAAAATAAAAAGTGTAAATAAAACACATATTGTATTTGTATTTTTTGTGAGACCTCACCCCCCCCCCCCAATACAAAATTCCAGGCTAAACACTGATCGTAATAATATATTACCATCATCAAAGCATACAACAGCGGTTAGGGATAGAAACATTGATTTTCAAGTAACTAAATTAAAGATGATATCCATAGAAAATGTATTCAGTTTATATCAAATTACTTGTTAAAATTAAATCATACAATATAGTCACTAAACAAAACATATTATTACAAGTATAAATAGGCTGTAGGTTAGTAAAATAATTTAAAAATATACCTAATGTAGAATAAAATTATTATTTTATTTATTAACTATGATCTACCTGCTAAAGCTCTAAATATAACAATATATTTATTTTTTCTCATAAACTAACTAAAGCAGTAGTTTTCAAATATTTTATATACATTTTTATCACTTTTTGTCCATCCTACCGATCGATCTAGTAAAGCGATAATACTTTTGAAAACTGATTTGAATTCGTCATAATGTCTACTTGAGATCGGTCAGTTCACATTTCAATATTTCTGATTAAATTCCGAATAATCAACGTTTGAAAATTCCGAAATTTCAAAATATTCAAACTAAATTTATAGAAGTTGTGGCCCGGGGGGGGGGGGGTAATTGGGGAAAGTGGACTGACCGATTTCAAGTAGACATATAACGAATTCAGAACAGTTTTAAAAATTATTATTAGGTAGATCAGTATGATCAGTATGATGTATAAACGATTGGTATGTTTTGGCTAAAATAACTGTCCGCCACCAATCCCCTTAAGGGGTATGCATACCGACCGTTTCTAAGGAGTTCGGTATAGGCAATTTTCTAATTGTGTGTATGCGGGTCGTGTAAATGTTGCGTAGTAAGTGATTATTAGTGTGAGTGACTGTGTATGAAATAAATAGTGGAGCACACCCGCACGTGCACGCACATGTCATTAACGGAACATTTTACACTCTAATTACAAATGTGAATTTTAGTGAACCACTGAAACTTAGTTTCGTACTTCCAATAATATAGCTTACTGAGTGACATTACAGTATGAACACCTATTATACAAATTGAAAAGAAGGAGTTTATCTAGGCTTGTATAGGAGTCGATTTTCGATATTTTATTTTCAATGTCCAATATTTAACTCTAAAACTTATGATATTTTACTTTTTGAATTTGAATTATTGAGTTTAGTAATTACAAATATTAAAATTTGACTTCTATACAGGCACAGATTAACTTCTCTTCTACAATATTGATAATAGGTGTTTTTACTCTCATACCACTTAATAAACCATATTATTGGAAATACAAAAGTACATTTTTATAGATTTTTTCAATACTATTCATACCCCTTAATACATAAAAATAAAATAAAATATGTACAATCATTATTTATATTATTATCAACATCTATAACACCAAATTGATCAATTACATTTTTTTTTATAAATGGAGATTTTCTTAAAGTACTTCAGGTTGAAAAACGCTGAACTAAAGGAGGTTAGGTAAACTGAATAAATGCTTATATACACAATAATTTCTATTATTATTTCTACATGTATACTATACATTGTATAGTTGAACATCAGGTATAATAAGCCTTTATTGTGCTAGTAACTACTCTTTAAAATAAACTCAACAATTTCATAATCAAAGTATCCTGGTCAATAGGTATAGGTATTTAGAAATTTAAACTTTTTAATAAAACCAAAGGTACCTTAAAACTGTTGTTTTTGTATAAGTGACTTAAATTGTTTTCATGTATGATGGGAGGTATTTATGCTTGCCGTATAATAATTGTTGATAGAATAGCGCCGAAGTTGCGTACCATTGTAATATTTTATGAATACTTTAATATTTATTATAATATTATTTAATTAATGCTCAATGAAATACTTCTTTTTATGGGCTCGTTTAAAGTATTAATGTTATTGTGGATGGACTAATTATTTTGTTGTTGCCCATACCTCACCAAACCTAGCCAAAGGTTACCTAATAGGTTAAGGTAGTATTTTTATTTTTTTTTATTTGGTACCTATGTCCTATAATATTAATTATTATAAAGTACTTGTCAAATATCGTAATATAATATTACCAGTGATAAATAATTGCAAAAAAAAATTTACGGGTATACGCCTTTTTCACGTAGGTGACAAAAATAAATACATTATAATAAAGAAAAATTTTTTTTTGCTCGCTTCAGTCGAAATCGTTATTTTTTTCTGAGCCCTTATTATGCAAATTAGGTACAAGTATAGTTTGTTATTGAATTATCTAAAAGTAAAAGTACTTTAACATTTTCACAAATTATTTCTAAGAGTATATACCAAGCATAATACACTCATTACTCATACCTACTCACACATACGACATACCACATAGTACATACACATAGACACATATTATTATTATTATTACATATTACAAGTAATGATTTCAGATTTGTAAATATTAGAATATTAGAATAACCAATTAAAAATACTAGCCATAAAATACCGGGTATTTTTGTTGGCGTGTGTGGTCTTAAGTTATCAAAATATATTTTAATTATCATCTGATACCTGCCATAAGTATACTGTATAACCGTCTGAAAATTAAAAATTAAAAATAATTACAACAGAATATTTTGTTTATATCACTGAAAATAATAATAATCGGTAAAGTTTTATTGTCATAAATTTGGTATACGCTAAAAAAAGAACTATTGAAGTGAATACAATAATATTCGTGTATCCGCCAACCATATAATACGCACCACTGCAGAATGTTATGCATACCTACGGCGTTGTACAGGAACATTTTTGTTTTTAAAGACAAACATATTTTATTGTCCTACAAAAGTAGTTAACGTATTTAGAAATGATTTTTTTATAGATAATTATTAATTTTACATTATTACTAAACTAAATTCAATTTTGAAAGTACACTCACGTTTTTTACCAATTATCGTTATAATTGTTGAAGTATTTGATTTTTTGAATGACAGCATGCATTTTAGATTCTGAACGGATCGTCGGAGCGAAGAATGTATCATTGGTATGTATTGATTTTACGTTCATAACCATGGCTAAGTTCAAAAATGTTGTAAGTGAAAAATTATGATTTTACAGTAGAGCCAATTCAAATTATTTAATTTTGTATGTATCACTGAAGCAATAATCAAACCAAATTTAATAGTTGTAATGTATTGCTTATGGCAACTAAGCAATACATTACAACTATTAATAATACTATATAAGAAAACTTTACGAATAAAGAACATTTAAAAGTTAAATCATGGCTTAAAACCGTATTTAACACATTTATTAAGATGTACTTAGAACATTTTGGCACAATATCATAGAGGATAAAAATGTTGTAAGTACTCACTAACCACATTATTGCAAAACTGTTTATAAATTATAAGTACACACAGTATAGCACTTAACATATTTTTGAATTTACAATAAAGTATTACTGGTATACTTACAACTTACCACAATAAGCTACGCTCTATCTGATGGTTCAAATATGTACTATATCACATACCACATTTTTGAAAACATTAAATTCCTTATAGGAACAGACACTTGCCAATTTTAATGAAAAATTTACTTTCAACATTTTCGAACTTAGCCATTAAATTATTATTAATATAATAATATGTGTTTTTTTTTTTTATGTATGTGTCCGCCGTATATAGCCATTTAGGTACAAGAATTCTAGTATAGAAAAATGCTACGATTTTTCACTTCAATATCCTTTCTGGAAGAAAAGTGGTACTTTTAGGATGTAAAAATTAAAAATGCACAGTACAATACCAAATAATCGAAAAAATAAAAAAAACAGATTTACAATTCCCGCATTCAGGCAATTTGAAAATTGCCTAACTTGAACCCCTCAAAAACTGTTCTCCACCGATTATTATTAAAATATTATGGAAAAAATTGATAACGATTTAAAATATTGAACGATTTATAAAATATTTATTTAGCACATTCAAAAAAATGTTGTATTTTAGCGTCTTAAAATTATGTAAAAAAAAATATTTCCTTAAACTAATAGTTTTTGAAATAATGAGTTTCATATTAATCTCACGACTGATGTATGTACTTGGGGCCAATATTTGGATCTGGTGGTGACTTGCTAGTCGCCCTGCCTTTGGAAAGTTATACCTTCACAATTATTGGTCACCGGTGCCCTTCCCGATGATTGTCACCTGCCCGTTAATGTGTCACAAGTCAAACTGTCAAAGCAACGGCCAAATTAATATACTTATATACTTGACAATTAATATACCAGTCGTCGGAACAATTATACACACAAATCACTTGCCCACAGGCAACGCTCCCTTGGCAATTTGTAAATTAATTAGACTTTTAAAATTAATTTTGATACAATTATCGATCAGTTTTTAATGCAGATTCAACAGAAATAGGAAGAAGACCTAATAATATTGACATAGTCATTTTAATTTTAATTTAAATATTAGAATGTTGCAAGGTTATATTAGGTTGACTTTTATTTATTTATTTATTTATTTATTTATTTATTTATTTATTTAATCGTTTAGTATATTTTTTTTTGTATTAACTATTCAGATTTTGTTTGATGGAAAATCATAACATTTCTATACGATTAATGTAAATTAGAATAATTTAAAACAACCACGAGATGCGGGTACTTGTAGTTATCAACTAATAAATGTATTTAATTTCACAACAATCTCTTGAACAAATCCCGCAGGACTTCAAAGTGCTCCGACCATGATATTATTGTTCAGAACATACAATTTAATCGTATTTGTATATTTGTTTTGTTATACTGATTTGAATTAAAATGCTTTCATTCCGAAAATCAAATATGTAACTAATTTTATCGAAAAAATATTTTGCTATTTGATTATTTGAATAGGTAGCTAAAGCCGTATGCGTTATCTTCGTTTTACAGATTCACTGTTACCATATAGACAGTATTTACCGTCTTTTAAATCATACCTCTTCTCAATGATTATAACAACTCTACTTGATTTAAAATATTGTCTGTACAAAGTGCGGTAATAATAGAAATAGGAGTATTATAAAATCGAATAAAATTATATAATATTCATCCTCAATATTAATAATTATTATTTTCAAACGGCAATATTTGGATATTTATTAACCGTGCACGGTTGCTATAAAAATAACCGGTTTCGACCTTTGGTGTAGTACCGCTACTTCTAGACACGGTTTGGTGGAATATTGGAATGAGTTTTGAGTACGGTAGACAGTTAAGTGTAGACAGTACTGTCGATGAAGTCTTCACTCATATAATATTATAATATACGACTGTAGAAAATTCATATTTTTTTTTTTTACCAAATACGTGCTTCCAAGCTCCAATATAGTACCATTAAACACTAGTATTCTTTTACAAAAAACGAAAATGTTTACAAATTTCAAATGCAAATAAAATTGATTTGAAAATAAATTTCAAAATACTGTTCTAAGATATTTTAGAACAACTTCTCGTGTTTTTTGTTTGAACCAAAATCAAATTTCTTCGACTAACGAATTCTGAGTACTATTAGAAGTACGATAGTATAATATGTGTATATTGTGGTCGAATTTATTTTCTGCTCTGACGACCACAGTTGAGATTACCCTGCACAAAACCTTGGTCTTCACACTACGTCACTACGTCATCACTCAACTAAACTTTGAAATACTTTAACTAATTAACATGAATAAATTAATCACCCCCTGGCCTATTTTAATGAATGCAATTTGTAATTATTAATGTGAGAACTCCAATAACATAAAATTTAATATATTTTACTATACTTCGAATGCCGAAGTGCTATACTTTACAATAACAATAAACGTAATTCATCTACGTTTCTCTAGTTTCTTTATGTATGGTTCATATTAATTTTTCATAAATATTATTCCTACGTTTTCGGGTTTTCCCGTTTGTCCGATTAAATAATATTACGATCCGGCGCAATAAACTAAATCCTATTGCAATATTTTATATTTAAACCATCTGTTTATTTTTAATAGAATTCTACAATAATTTAAAGAAAGGTTTATTGATCTATCGATATTAATAGTAATTAAGTAAAGTATAACAAACCAAAACGAATTTATAATTTAACTGTAAACTAATGGAGTTATTTGTTTTTTAATTGTACATATTATTAAATACAGATAACAATCGAAGAGACTCATATTGATCGGTTTTCACAAGACGTATTTCAGTATATTATTATATAATGATACACTAAAATGGAGACAAATTGATATTGGACATTTTTAGGATAATTGCTAAAAAAAAATTTAGCCAATTATAATATTATTATGCTTTATAAAATTCATTTTACAAATCTTGGGTACCTATATAAATAGGTAATCAAATAAAAATATTATGGAACCAACCATATTATTTAATATCATAGTGTCTTAGTGATATTATAAATTATAATAATACAGTCACCATAATAGCTATTTGGATTACTTGCGTATAATTTGTACATATAAGCCATTTTATATAATAGGTAAATTGCATGCTCCTTCGTAATAATAAATTAATGTGAATCAACGTTAAGTAAATTTTAAATGTTTGATGAAAAAAAATATAAAAGTTTTTCGTACATACAAAATATAACAAATTATTAAATATTTTTATTTTTATTCAGTAATATTAATGATATAATGAGTAACCACTTGTATTGAATTACGAAAAGTTTCACGAAAAGTTTTGTATAAATTAAAGAAATCTCTAAAAAGAAAGACGTCGTTACACAGTTTTAAAAGTGGTAGGTAACCATCATAACTCATAAATCATAACTAATAGACTTTTTTACAATAACAATTTCATGATGAAAAAAAATGAAAAATTGATGCTTCAGAGTCCCATTATTTACAATACTATTATAGTATTATACTGCCAGTATGATTATAATATTACCTATATTATAGTTTTGTACTAAACAAATACTTGATAATATATTTTACTGTAGTCCACAGCCTTGTGAAAACTGAAATTAGAGTACTATAATAATAATATTATGTTGAGTTTTAAGTATTAAATAATTTAGCATCCTTCATTATGTAACTACCAGCTGTTCAACAACTTCAAATTCTGTAATAACAAATAATATGTTAGGTACTATAAATTACAACAGAAAAATGATAATAGCATAACAGCAGTTTAGTCGTTTAGTGCTTACTAGTTACTATTTTCTATAAAATATAAATCGTACAAAATATTTAATAATGCTTAATAGTTAATAATAATATTTAATAATATGTTGTCTATAATAATATGATTATATTCTATCATGGGGGAAACCAAATAAAGCATTTTTAAATTCAATTTTTTTTTAAAAATACTTGATTTCAGATATTATACACACATTATGATAATAATATGTTAAATGCTTCGTAACAAAATCAGTTTCAATAATTCTAAATTAAATATATTATAGGCACAGTGTAACATAATCTGGAGGGGGTGATAAAAATTAAGAAATACCCCCTGCACCACCCCTTATACAGTAACTATGCACAGATGGGTCTGTTAAATTTTAAAAAATTTTCTACAAAAGTTGTATAATAGATCCTGTAGACCGAGCTGCAATATTAAAACATCTTTAAATATTTTAAACGGATTTTTATTGAATGATTTATGAAAAAATTTGGATTTATCTGTTTAGGTAAATGTGCAATGAATTACAATAATAATTATGAGTGCAAAATGTAATGAATTCTTACGATATTTATCTTTTTAGGTGAGGTGTTGGACTATGTATTCAACACGGTCGTGTTTGTGCTCGGTTATAGAAAGACGTCGTATAAGGTTAGTTAACAAATAACAATTATTTACATACAATAATATGTTGCGACCCTATAAGGATATAAAATAGACATTATTATATTTAAATTGAGCATTTTGAATAATAACTTTGGAAAGTATAAATATAATATTATGTTCCGTGACAATGTTATTAATAACGAGTAATGACAAAATACCACAGATGTATACAAAATAATATATTGTAATATATCTGTGCAAAATACAAAATAGTCTATAAATATCGTTTGGTTGACATAATATTATATATTTAGATAAAAAGTAGTGGTACCAGCCACTATACATGTAAATACCAGAATAGTTTCGAATAGTTACTCCGACTATGGGAAAATAATATTAATTCATGTTTTGAGCAGCCAAATATAAAAAGAAATGTATATTAATTTTAGACGTATACTATGGTGTGAAGGTCACAAACTCACGACGATAAATTCAGTTCAGGTACAATTCATTAAACGGTGTGCATCAAAATATTCACTCACAGCAGTAAATGTTTACGTGTACATTGACAATATTGTCGTAGTTGAATTAACGATGTACACTTTAGCGTGTCCTCAATAAATGATTAATCGGTTACGGTTCGTAGAATAATATTATATTTTAAAATATTTATAATTAAAAAAGTTAAAAATTGCATTTACTACACAAATGTATATGAATTAAATCCGGCGTATTCGTGCAATACATATTATAACTACTAAACAAATCCAAGCTATGTGAATAATAAATTGTGTTATGTGTAGTTATAATATTATAAATTATAATAATAAATACAATACAATTCAATGAGCGCGTACGTCGTACGATTGTCGTGCGGCTTCTAAGAGAGTAACATAACTCATTAATCATTATGTAAAGGTGTCACGTTAATTAATTTTAAGAGGCATCTTATGATGATCGTCTTGATTAACTTATAAGTTATAAGATAATCTTACCTATAGCAAAAGTTATTCAATTTGCGTCGTGGCATACAAAATTGTACGGCAATATAGTTACAAAAATTCTAAATACATGAACATATTTTGTACTGGTATCCATGGCAATTTTCTTTTGAGTGTAGAGACAGACCACAGACAAATAAACAAACTGACGTACTAGGGTTCTATAATACTTAGTAGGTTAGTAACTTGTACAAAGGTTGTGCGATAAGTCCTTGAGAATATTGTATTCTCTGATTTTTTTTAATGAGTGTTTTTACTTCAAAAGTAATTTCCCATAATTTTTATTTTATGAGATATAAGACTGATTTGCGTGAACTCGTTTTGTTGCAATAAAACACTATTTTTATGGTTTGATAATTTTTGAATACAGTTTGAATTACCCTTATTATTTTCAGCCTACTGGTTTTGTCGGATTTATATGAATGCACAAAGTAGGATTTTACTAAGATATTATTAAATATTAGAACATTATAATACTAGGTATACTAGTCGGTCTACGTTACTCATAAGCTATTACAAAATAATAACGAATAAATTAATAAAATATTAGTAAGTATAAGTCAAACGATTAATTCCTTACAAAGTGCTATATTTGAACACTTTAAAATGATTAACTAATTATAATAATACATACCGATTGTTCACTAATGACTTACTTGCGAATTTGAGTATGCGAAAAGTAGTGAAAACAGTATAAGAAATTCATAAGAATAAATTACAATAATATTATGATTGTGGAAATTGGACATTACAAGAATCGACCAAATTGTGAACTGCTTCACTGTACGCACTTAACGAAAAATAAATTGAGAAATAATGTTGAGGTAAATAATATTAATTTTGATTTTGGAAAAAAGATTTTAAATGAACGTTGCACGTGGTATACCATTAACTAGGTTAAGAGTAATAACATGAACTATAGTAAATAGTAATAATTGTATTATGGAGTAATTGGTAAGTGGTAAACGGTAACAGATTATAATTAGTCAAAGAGACACCATAGACACCAATCTACAATCATGTACTACCTATGTAGAAGTCTTCTTATCTCTTAGAGATAAACGATGATAATATCATTATAGTCAAACCGACTAACCAGATATTGGTCGATAACTCGTAATTTCAAAAATAATAACTATCGGCGGTGGTAATGAATTCGAGGAAAATACGATTTGTAGTAATTTAGAGGACTCAGCACCGTTGTTTCATACGCATACAAATTTAATACACAAGTAGGTACGCGTAATTATAATATTATTATAAATTTTAATTGTAATGTGGTCGTAAAACGATAGCGTAGTTATTTTAATAATAATGATAATAAATAACTAATAAGATAATAACTAATAAGTTACAATAGTCAATAATAATAATAATAATCGTAATAATATTTTCGTGTGGCAATCCGATTGGTATCGGTGTCGGCCGGTAGGGTGCGTCCCGGTGGTGCGGCGGGGCTGCCGGGTATATCGCTGCCGCCGCCGCCACCGCCTCCCCATCACCACCACCGCCGCCGCACGTCCGCACGACCACGACGATCTGACGATCAGTATGTCCGCCGCGTTTTCGGTCGGCACTCGTCAGCCGTCGGATCTTCTGTGCGCTCGCCGTCACTAATCCACCTCGCCCCGTCGTCGCGTCTTCTTCTTCGTAACCACTGCCAGAGCAGCGAGTGTACACAAGCGGCGCGCCGAGGGAAAACGACGACGTGCCGCGTACGTTTGCGCGCACATGCGGCTCGTACACAAGAGTAACTACCGGAAGTAGACGCACCACGCACCGGATTATCTACGTCCACACGACGGTAAACCACCACCCGGACAACGTGTCGGCGGAACAATGTCGGACGACAGCAACAGTTGCGGTGGCGGCTTGACCACGAGAAGTCTGGTGAGCGATGATTATATAATATAATATATTGTAGCGCGTTGTTTATAAACTTGGGTAAAACTGTGTCCAATATTGGATCATATTATTATACCGTCGCGAACTCGAGACAATACAATAACGATCGTGTAGGGGAGGGGGCCATCCGTAGTTATTATCGGCAGCGCACACGAGCACGGGTGGTAGAAATTGGGTAGCACGTCATGTACACGTTTCGATATCGGCGTATTATGGTATGATATTATTTAATTGTTATTATAATATGATATTAAATCGTACGTGCGAGTGCGCGAGAACGCGTGTACCGTGTGTGTTTTCATTATCACGGCCGCCGCCGACACCGCCACCCGCCGTGTCCAGCGTCTACTGATGTTTTGCGCGCACGCGTGCGCGTGTTTCGCATCGTCGTCGTCGTCGGCCATGACGACCCACGGGGGAGGCACGTCCACAGCAGCCGACGCCGCCGCCGCCGTCCGTCTTTTCGCCCGACCAGGACTACCTTATTCCGACGATATCGTAATTTCATACACCACATGCAAACTATTTTTCTCTCCGTATCTTTGGCTATTTCCTCCCTCCGAAATATATACCATCATCGTTTTAGGCACAGGAGGACCTATGATCGTCGGGTGGTGGTGGTGGTGTGCGTGACTCGCGTTTAAGGAAGGGCGGCGGGGGCGTTTCGAGTGTGTAGGGATGATTTTTTTGAACGAGCTGTTCGCGCGGTTGTCGGCCCGGCAAATAGGTATTGCCGCTGTGGCGGTGGTGGTAAATCATCATCCGCGTGTGACGGTGACGTCACCGGGCGACGACGGCGGACTTGGTCGACAAAGGCGCGTCCGTCCGTCCGTCCGTCGTCGTCGTCCGACCCTCCCAACCCATACCTCACGTCGTCGGGAAATTCACAACCACCACTACCAATCGCCGCCACCACCTTCGTATTGCCTTCGTTTTACCGTCGTATTGCGCGCGCGCCTATGTGCTGCGTCGTCGACGACGATGATGATGATGATGATGATGATAATAATAATAATAATAAATAATAATAGGTACCATCATAATAACAATAACACTCGGCGGCGGTGGTGCTTCGCGTTTGAATCGCAGGTACAGGCACCGGCACCGTACGTGAATAAATAATAATAATAATACGCTTCGGTCGTCGTGCGTGTCTACCGCAGTGTAGATGGTGCTCTAGTCCGCCGTTCAGGCCGATGAACGTACATTTTTATTCGTCGTCGTCGTCGTCTCTCTCTCCCAGCACGACACCCTGTGGACGTATTTACCCGAACCCTGTCCCCGGGGGATGATGACTTGGGCGTGATGCGATATATAATATTATAATATACTCGTGTATGGAATATAAAATAATGTGTGTTCTACGCGCCACTACGGCCCTCGTGGCGAATCGAGTTTTTCGGATCCATTAACGAGCGTAATGGTCGCCGCCGCCACCCCGCACCTACTCGCTAGTGTGTTGTGTGTGTGTCGTACTGTCGTTTGCAGTCGTCGTACATCGTCTCTTGCTATTCCGGCCCGAAACCGTTTATTTATATTCCCAACAAATTACAATAGCACACACATACACACACGCGCCCGCGCGCGTTCTAATTATATCCAAAATATCGGTTGCCCCCCACTAACTTAATGACTTTGTATCGTCTATAACAATCGTACGGCGTGCACGTACATTGTACGGATATCCATTCTACACACCTGTAGAAATCGATTTCCAGGGCTTGGCAAGTTGAGTATTTTTTTTTTTAACTTGAGTTCAAAAATTAATGGATAATATTGTGTAATATTAGATTGACTGAGTTTAAATAATAAAATATAAAATTGACATTTTCCCATTGGTAACGAAGATAACAAAAATATTATTTACGAGGGTTGTGAGTAGGTCAGTTGACTCGCTCGAACTTTCCCTCCCCCATTTGTGAGCTGTATATAATAATATAATGAATACCAAAAGTAATTTTCGAACCATATATTGTTATAATTTTGTACTTTGGTATTTCTTCTGTAATTCTGTAATATTATACTGAAATTATTTGGGATATTTTTAATTTTAAAGTTACCTACTTCTTGTCAAAATGTATTATATATTTCTCTTTTAGATTTATAAACAATATTAACACGTCTTAAACGTTAAAAGTGATAAAATCGAATTTAAAAGTTGTTCCAAAAATAAGTTGAAAGATAATAAATTATGTAAATTGGTCAAAATTGACAGCATTTTAACTTTATTGTAAGTTTCAACTTTTTAATTATACTTGTTATATAACTTGACTTCGCCCGATAAATAATGAACTCGGTGAACAAATCTCGGCGTTGGTGTACATAAGTTCACGGACAAATCGGCGTCGGTGTACCTCCGTTTTGTGAACTAAAAAATAATAAAATGATAATTACATCCGATGGAGATATGCATAATGAATATATAGCATCAATTTCGAACATACATCTATTATTCATTTAATATAATAATAATATCGGTTAGTTTAAAGTCATATCTTTTACCCTATACACACAAAATATTCGATATTAGTAAGTTATAACATCCTTTATGCGTGAACCCGCCCTAAGCTTATAGCTTTATTTAAAAATGGGTAGGTACCTACATTAATTTATATATTTGCCAATTTACGTTTGTGTTTTTTCGTTTTACGATTCCGAGACATTTATGTGTAAAACCCGATTACGGTGTACGTGTTTTCTAGAATACGATATTAATGTTAAACTGTATACCAGTTATTACAATATTATTATGAATCAAACAATTTATTAATAGATACGTTTGGAAATACGTTTCGTACGTTTCAAAATTGATACGTTCGGAAAAGAGAAGTGACTACGATAATAATCGAATGTTGTCGTCGGCCCGATGTGTGTTTCCCGTCAGATATTTTTATTTTCGGGTTCGGTGAAAAAAAAAACGTTAGTACTTAGTGGTATTTATGGTATAATATTCAACGTTTCCTATAAACCTAGTAGGTACACTGAAAAATAATTCTCCAACATGATTTAAGTCTGTTAATGACATTAATGTAATATATTTTAAACCATATTATGCAGATAAACTTAATTATAAGAAAATGGAAACAATTCAAATATTGCAATAACCATTCTAGGAATATTGCTTTCCATAATAATTTTAAATTTTAAATAACCAATACAATATTATATCGGTGAAATACGTCGTTGTAGTGCTTTATTATTAAGTTCAAAATCAAACTACTATTTCGAGGCTATTTTATAATTATTTTTGTGATTACTATAACGTTTATTATTTTCTGGCTACTGTTAGGCATACGTTCTACAAACATTTTGCAACCACACTAATGGAAAAATACTTGTAATTTGATGTTATTAATGTTGTTATTTTACGTATAATAATAATAATAACTACTATAAATACTTTATTGCAACAATAACTTCTTTACATATTAAAACAAAATAATAAAATATAGGTAGATATATATACAGAAAATATAACTTTATACATTCATGAAAATTTGACAATATTTGCAGCACTCCCAAAAAGCAGAGCTTGTGCTGGGAGGGTCAGTTCTTAAAATAATTTATGTAAGATATAAGTACTCTAGTAGTAAATGATAATTAAAAAATATAAATAACAGTAATAGGAGACTTAATTAGACTAAAAACAAATATATAAAGATCATTAAATGGGGTAAAACAATATAATAAAGGGGCCAAATGAATAAGAGGCAATAACAAAAATTAAATACAATCTAAATTTAATTTTTTTATATATTTTTTAAAAGTAGAAAGATTATTAAAATTATTTATATTTATATTAAATGAAACACATAAATGTAAGCCAATGTAAAATGTACTTTTTTGGCCAAAAACTTAAGTGCAATTTGGTAAGCACATATGTCATATTAATATTTTGTTTAAACCTAGTTTTATGTTCATAATCAAATATTGGTATTAAATGATTGTGTTTATATAAAACTATCAAAACAGACAAATAATAAATAAATTTGAAGTTTTTTACATTTAATGACTCATATAAAATGATAGTGATAGTTTGAAAAGGTAAATTAAATAAATATTTAATAAGACAATTTATAGTAACTTTTAGTCTGGATAAATGGCTGTTATAGGTTCCTCTCCAAATTGATAAACCATAAGAATAGAAAGATTGTACTAGGAAATAAATAGTACAATCAAAATTGAATTGTTGAAGAATAGTAGAAATGATAGAATCTGCGAAACGCTTGCAAGGCGTGTTTAAATGTATAATGCAAAACAAAAAAAACTAAATATTTGAATATTTTAATACATAGATTCACATGACATGAAGAAGTTTAATAACAATATTATACCCGTGTAAAAATTAAACACTGTTTTATTTTTTATTTAATTTATTTACTTAATTACTAGATATATATATATATCTTTAAATATGTAGAAAAATTTACTTAAATTGTTATTTATAAAATGTATATGCCTATCCTCACGTATGAAGAAATTAAGTAAATAAATTAAATAAAAAATAATACTGTGTTTAATTTTTACACAGGTATAATATTGTTATTAAACTTCTTCACGTCATGTGAATCTACGTATTATAATATTATAATATTTAGTTTTTTTTTGTTTTGCATTATACACGCCTTGCAAGCGTTTCGCAGATTCTATCATTTCTACTATACTTCAACTATTTCTGAGTCCTCTATTCTTGCTGATTCATTAATCCTTTTCTGTTTCGGTTATTCCCCGTGGTCTCTTTTCAGATTGGCTTATTGGCTAAGCGTTATTTATGAGATCTTGCTTTATTTAGCATTTTCAACAATTATTTTAAAAATATCGAAAGAGGATAGGCGAACTTTTTTAGGAGTTCAATGCAGATATTTTTCTAAGTGTGTATGTATGTATGTATGTATGTATGCGGGTCTTGTATATGTGTGGGTAGTAAGTGATAAATAGTGTGTGACTGTAGTGCAAAATAAATAATGAATATCTCATATCTGAGAGCTCTAGCCACGCGCACCTAAAAGTCACCACCTTGTCGGGCGCGTGAGCAATGCGTATGTACCTTTTGTCAATACTACAAATGGACTTATAAGACGAGATATCTGAAATCTGATAAGTAATCTTTAATTTAATGTTAATTATTATATCATCTACCCGAGATCAATCGGGCTATATTTTAAAATTTAAAATTTAAATTTCACATAATCGCCATTAATATATTGAAATCAAATAAATTGAGTTTGGGAACAAAATTTGATTAAGTGGCCTGAACGATCTCAATTAGACATAATTAACAATTTACATCAGTTTTAAAAAGGTCCATATAGGTGGTATGATCTCTGGTATTATAGATTGGTACATTTTGATTGACATAATACATAACTGACTGTTTGCAGTGTCCTTATAATTATAAATTATATATTTAATAATAAGATTATGAATTTCCCATCTACTTGCTAAAATCTTACACGTGCTCTCAGGAGCAAATTTACTCTCAGTATATCACGTTTAACTCGGTTTAAAATTTAGAGTGAATCTACCTATTATGAACCTTGATGGTAAGTACATTATCTTTATTTGTATGTGGGGTTTTTACGATCATTTAATTTGTAGTAAATTGAAGGGGTTAGTGGATGAAGGTGTTAACTCGCAATTTTGAAATTATTCAGGAGGAAAGTTTTAGTGGTTTAATTATATAAACGTTTGGAACTTTTTAACTGTTTAAATGCTAAGAAATTGTTAAAAACAAAAATTATGTATTTTAAGGGTGTCGATGCCGGTCATTTATTAAGGAGTAAAATTTAGGCATTTAATTCACATGTTGCTTGTATCGCCCTTGCGCGGAACGTGCATGTGTGTAAGAATGTAAATCAATATTAGTGTGAGGGAGGTATAGTTACACGAGCTTATAAAGATATGGCCTGATATTTAAAGCACATATAAGCGACAAATCTCTCCTTGAGATTCATTATCTACGCATGCGCGAGTATACTCGTCGCAATGTATTCTAATGTTTTTAATTCTCCCAGGGAACTCATGAGTAATAACTAAAAATTAAAATAAACAACTAGGTTAATATATTTTATTTGAATATTGAATACCGCCTTTATTTATTAAATAAATATGCGACGAGTATACTCCCGCATGCCCAGATAACGAATCTCAAGGAAAGACTCGTCGCTAATATGTGCTTCAAATTGTTTACACAGGCGAGATAGGCCATGGCTCCATCCATAGTATATGATCTAAGGTATAGCCTATGTAATACGTCATGATGCATCATTTTGTATAATAAAAACGATTTTACAAAAAATGTCAGTTAACACCTTCATCCACTAATAACCCCTTCAATCAGTGCCGCAACTTGGTACATATTGGCAGGTGTGCGAGTATATATGTACAGAGACGCATCTATGGGGAGGGGGGGCTAAAGCAACCCCCGACTACGATTCAGACCCATCCAAAAAATATTCCTTATTTATTTAGATATAAGCCGCTCATAGGTTATTTTAAATAAATAGTATTTTTAGGTGGGCTATAGCCCCCCAGAATTATAACCCTAGTTGCAACTATGCTCATGTACCATAATTGTACCAATAGGTCATTAAATATATATTGCTTGTTGTTTTTAGTTATATACATTATATATTATGTAGTTAATATAATAAACACTGCTATACTGCTTACAGATAGGTGAAGAGCATCCAACACATTGTACATTGTACTTTGTAGTGATTGTACACATATAGGTTAGGACTGAGGAGCAAAGTGGTATGCGGCCTTTAAAACCATTTATTTTCTTTCTTGTCCCAATTTAAATAGTGTAACTATCAGCCGTCACAACATAGCAAAATTAAGAAATTCGAGAATATGATATTGGCGGTATATGTAAGGTAAGCACCCCTGCCATTCGAAATTATTATTTTTATTACTTTGTGATAATTATAGTTAGGACTTTTTTTTATCTCATAATAAATATTAAATAATAATAATTATGATTCTAATGTATTTCTTAGTTTCTATTTTTTGATAAAATAATAAGATGGTAAGATACCACTTTGTGATACACCTAAAACGAAAAAAAAAGTTCCAAATAGTTCAGCCACTGGCCCCGGGGCCCATTGTTATGATTTAACGGGGGCCCGGGGGTTCTTTGCACCCCTAGCACCCCCGGTTGTTGCGGCACTGCCTTCAATTATGCGATTATGATATAGGTAGAGTAAATTAAAAAGGATCACTTAAAAACTGAATAATCGTAAATAACCCACTTATACAAACACGGATAATGTTCTTAAATTCAAGTTTCATAATAGGTCGATTCACTCTTAATTTTTAAACCGAGTTAAACTTGATCTACTGAGCGTAAATTTGCTATGTTATGCACTTGTAAGACGGAGACGACAAGGACTTGAGTAGCATCCTTTTGACTATTTTGTAAGGTGTAAACATGTCTACTACGTCCGAGCATAATGATAACGCTGTTTCCTATGTAAATCTATCGAGTTATATCTTGAAGTTCATGCCCCAATACGAATGTGTGTCCATTACTAAAAATAATTTACTTGGTGTATGACACGGCTGGTTAGTATTATCAATAATAATTGTTTTTAACGTAGAATTCGTTGTTGACCGTCTATATTATACGACTATAACTTGACGTTTATTTCCGACCCGCGTGTGTATATTTAGAAACTCGTTCGAATATTCCATAATATTTTACGAACGACCGTGCGTGGACCTGATTGGACGGCACGAAAACCTCCAGATTGTACGATACGATCGCATATTACATAGATATCGCATAGTAAAATAAAATATTATAGTAAAACAACAAATACTAAATAATATTATTTTTTGACGATAATTTAATTTTAAGTCGAAAAATAATGTTATTATAATATAGTTATTATTTTTAATGTGTACAAATGTATATTAAATACATTTTTCTGTATCTATGTACAGTAGGTACTGTTAAATAATTACAAACCTGTGGGGCCCCTGGGCTGCAGTCTATTCAACCCCTCCACTCAATCGGGCTTTGGACTTCTCGTTACTTTTTTTTAAAATTCCAGTAAAAAAATACTCATGACTCATTTTTTAGGTATTAATTGTTTAAACCTGTGGTATATTAAAAATTGGTACGAATTTTTCCTACAAAAAATTGCAAATTTTCGTTCGTTGGATGAATTTCGTAAAAATTTGAACCATTTAAGGTCCTCCTCCACGCGGTGACGGTAGAGGTCAAGTGAGTCCGGACCGATTTTTACCTCCACCGCTGCAATGTTTGGGCTGTTTGGACCTTTTTAAAATGTGTGATTCTATTTTCAATATTTTTTAATTAAGCTATAATATTATACAAACAAATTATGATGAACTTTGTATTATATAATATTTAGTTCAATTTATTTTGTTATAGAAACGTTAATATTATTTTTATTATATTACGTTTATTATGTAGGTTATTCTAATAACCTTTTTTTATTGAATGGTCAAATATTGAAAATAATATGATACAATGTAAAATTGACTTACAATGAATAATTTTAAACATTTTTATATTAATAATAAACATATTATTCAATAATTAATTGCAACCTAGATTCCAACATTTGTGGACTATGGTGATAAGTGATAACTAATGAATAATATCGTATTCCATGTCGTTAAAATATTTACAATTAAAAATTAAAATACCTACTGCTACCTATTGTATATATTTTACATAAATGAACCTATTTGTACTGACTGTTGAGCACCTAATTGTATATAGATATTATTTAGGTATCTACTAATTTATATTCAAGAAATATAGTTTATTCATAAATTCACAATTTTCCTATTGGTTGATGAATAAGTTAGTGAATACTATAACTTCAGTCTTATCTCTCATTCCAATAAATATAATGACCATTCAAATAGCATATTTATACATTGTATTTAATAAAATAAAATACAAATTGGAAATAGATACCAATTAAAAAAATCTTCTATATTTTTAACTCTTCTCCTAATCATGACATGTTGGTTAACATATAGGTAATAAAATCTTTTATTTTTGTTAAAAAATTATATTTTATAACGTATAATAATAATATACTATATAAAATATAATTTTTACTATAATAATATATTGGATAGCAGTGGTGCCCAAGATATATTTTTTAGGTGTAGCAAGAAATAATTTTACCTCCCCCCTCCCCTTCACAAACTCAAAAATTATATTATTTTATACATTTTATCATATTTTAATTCATAATATTAGTAAATATTAAGGATCATCCAATATAATCTGTGATTAATAATGAACATATTGCAAGTTAATTATTTTATGTTATTATACCCACCCACCCCTTATTTCCAAGGTGTAGCGGCCGCTACACCTAGTAAAAGGGTTAGGCGCCACTGCTAGATAAAATATTTTTCAAGACAAGTTCTAAGGTTAAAACATTTCTAAATAAATATAACATAATCAATAAACAAATAAAATAAAAAGGGGACAATATTTTTGCATTGTATAATATTAATAAAATACAATACAACATAATTTTAAATCTCAACGTTTTCCGACTTACCCCTATATGTATACATATTCTGTCATTAAATTGTTTATTTATTAATAATTTTTCATATTTGAATTAACTTTTGCTCAAACTTTATATTAGGCTTAAAATAAGTTTTGCAAAATTATTAATATCTCTTGGGTGATTTGGACATGCAAAACCGTGTTAGGACTATGTGAAACGAAGGAGAGAGTCATTATATGTTTAAGGTCGTGTAGAATAATGTAATAATAATGCCTGATACTAAAACCAGTTCTTCTTCAAACTTGATCATAGTTGTACTCGTCTTTACTCTTTTGATCTTCCTTTCGATTTCATTAACTTACCTATTATTGTCTTAGAGTTTTATTTGACACAACAGTTACCCATGAGATTTATAGTTGGACATAAAGTTGATAATAAAGTATTTTTTGTTATTGTTGTATAATTAAAGTTAGCCAGGTTAAATAAGAACACTTTGGTGTTGAATGTTGATCATGTTCGTTCACAACATTTCCTGAGTTTCATATTGTTTATTTTTAATATACGCTGGAAATTATAAGTCTACTTGAGCATTTTCAATCCATATTTATTGAATTTAATCAATTGTAGCAATTCCTATTAAAAAAAGTTTTTTCCTGATCAACCATTGATAATAATATAAGAACAGTAATATTAAAATAATAATAAATGGTGGTATAATATTATTAAACAAATTATATTATTCCAATTATATACGTACCGTGGGCATATTCTTAATATTTTTTTTACTTGGATACCTATTCATTTTTTTTATCCATCACGGTATGGTGACGTTCTGTAAAATCACGATTTAAGATCAAAGATCTCAAGTCTATCTTAAAGTGTTAAATGTTCGTTAGTTAGTTAATCGCTTATTCCTTTAATTTTCAATATTACAAGAAATCGTTCATCTATAATAATTCTAATTGATTTACAGTTATTTTTCATAATATTCTAGTTTTTGAGAATAACTTAAATATCATATGTATCATTGACATATGCAACGTATTGGCCAATTTTGGTTATTTTGGTTAAACCAATGTTTTGTGGAAAGCTTTCAGATTTACTATTTTTTATATACTGTACCTATTTTTGTGCAGTACGTTTTTATATAAATTTTTTATGTAATTATTATATATAAATATATAATACTATTTTAATCTTCAAAGTGTATATTAATCCACCGGCTCCTATAGGTACATTGTATAGACTTCGTATAACAAGTCCTTTGTAATAACTAATCACTGCTATATTGTGGGAACTGTCTGCCGAGGATGCATTTAATATATTATTATGTCCAGTCAATTGATTCGCATACATAATTGATTCACCGTCGCTATTATTACTCTGTTCATATTTATTACCCAGTTTTTGAGTATTTCAAATTCGTTGAAGATCAAAAATATTAATATGACTTGAGCAATAAAAAATGTTCTTCGCGTGTATAATATATTTGGTTATATATTAATATTATTTATTGGATTAAGCCGTTAGGTAACAAAGTCGGAACTTGTGGTCTTACAAATAAAATAAGATCAAACCGTTTACGTCAAAAAAGGTAAAAAATGACTATACACGAAAAACAATTCTTACGCATTTTAGAATATTTAGATTTAGATTTTTTTATTCGAAAGAGGAAAACTTTTTTCCGGTTGCATTTGGGCTCCGATTTATAAATTAACTTAAAATAACTCCAGAAACATACATTTTACGATACTCGACCATTTGTGAATATACATATTTTTATTACATTTTTTTAATATAAAGTTTATAAAATTAATGCGACCCGCATAACGTTTTTTTCTTTCAAATTAAAAAAAAAAAATGATCAAAATCTGACTTTTTTCACGAGGCATGAAAGTTTTTCGTGTGAGGCAAGTGTTATTATTAAAAATGTGGGTTGTTCCGACAACCTTAACGTCATATATTACTTACCGATATACTATTTTGATACATATTAAAAAAAAAATATGTAAAAACGAACAGTTGTAACTAGAATTTACTATACGCTGTGTATAAAACTTAATTTATTATATACCTACTATATACTACGCTAAATACTGTCCTTGACAATATTATTACATATAACCTATATAAAGTGTTCTTGAATATTTTTTATTAACTTTTAATTTAATAGTTTATACATACAAATCCATATGATACGAGCTAAAACCCACTTAGTAAAGCTTGACTATGTTGATGAAACTATATTAAATATAGTTAACAAATTCTGTAACATATTATTATCAATTATGCAAAACTAATCGATTCAGATAAAGCAGTATTGATAGGTACAATATTGTTATAGGTGTAGGTCCATAATGATAATCACATTTTTCGTCAGGTTACGGTGGTTGAATTCACAACCATCATAGGTACAACATAATATATTGACTTCCGGAACGGTTGTCTGACTACTACAACATCTGTTTGCGATGTATCTCTGCATGCGATAATGAGAGATAACGATAACACGTCGAACCTCCAGACATGTTCACTTGTAATGTATAAACAAAAATAATTGTTAAACGCGTATATTCGTAATGCGAATCACGTCGATACTAACTATCGTTAGCAGCGGGTAAATAGTTCGGTGTGTTATAAATCGAAAAAAGAGATAAAGTAATTGCGGTAAATTAACTAGTAAATCGATCGAAATGGTAATATCTCTGTAACTCGGTGTGAATGATAACTTATATTATTTTGTTGGTCTAATACCGAAAAAGTAAAATATGTTACCGACATTAATAATCACAAATTTCCATTTGTCATCTACGATTATGCATGATACGCTAATTTTAGTTACAGTATAGGTGCCTTTACACATCGTGTCGTCCATAATTTGAATACGTCGTATTTAAACCCCAGTCAATGCTAACTGTGGTTATCTTTTTAGTATACCGAGATACCAGATGTTATCCTAAAATTGAAAAATATTGTATCTGTTGACATCTGGATACAGTGGTCAAATGCGTATCAATTATTACTACTGATAAAACGTTTAAAATGTGAAAGGTTACACTGACTAACCTCTGACCAAGTTCTAAATATGTCTAGATAATGTGATCCAAGATAATGTGATTGATAATTTAATACAAAAAAGTTATAACCGACGACATGATACTGTAAGGGCATCAACCTAGTCCATAACCAATGTTGGTGTACTTACTCTGAGTGGTACAGACTTAGAAACTAGTGGTAGCTGATAACATTCATAAATCATAATCAATTAGAATTAATTTCTGAGAGGTCACATAACATTTGTGTGGTAAAAAAAAGCCAAAATTTACGGTGAGTCTGATTACTCGTACAATTTGACCTTGTAAATTTACCATTCATATCTAAAAAAAAAAAATTGCTCTCGAAATCGATATGCATACGTGTGTGTATGCTATTAGTATTTTATCGTAATAACTACGTCGTCGTTTCAAATCTCTCTTTGGCCGCCGCCGTCGCGCGCGTAAAAAATACGATCGCGTTTTTTATTCGCGTGAGTGTCGGTCTCGTTTTTCTCTTCGCGTCCGCGTGTCGCGAACGCCGCTCGCTTGTTCTACTCGTCGGTACACTTTTTTCCTCACCACCACCATTACCACCAGGATGACGCGTATCATAGTTATAAAAATAATAATAATTTACAATAATAAAAATAATAATGCGGTGGCGGTAATAATACTCGTACCATAGAGGTAGTACTCTCGCATTATAGAAGTAGTAATAGTAGGCGGCGGCGTGTTTTTCCCCGCTTTCTCCTCCGCCGCCGCCGTCGTCCGGTACACGCAGCGCTAGCGCGACCACCAGTCCCGCCGCGTGCCTTGCCTCGCCCGTAGTGCTTACCACACGGCACACACACCACACACGGACGCGCCGCGCGCCAGTTGCGTCCGCACAAACGACCGCCGTACCCGTGTGTCGTGTCGTCTCCGCCGCGTACACTATAACAAACGCTATCCCGGTTTCGCTATTATTATTATTATGGTTGTTGTTGGAGTCGCGTGTGAGTGAGCGTTGGGCCCGAGCGCGCGCGCCGCGAGTGAGTGCGAGAGAGACCGACCGAGTGCGAGTGACGTCGGTGCGAGCGCGAGCGACACCGCTGCGAGTGCGCGCGCGCCGTATAGAACGCGGTCGTACGAAAATGGCGTCATCGTCGCGCGACAGCGAGCCCGGGAAAACGATGTCGTCGCACCACCACAAATATTCGTCGAGAATCGTGAGTAAAACGCCCGTCTCCGCCGCGTTCCGTAGGGGGGGGGGTGTCCGCTTGGTGGAGCGCCCGCGCGCTGGTACGAATTATTCGCGCCGAAATTTTAAGACGTGAATTCTTCTTCACCGCCTCGACGATGAGATTATTATTGTTTACATACTTTCGTCGTCGTTGTAAACGTTTCAAAAAACCCCTTTCATTATAATGTATACTATCATGTAGTCAGTTTTCGATCTCCTTCTCTCGTCCAGTCGTGACGACGTCTGTAATAATATATATACCGTCGTCGAACCCGGACCTTATGTTTACCGTACGTGGGTATTTCTACTCTGCTGCAAAATAATTACGTTATGTTGATGATGTCTTCTAAGTGATTTTCACAGCGGCACTATGTAATTTCCAGAGTAATTTCCGTACCCGGGGCAATCGGGTACCTATATATATGTATTTATCGTCGCATAATATTATGGGCAATACGCGACGCCGCCGTCCACACACCACCTGTTCGTCATCGTTTAATTTCGAGTGCGCGCGTCACACCCATCATACAATATATTGTCGTATTCCCTATATTATTGTTTGTTATCGGTATATGGTTTTTTGTTTTTATCCCGTTCCCGCTCAGTATAATTACTTCGAAATATAATATTTGCCCATCTCTATAAGTAATACGTGTCTTGTTTCTATGTAATAATAATATGATTAAAACATTTTCGAGTAAAACAATAAATTATTATTTGGCAAATAAGACGGTGTTTTCGACAATGTCATATTATATTATAATATTTAACAGTGAAATTCGAGTGTATATGAAATTCATAATGTATCCGTGTGATCAGACCGCGTGCATTCAGCAGTTTATCATGTGTATTATACACCAGTAGTTATTGGTCTTGGGAGCCGGTTTTTACTGAGCCTGTTGAACACATTTTTTAGTTTCGGAAGTGTCCGTAGTGTGTACGTATTGTTATTTAAATCGCTTTGTTGTATTAGATTACGGAGTCTGTAACGATAAACTTATATTATAGGTATATCGTATTTTTAAATCCCTAGTGCGCCCAAAGTAACCCAATTATGGTTAAGTACGATCTTCTTCATCATTACGATTGTGTGAAATTTGTTCACGGATTCGATATATTGTATCAAGCAAGGTATTATTAACATAAACTTGACTGATTCGATCAAGTTTAAACAGTTATCATTGCAAAATTAAAACAACTGATGGTTTCGCTAACACTACTCCAGAACATAACGTTCGAATGAGTCGAGTTTGATAGTAGCCTTTGGACATAAAAATTCGAAATGAAATTTAAATTTACTGAAATAATTTTGTACTTAGAATTATAGAACACAATGATTTTGATAATCTTAGTTAGGTTAGGTTATCCAGTTATCTTATATAGTTACTAGTTAGTAGTTAGTATAGCGTACATTGTGCTGATTAAGTAGGTAGGTACTGAATATCTTCGAAAATATATAATTTATCGAAATAGAATTTTCCCAAGTCAAGTAAAAGTAGATGACCGAATTGTAGTATGCAAGGTCTAATAAACTTAAAACTTAACAGGATGGTGTCAAGTTTTAAACAGATATCATTGCAACATTAAAACAACTGATGGTTTCGCTAACACTACTCTAGAGCATAACGTTCGAATGAGTCGAGTTTGATAGTAGCCTTCAGACATAAAATTTCGAAATGAAATTTAAATTTACTGAAATAATTTTGTACTTAGAAATTATAGAACACAATGATTTTGATACTCGTAGTTAGGTTAGGTTATCTAGTTGTCTTATATAATTAGTAGTTAGTATAGCGTACATTGTGCTGATTAAGTAGGTACTGTGTATCTTCGAAAATATATAATTTATCGCTATAGAATTTTCCCAAGTCAACTAAAAGTAGATGACCGAATTGTAGCATGCAAGGTCTAATAAACTTAAAACTTAACAGGATGGTGTCAAGTTTTAAACAGATATCATTGCAACATTAAAACAACTGATGGTTTCGCTAACACTACTCCAGAGCATAACGTTCGAATGAGTTGAGTTTGATAGTAGCCTTTAGACATAAACAACTGAAATAAAATTAGCGGTGAATTTTTTTTAATCTTTGTTGTTTTCAGCCCCATCACAACATTTAATATCACGTTCTCTTATCTTCAGAGGTGTTTGGAAGAAGTGAAATAATTTTGTACATAGAACACAGTTATATTTTGATACTCGTATATAGTTATCTAATATAGTAAAACTTCCGTTAACGGTCACCTTTATTTAACAGTAAATGTTTTTGGTCACGTCGAGTGTTGTCCTACCTCTATAGGACGCGCTCCTCTAAATAGTGGTCATTATTTACAGTCCCTTCGGTGACCGTTATATGGAAGTTCTACTGTAGTTAGTATAGCGTAAATTGTGCTGAATATCTTCGAAAATATATAATTTATGGCTATAGAATTTTCCCCAGTCAACTAAAAGTAGATGACCGAATTGCAGCACTTAAGGTCTAATAAACTATGTCTATATTGTTTTCAGCCTCATCACAACATTTTAGCTATTATAATTATTTTTTATGTTATGGTTGTGTATAACAACATTTAATATCACGTTCCCCTATCTCCAAAGGTTTAAAGATAAATTCTGTGTTGGAAGAAGTGAAATAATTTCGATAAAATTTTCCCAAGTCAACTAAGGTAGCACGCAACGTCTAATAAACCTAAAACTTAACCAGATGGTGTTAAGTTTTAAACAGATATCATTGCAATATTAAAACAACTGATGGTTTCGCTAACACTACTCCAGAGCATAACGTTCGAATGAGTCGAGTTTGATAGTAGCCTTTAGACATAAAAAACCGAAATAGGATTAAGTGATGAATTATAACTGTAGGCTATGTTGTTGTGTTAGCCTCGTCATATTATACCTATTATAATCATTTTTATGTTATGATTCTGACTAAATTGTGTTAAACGTTAACAACATTAATATCACGCCCCCCCCCTTCCCGGGTGTTCAAACAATGAATTATATGCTTTGAAGAAGTGAAATAATTTTGTACATTTAACTCAATGATATTGTGCTCCTCGTATAGTTATATTATAGTTGGTATATCGTACATTGTACTGATAGAGTCTGTAGTGAAAATCTTGGAAATTATATTATCATAACAGAATATTAAATCTCCGAGGAACTAAAAGTAACAGGCTGAATTGTGGGTTAAGCGCACGCTTCATCTTAATAATATCATTAATCGACCATCTTGACGAATGGTAGCACGCAAGGTCTTGTAAACATAAGCTTGATAGACGATATCAAGTTAAAACAAAGACCATTGCAACATTAAAACAACTGATGGTTTCGCTAACACTTCTCCAGAGCATTACGTTCGAATGAGTCGAGTTTGATAGTAGCCTTTAGACATACAAATTCGAAATGAAATTTAAATTTACTAATGAATCGTTTTACCTAGTCTACCTATGTTGTTTTCAACCTCATCGCATAATAATTACTTTTATGTTATAGTTTAGAGCCTATGTAATTGTGTAGGACGTAGGATAAAACAACTTTTTGTAGCACTCCCTCCTAACGAGTTAACACGATAATATTGTACTCTCTATTTCGTACATCCAACCCGTGTAGATTTCTGCCACTAAATAGTAGTATTCCTAGTTAAAGTCTCGCTTGTACATAATATTTTATCTAAACAACCTGTGTTCACTCTACAGTAAGCGTAGTATATATATTATATTGTACCGACAAACGACGAATCCGACACGCAATACGACCACCGTTCACATTGGTTCTATTTTAAATATATTTAAATTTAAAAAAAAAAAACGAACGAAATCAACCCAAACACACGAAGGAAGAGAGATGATATACTTACACTGCGCTACCGTAACAAAACTGCGCGCGATTATTCGTCGTGAAATCACTCCTCCGCGCGTTCTGTACCCAACACCGTGTATCGTTTGCATACCTGTGCAAACCAAATAAATATTAAAATCATTATAATACCTGTACGGCGTTTTTATGCGGTTACGATAATAATTCCGAGATTGTTTCGGCGTCGTATTTTTTACGTAATAATATTGTTCACGCGTGTGCAGGTGGAAGCGGATAAAAAAAAAAACCGCCGGTCTGTCGCGTTTTATATAATATTTAATTATTATCACACAACAACACATCAAACGTCGTCGTCGAGGGTAATAATATTGTACACTTTTTCTGTAGTGCGATTTTTTTTTTTTTGTTTGTTCACGAGCCAGACACGACGAGATCTTTCGGCCGCCGCGCTCCCGCGCGCTCTCTGCTGCAGTCGCGTCCGCCGGGTGTGTGTGTGTGGCAGTCTGCGTGGAACTCGGCGGCGTACGTGACGTAGTCAGCTGCGATTTTCTTCGCCGCCGTGACGAGTAAAATAATAATGCCGCGCATACACGACGATAACAACACTACACGTCTCGTGCGATGGCAACGACTGGAGTTTTGAGAAACCGTCAATGGGGTCGTTATTGTCGATGGATTCACTCTATAATATATTATCCGATAGCGAGAGAGCCCGCTCTTCCGCCCTCCAAATAAAAACGTGTTTTAGTCGTATCCACTGCCTCTACGACGGACCGGCAATAAAAATTATCTATATTATCGTATTATATTTATCGTTTTATAACCGTGACCCACGGGCCAAGATATGTCTTAGTCCGTGACCCAATGTTTGGCGTATTTTTCTGGTACACGATATCGATTACGATTCGATTTTCGTTCGTCTCGCGTCCGACCGATCGTATTATCTGAAATTTTTTTTATCACATGTGTATCACATTAGTTCTATAATAATAGTAAGTCCGTTAGTGCGGGTGGGTATGCGCGTCGCATTTTTGTCGCGTCATATAATATCGTGTGTGCACGCTGTCGTGCGTTTTTGGTTGAGCCACAACCGTTGTTTGGCAATCTCGCGATAAATGATTTTAAATTCTTCAACCGGCGTAGTACTCGTGTTCTTCGGAAATCCAAACAGTAGTAATTGGTGTCGTCCACTCGTGTTAATGAATTATTATTCAATGATCCGTATCATGTGCTTTTCATTTTTTAAACTCTAATCTGCGGCGATGGTCATTTTCAGATGTTGTACGTACACCCCCCCCCCCCGGTGTTTTCCGATGACGCTAATAGCGTTACATTCTGTATATTATAACTACGTGTTGTCAGATTATTACCTTTTATGTACGTATACGTGTTTGTACATGACGCCAAATTCCGATCGGAACACCGAATATCAATTTTTCGGGGTCACCTCTGTTGGCAAAAAGTCTAACCGGATGACCCTATTTATCTTTATTTTTTTGCATTCAATTTTTGTACATACCTTACCCGCGGCTATCTGTATAGCACGGGCACCTTCTATTTCTAAACTTTGAATTCAATGTAGTACAACGATTTATTTCGATATCATCTGAACACTTTTAAAAATAGTATCGCGCAGAGTGTATGATGGTGATTAAAAAGTATTCAAACTAAAATATTATATCGAGTATATGTATTAACGCCACTGGACAGAGACCATATATGTGCAATAGACTTGTTTATGTAACATATCAATGGTGTTCCGTTTTTACAAAAATGTTTGATTAGTAATTATAATATAAATCATCAATAAGTAAAACATTGTACCTATGAACTGTATAGTTTCATTATTATTATTGTTCCATGCAAAATAATATGTACTATTGTATGCAATAGTATATATATTCTAATTCCACAGTATAATATTCAATCTTATAAAGATAAAAAGTGTGAACAATGGGCTTTTTCATAAAATATTGTTCCTAGTATACTTATTTAGATATCATAGTTTACATTTTGCTGCATTCTGGCTTTGTCAAATGTTTTATATAAAAAAAAAAAAAAAAAAACATAAATAATATGCTTGAATGAATGCGCTAAGAAAAAAATATTAAATATGCAAAAACATGTAATTTTACATTAAATATAAAAATTCGAAATTAAGCTTTCTTAACACAATTATTATTAAGTATTAAATTTAAATACAACATAACAAAGACTACAGTGTTCTTCTATATTTAATAAATAGCAAATATTAGCTTTATGTATAAGTCATCTTTTTCTATTCAAATTTGTATTTATTGACCACAACACTATTGATGACAACAGCAATCTATAAATAATCTGTCCTAAAAATAAAACTCAAATTATAATAATATTAAAATCAAACGTAAAATAAAAACATTTAGCTTTTAAGAATCGCAATTTATTCATAAAAAATCTTTATTATTAACATTATTAAACTATTAATTGTCAAATATTTAAATTCTGATTTCATATGGTTTACAGAGAACACGCAAAGAAAAGAAAACATATTCAGAAGACTGGGCATATGGCGACGAAGAAGAAATTGAAGGTGTACGATCCTTTAGCTTACAAGAAAAGCTTGACTCCACACGTTATTTGAATCACAACTTTAGTAAACAGATGGATGGAAAAGGTATGATTTTTACAGTTTAAATTAATAATACATTTATTTTATTTTTTCAATATTTTTTTTTTTTAGATTTTACAATTTCATACCTTCAGAAACATGGTTTTGTAATACCATTATTATTTAAGGATAAAACAGGTCTTGGATTACATGTCCCAAGCCCTAATTTTTCTGTGAATGATGTTCGCACATGTGTTGGTAAGTGTAATGTTTTAAGTTACCTAATAAATAGTTATAGTTTATCTTAATTTGAGTCAGGGAAGCAATTGTTCATGATTTTTATTAAATTATTTAAAATTATTAATCTATTTATGCAACTCTATACACGGAAATGATACATATGTTGGTAAATTGGAGTTATAATTTTGATATAGGTTAGGTGCTTACTGCCTACCTAAAGAAAATGAATAAAGTATTTTTAATTTTTCTTTTGTTACTTCAATATTTCGTAAATTTATAAAGTATTAATTAGGGCCAGTTGTTCCGTCTACGGTTAAACTACGATTAAGCTTAATCAGCTGATAACAGATATTTAACAGGGCAAAATCGGCCGATTAAACTCCGGTTAACTTTAATCTGAGATGGTAAAACTGGCTTTTGAGATACACACAAATTTATTTTAAATATTTTAGATTCTGAGTGAAACGATGAATGTATTGATTTTACATGATGTGTATTTTTTATTTTTTTTATTTTTTTTGTGTCTGTGTACACGATAAGTAGTCGAAATAATGCTTCGATTTTCAACTTCAGTATCTTTTTCGATTGGAAAGTGAATATTGTTGGTGCATTGGGGAGGTAAAAATTTAAATTTCCCAGTAGTTTTCAAAAGCGCCGGGAAAAAACAAAAGAAAAATTAAGGAAAAACGGGAATTGTTACGCAAAATCTGTTTTCGAGAAAATCGAGTTTGGTTTTTGGTGTAACTTTAAAACAAATGACCGTAGATACATGAAATTTTCAGTGGTTGTTTATATTTGCATTTTCTATGCACAATAACATTTTCAAAATATTTTGATTTATTTTGAACTGTTTAGGGACTTTTTCAGTTTCCAATTTTATTAGTTTTTTTTTATGAATATCAATAAACATTTATTTGTTGAGTAAAAATACTTGAAAATTGAATACAAGGCTCCTACTATATTGTTTCAAAGACAGATGAAAAATATTAAAAATCGTTAGTCACAGGTTTTTTTTTTAAGCATTTAAAGTTCAAAAAATGACAAAATATGTAAAAATCACGAAAATTTGCAAATTATTTCGAGTTAGAAATTCATTAAAATTTTCTTTTTAAATCTAAGATATGAAAAGTAATACACGATTCCTCATAAGATTTCCTACATTTATCAAAAAAAAAAATTCTATAAGAAAGTCAAATTAAATTTTATGAGCGTTTGAAATTCAAATTTTTACAACATTTAATATTCACTCGATTTCTCATGTAACGATTTTCTTATTTTGTGGTAATTAAAAAAAAGAATAGTGTAGATACTTTAAAATTCACTGAATGTTTATATTAGCATTTCCTATACACCATACAATTTTTAAAATATTTAGAATTTTTTTGAGCTGTTTACGGACATTTTCAGTTTTCAATTTTTTTAGTTTTTTTTTCTATAAATATCAATTAAGTTTTATCTGTTGGGCAAAAAGTGTAAAAATTAATACAAGGCTCCTGATATATTGTTACAATAGCAATTGAAAAATATTAAAATACATAGGCACAATTTAAAGGTCGCATTTTGACAAAATTTATCAAAATCTCGAAAATTATCAATCATCGTATTTAAAATTATAAAATGTTCAGTTTTTATAGCTAAGGATTGAAAATTTAAAAAAAAAGATTCTCATAAATAGTTCATACTGTAGCCAAAAATCTAAAAAATTATATAGCACAGTTATTTTTTACAGACATTTTAAGTTCAAATTTGGGACGAAATACATATAAAAAAACCTAGCATACCTATTTTAGTTATTTGTTGTGAGTGTATAATACTATTCGTGGGTACTTGAAACTTCTAAAGTACACTATATTATATATCTATGATAGTATCAGGGTTTGTTATGATGTATAAGTGTTATAAGTACTAATGGATATTGTGATATGATTAATTTGGAATTTATTATAGGTCAATTTTTTTTTAATACCATAGATATGTATATAATATGCCTTAACCTAGACTGACATACCGTCTTCGCTCAGAATCGTTTTTCTTATACATTGATATTGTATCATTGAATTCAAATTTAATAGCATCCATTATACAGTGACCCACTTGTAACCTACTGTACAGCAGAGCGAAATCCACTTACCCACCTTTTTTTTTGTTGAATATTCTTACCCTTTTTTATATTTTACTATAATTCATTTACTTTTCTATTTAGGTTCAAGAAGAATGTTAGATGTAATGGATGTTAACACACAAAAGAATTTTGAAATGACTATGAAAGAATGGACCAAGTATTATGAAGAACCGGTGAAAGATAAACTTTTAAATGTCATTTCACTTGAATTCAGTCACACCAAGCTAGAAAACTACATTAAGCGCCCAAATATTGTAAATATTATTTCATATTATCAACTACATAATTTTAAAAAACAACCATTTATAATACTGAACGTTATTATTTTATTATTATTTATTTATGTTCAAATGAAAATATTTTATAATAATTATTTCGTTTTATAAATATGCTATTGTTGTACTTACTCTGCTTAATAAATCTACATTCAATTATAAATAGGTTTGTTTTTATATGTAGGTACGAGAATTGGATTGGGTCGATTGCGTTTGGCCTAAGCATTTGAAAGAGAGTCAAACAGAATCAACAAATGTCATAGATGATATGATGTATCCAAAAGTTCAAAAGTATTGTTTGATGTCTGTTAAAGGCTGTTACACTGATTTTCATATTGATTTTGGTGGCACATCCGTTTGGTATCATATACTTAAAGGAAGCAAGGTAGAAATTGTCTATTTATCAAATAATTGTATAATTAATATATATATTTAAGGTTTTTTGGTTAATACCACCAAGTGAACAAAACATGAAATTGTATGAACAATGGATACTGTCTGGGAAACAAGGTGATATATTTTTTGGGGATACAGTTGAACAATGTGGACGTGTGTCATTGAATGCTGGAGACACATTCTTCATACCTACTGGTTGGATTCATGCCGTTTATACTCCCAAAGACTCATTAGTATTTGGAGGCAACTTTTTGCACTCTTTTGGTATTGAGAAACAACTTCGTGTCGCAGAAGTGGAAGAATCCACCAAGGTCAGTATATTAACACGTGTACTGATTTATTGAGACTAACTAATATTAAAAAAATTGTAGGTACCTCAAAAGTTTAGATATCCATTTTTTACTGAAATGCTGTGGTATGTTCTGGAGCGTTATGTCTATTGTGATTTGGGTAAATCTCATCTTTCTGAAGGCGTTGAGACTTCACCTTCGCCAGATGAGCATATACATTTCACTAAACAGGTAAAATACTGATATAAGAAGATAATAACAGATTAAAATTCACGATTTTTAATATTTGTACAGGAGCTTCACGGAATAAAAGCAATAGTAAAATATCTGCATATTCTGCCACCGAATAAAAAAAATGTTCCTCCTCTAATCAAAGATGCTATTGAGTTGATCAGAAATGTGGCCATTGTGATAAATAAACATAAGAATGATATACCTGAATATGCTATAAGTGGAAAGCCTATTCTTAAAATTCAAGGCGATAAGGTATGATATTAATAATAACTACTATTAATATACAGTAATTGTGTTAAAATGCTAATTATAATTTTGTTGTTATATAATATTATTATAATAATGCTTTTTTTTTTATAGGAGAGGGAAAGGAGATTTTATAAGACAGCTGGTGATATGAACGCCAAAGTAAAAACTTCACGAAAAACAGCTTCTGGCGCAGGAGGGCCTAGAAGAAGACGTACAAGATGTAAAAAATGTGAAGCTTGTAAACAAGCAGACTGTGGAGAATGTTCATTCTGCAGAGACATGGTAAAGTTTGGTGGACCTGGTCGCGCTAAACAGACTTGTGTGATGCGTCAATGCTTGCAGGTACGTAATTAAACTAAATAATGCAATTAATATTCAGGATCTGAATCAATGTATTTTTAAATGTTATAGCCAATGTTACCAATAACTGCAGCTTGTGGTATTTGTTCATTGGACGGCTGGGGTCAACAAATTATTATTCCTATACAGAAAGCAGCTAAAGATACTCCTAGCCAACTTATGGAGTGTAGTGTATGTTTTGAAATTGTACATCCTGACTGCCTATTGAAACAAGTAAAAACATAATTATTATAATAACTTCAGAAAATTAATATTAATTAAAATTATAAATTGCTTTCTTTTCAGCCTATTTATACTAACAATGGTACTTACAATGAAGATCTACCTAATAGCTGGGAATGCCCCAAATGTTGTAAGGAAGGGAAAGAAAGCAAGGTAAATACAATTATAGATTTTAGTTATATTGTAAGTAATTTCAAATTTGTTAATATTTTAAATACTACTTTACTCTTGTAGCCTCGCCATTTTCGAGCTAGACAAAAATCATCAGATATCCGTAGAACTTCTGTCAGTAGCAACGACACTAATCCACAAAAACGTTGTAAAGTAAGCAAAAATTAATATTTTAAAATCTAAAATTATTTTATTTATTTAGGAAAAAATAAATTTTAGGACGAAGAAGAATACAGTGATACAAATTCTGAAAGTGATGGAGACAACGTTTCTAATAAAAGACTGAAAATTGAGAAAAAAGAAAACTTATTAACGGAACGATCACCACCTTTGCCTTCAACGGTAAATATATTTTTCTTCATTTACTTTAATACACAGCTTTTTAATTAGCGGATTATACATTTTTTCTGTATGTTGGTATTGCATTTTTTTTTTTTGTTTAAGAAGCATGTTTTTTTTAACAAATAAAACTAATTTAAAATAAAATACTAAGTCTAATAAAATATTTTAACAAAACTGGTTAAAATCTAACAGTATCTAATATTATACATACTTGTAAATAAAATATGTTCTATATTAATGTGATTTAATATCACTTAAATTATTAGTTTTAAAACGAGATACTAAAATTAATTTTTATATGGTATGTATTAATAACTATAATAAGGTCATTAAATTTTGTTTAAAAAATTATGCATTTTAGATAGAATTATGGATACTACTACCTTGATTTGGAAATAAAATGGTATGATGATAAATGATAATAATGAAAATGACACTAGTCTTGTATGTTACCTACGGCTACATGCTACCTTCCAAATTCTGTTGCTTGCATGTGTGCTACCTACCAATTCATTTTATGGTTATTTATTTATACATACAACATAATTGTATTGCTGATAATAATATATATTGCAATAATATATTCATATCATTGTCAAATTCTCTTGCAATTCCTATTTTCTTAGGCGTTTTAATGTCATTATTAACAAAAACTTCTAACATATGATTTGTTTATGTAATAATTGTCCGCTACCCATCTAAACAAATCTCAAGTTGACAATTTAACATATTCCTTTCCATAATTAGATGTAATATCCAAAATCAAAGTTTATTTGCGTTAACCATTTCATAAAATTCTTATATACATATACAATACTGTGTACTCATACCTAGTGTCCTAAACCTGATGAGTATTATTCTAATCTCATATTAATCTTGATAACTGACAATTAATTTCAACAAATAATAAAAAGGAGATCTTTGCCTTGTTTGAATTATAATTTATGGTAGGTAGTATACAACACTAAGGCATTGTGGCACATAACATACAAGATATAATAACCTTAAAAATAAATTTGGTGATATAAACTGAGTACTGATGTACTTTTTACAACTTCTGATCACATTTCTGAATGTGATTTAACTTTTTCTCCTTTAATCTGTGGAAATAGATAAGCAATAATGGCATTTATTAATATTATTGAAAATATTTTAAATTATTACTTAAGAGGGACGCCTCATTTGCATATGTTGTCTCAGTCTTACAAGTGCTTAACATGGCAGAACACGTGTAGCTCTGTTAGTTTAAAAATTAGAGTGAATTGACGCTTCTACAAAATTTAAAGATAAAATTATTATCTAGGCAATCTCATAGGATTTTTATTTTAAAGCGAGTTATAAGTATTTTAAGATGTACAAACAACTAACAATTTTAAAATATTCATAACTCCCTGTAAAACTAAAATATAATAAAAAGCCCATGAGATTGCCTTGATAATATTCTTATCTTTAAGTTTTATAAGAGGTCAATTTTTAAATTACCGGAGCTACACATTTTCTGCCGAGCGTACAATTTGCTATGCTACGCAGTTGTAAGACTGAGACAACATATTATGCGGGTGAGGCGTCTTCTTAATTGTTTTTTTTTTTTTTTTTTTTCTATGTGGAATTTTGTTAATTTAATATTAACAACTGCAAATTCAAATTTAAATTAAAAATAACTGTTTTCATAAATTAAATTGTAAAAAAAAAAACCGTTTTATTTTACATAAAAGTTATTTTAGGTTGGTGTAACTGTTTCATTATCATTTATAAACAGTTTTACTAACTTTTACGATTTTGTACAAAAATGGCTTCACATTATACTCAAATATTTTTGTAATTTTCATTAGATTGGTGTTGTTGATTTCTGTTACTGAAAGGTAGGCATCTAACCATATTTTAATCGACTATACAATGTATATAACGACTAAAAGCAAACACATCATAAACCAAACACATAATTCATTTCCAAGTAAAATAATATTATTAATATTTTGAATTGTTTCCCTCCTGATATAATACTGTTGTTCTATTTGACTTTAAAACTGAGTAAATAAACGTTAATGAATTGATACACGTAATTTGTTACTGAAATATTATGTTCTTATATTTACACTATTAGGCTAGAGTTTCACTTACCAACGGGCGTTCATCTGGATGTGCAGATATGTAAAATAATGCTTTAATAACTTCACCATTGGTAGACACTTCTTGAAAACGATTGTGTGCTGTCTTATAAACTAGTTTTCACTGCTTGTGTGTTTTGTATTATTAAATGGATACTGATCAGGTATTTAAAAAGTATTGTATGATTTTTTTTTATTATTATTATATTGCTTAACTTTTTTTACGAGTTACTTAATTGTCATTTTGTTTGAAAAATGATAATTATTATTTTGATTTATATTAATTATATTGTTAATTCAATTTTTTTTCCAAGTATACTTCTATTATACCATTAATTGTATAATTTATCATAATATTATATTAAATTCAAAGTATGAATAAAATTATAGTTTTTGTGCAATTTATTTCTATTTTAGATTCTGTGCGAACTCTGTACTTGTTTTTAAAGATATTTTTTATATCAACTATATTAGTGATACTAATAGAATTCAATTATAATAAATAGTCCAAGTTTAGACCTATCTTTATTGGTAAAAGAAGATTATTTTAAGATAATATTATGTTTTTAATAGTTAATAAAGGTAAATAAAAACATAACTACAAAAGGAAAGTGTTACACATATTATCTGCAGTTATTTTAATGAAAACAATATAATTATTCTACAATTTTATAATATCTCAGATTAATTTGTAGTATAGAATTTTGAAAATATATTACACATTCAAAAAATGCTTTATCTGGAAATTTTATCATAAGTCCAGAAATATTGTAATATTTAATCATGGTGTATTAGGATTTATGATTTTTTGGATTTTTTTTCATAGAATTGCAGTTTTAGGAGTTAATCATATTTTACTTTTCATATCAAATAACATACCATTTTGTATATTCACTGTTATATTTACTCTTTAATTACTATGTTTAAGTCTTTAGCATAAATTATTATTGAGTTCCTTAAAACCATACAAAACTAAGCTCTGCTCAGAATCTTCAATAATTGTAATTGGTTATCGTCATGGTTTTTAAACCTATAATATTCATTTAACACGATATTTCGCCGAAATAAGCGAAGCAAGTTAAGTTTGACATTTATATGTGTAGCATTTTCTAATTTCTTTATGGGCACTGGGGATTACATGTTCAATAATAATTATTCTAATCACATTTACTTGTGATTTTGTGTATTGCAATTTTATACTACATATTTTCTTGTTTATTAATTTAGATTACCATGTCCCATTTGAACCATTTAATTATACTTATTTAAGTTGTTATCATTGTTCAGTTATTGATTAATTTAATTGATAAATTGCTGAAAGTTAATGGAGATTAATTTTTTTTGGTATCCATTCAACATATTTTTTGGGTTATACTATTCGATAATAATAATAATAATACATTTTATTGTGACTTATATTATTTTATTAATTTTTTTATTCTTTCCTTCATTGTCAACTAATAAAGTGTAAAATAAACCAAATTATTTTCCTCGTTTTATCCTCCATCGCCTACATTTTTTTTTTTATCACCATAACGGTCTTGTGCATGATTTAACAATATAGCTTGGTGTATTGACTGCGATTCAGTTTGGGTTATAATATAATAAAATGTCATTTCATTAATGCACATCAAGAGGAACACGAAATGTCTATGTATATAATATATTTTAACTTAATTTTTGTTTTGCTATTGAACTTTTTTATGCATTATGCCTAATCCAATTTGCCTCGTTAACTGGTTTTAATATGTACTTGTGCACTTGCAAAGTTGTGCACGAAATCGTTACTTATTCAATTTATAAGTCGTCGGAAGCGGACGAATATTGCAAGTAAGTAAGTGAGAAAGCTCGCGCGAATCTATCACTTATAAGTTATGATTAAACGAGGTATTGCGCGGTAATGGTTATCAAGTTTGGTGCGTGAAATCGATAAAAATCGTGATTTTTTTTTTTTTGGAACGAGCGTTTGGTGTATAAACTTCAAATGCTATACTTACAGGAGGTATTGTTGTACGTTGACTTGTGTTTTGAATTTTGTGTTTTTTTTCGCGTTCGTTATAAAGATCGTTGAATTTTTTGAAAATCTCGGAAGTTTTTCGAAACTATTTCAAAAGCGTATTATCGTCGCGTGTTTTTTAAATTTAAAAAAAAAATTGTCTTGGTTGTGTTTATTCAGTTCCCTATCGATATTCGACTTGACGTATCAGACTTCTGTCACCACCGCAACTACCACCACACCACGTACCGCGCGTAGTTTGCCGAGCCGTCTTTATAATAATATTATGTAATATAAAATACAAACCGTTTTTGAATTTTCGGATTTCGAATTTTTACGAGTTCACTATATAGTAAATTTTTTTTTAAAGTAAACACAATATTTCGTTTGATATTTTTTTATAGAGATGGATGGAAGAGCATTCTATGAAAATGTTAAATCGTTCTGTCAAAGTCGAGGAGGCCCATATGTCAACGTACAACAACACCACCACCACCACCACCACCACCACCACAACAACAACAACCACCAACATAACCACGACCTCCACGCCCGCCGCCACCGTCGTCGTCACCCCGACAATTGCGGAGCTGCCGCCAGCTCCACCGCCACAGGCATCGCGCAAGATCGATTTGCGCAAGCAGCTGGCCAGCCAACTGTCCGGCGGCTCGGGCAAACACTGCAACGTGCTCAAGAAACAGTCTTACGTGTCGAAACCGACCAAAGGTGGCGGGCATAAGTCTCAGTCTGGTGGACAAAAGTCTCAGGTCGGCGGACAGTCTCAAGGCGGCGGCAACGTAAACGGCTACCAGCAGCATAACAATAACCATCACAATCACCACCACAACAGCAACAGTAATCACTGCGGGGACGCGGCGTGCATGCTGCCGGTGTTCGAGTACCTGACGCCCGCCGAGTTGGCCAAGTGTGCGCTGGTATGCCGCGCTTGGTCTGCAATGTCCGTGGACCCTTCGCTGTGGCGCAAGCTGGACGTGACCGGCAAGCGGCTGACGGCGTCGTGCTTGGCCGGCGTGGTGAAGCGGCAACCCGAGGTCCTTCTGATGGACTGGACGGCCATCGCCAAGCGGCAGCTGGAATGGATGATCGCCAAGCTGACGCGACTCAAGGTTCTGTCGCTGCAGGGCTGCTCGTGGAGCGGCGTGACGGCGCTGCGCAGCAGCAGCGTGGTACCGCCGTCGTTGGCCGCGCTCGACCTGAGCTACGTGACCGGCATGACGGACGCGTCGCTCCGGGATGTACTGTCGCCGCCGTCGGACTCGCGATCGTCGTCCAACGACAACACCAATCGGGCGAGGTTCCGGAACCTGCGCACTCTGAAGCTGGCCGGCGTGGACATCGGCGACGTGTCGCTCAGATACGTGGTGCAGTACGCGCCCAGCCTGGTCGAACTGGACCTGTCGCAGAACTACCGGATCACTGATGCCGGGATAGCACAGCTCACCACGCCCGTCGGCAATGCCGTGTCCACGCTCGAGGTGCTCGACCTGTCCGGTTGCGTGGCCGTTACCGACGCCTCGCTCGAACACCTGCTCAAGTGCACGGCTCTGCGCCGATTGGACTTGAAGCAGACGCCCAAGATCACCATGGTGGCCATCAACAAGTTCCTTGTGGCCAACGACCGGTTCTCGGCCAGCGAGACCCGACTGCTGATCAAGTCGCCCATGCCGCCGCCGTCGCCGGTCACGTCGACCGGGAGACGCGATTCGACGGGCAGCAGTAGTTAAGAGTGTCGCATGTGGTAGTGCGTGCGTCGACGATTTAGTCGTTATAGTTTTATAGTGCGGACGTTGCGTCAATCGTGTGCGACCGGAACCATCGCCGAGACGATATGATAACGACGACGACGACGGACGAACACTCCGGCGCGTTACGACATTAGTAGTAGTAATAATGTATAATTTGTATATTTTTATAGCAATTTTTTTCTAATATTAATGATGTTGTGTTGTCAGTTTTTTTTTCAATCTAAATTCCAATACTCGAAAAGGGGGATTTCATTTTGTTTCTCGTATAATATATATATATAAATATATTTATGGTTTATTATTATTTGTTTCCGGTTTAGTGCCCGATAGTGTTATTCGGGTTTTACACGTCCCGAGGTGTGTTTGGTCTGCCAAACTCCGGTTGACCGGGCGCGGTTTGTAAGAATTTTTTTTTTAGTTCGCGTACTAAATAATATTATGTAAATACGACGTTTATCGACGAAAGACAATCTCTTCACGGGTTCATGCTCATTTAATTTACAATATTATTCTATTTCCGACTATAATTTAGACCTTTATGGCATTTGTATTTTTTTTCTACGTTCATCAAAACGTCATCACAGTTTTACTTAATTTTTATTATTTATAAACCATAAAATTTGAAAAAAAAAAGACTGAAGTTTTGTTTGTATTACCGTTAGTTTTATAAGTATTATATTATATTATGCAATCAAACGCGTGTTGCCACTGTGTCAATGGACACTAGTGAACCGTCGGATGGCCTGCAAGTTAGTTAAAAAAAACTAAGCGAAATTTATCAATACTCAACACTCTTTTGATTACCGTTTAACGGAGTGATGTTTGGTGTTTTTTTTTTTTTGTATTTAAATTATAAAACTATCTGACTGTGTTTATTATTATTTTTTTTTTTTGTATTATTGTATTATGAATAAACTATCCATGTGTATGCAATTTTCTCGACATTTTTTTCTGTCCGGTCTCGTTCGATTATTATTCTAAATATCTCAACAGCGTCTTACGAATACATTTTTAAACTACTCCTATGTTCCTCGATTAAACAGAACCATATACGTCCATACTGTGAATACCTTATTTCTGTATTGACCAGTACATAAATCTATAATATACGTAATTGGTGGTGGTTGTGTATAGTGTATATATATATAATAATAAATTGAAATAATTTATAGTGGCATATTTTACTCCAATCATCAACCACCTGTATTGTATTACAATATTGTCATATCACTGGATATGTAGGAGTGTCCGTCTATTTAAAACTATAAACACATTATTGTAATAAATTTATATCGATTGAGCGTGTGATCTCGGCAAAAACGACTCGTAGTATAATTCATGTGTCGGGAATGGGAGTAGATGGAGTGAGCAATAGACTACTGGGGGCCAGTGCCCCCTCCTCCCCCCCCCTTCGTTCACAAAAAATACAGTATAGTATTTCGTTAATTATTATAAATCGGCAACGTAAAAATGTCTCGATTTAAGTGAGCTGGTGGCGTTGTGTTTCCGTCGAAATTTATTTTACTCAATCGTAAATTCCCGCCTTGAGCCTTGCGTGTGACGTATACTTAACGTCGAACCGTTTCCGCTGGACTTTGGCTGAGAAATTATTTTCATTCGTTCGAAATACGGTTCGGGGGGCACGTGACGATGAACTATCGATTCGTCATTCCGTTGTCTGTAAAAACTACCAGTGAAATATTGACCAGAAAACGTTAGTTATATTCTTACTTAACACCGTGTGTTTTTCTGTTCGAAATATAAATGTCTGAATTGTTGGTATATTATTAGTTTCTCCAAATCACCAACTGACCCGAATAATTGTTTGGTTGGTCCAAGTGGAATTCTCAATTGATTCGCGTTCAAATTTGATTGCAGACTTGATTGCGTTTTTTTATCCGATTACCATTTACGCATTGGGATGTATGGTTTACGCCCCAAGTATATACAAATATGTATCATTTAATTTCCTTGAATCAGTGTGATTTAATAAGCGTCAGTATAATAATATAGTATGCCTAGTACATGAGATTTAAGTGCCCAAAATTTAAAGAACAAATATATTTTGCAGATATTTTTAATATAAATATTTGAAGGACCAGCTGTATACGAAAGATTAAAAACAATTATTGTTATTTAAATTAAAATTAAGTCCTATATAAATAGTCCTCAATAATACATATTAACTATTAAGTACAATTATTAAAAATAATACATTTATGTACCTATATGCCTTTTTTTTTTATAATTTATTAATAATCAATGTAAAGTAGGTAAAATTATAAATAATGCATAGGCTACGTATAAGTAATAAAATAATGTTAATTTATATATACCTAACGTGACCTGGACATTAATCACTGATTGTATACGATACTATATTATATTGCTTATCTCGTCTTGGGACTAATATATATCAACCACTGATACCACCTTTTACAATATATAGGTATAAATAATACATTCCAATATCAATAGAGGTATATACTGTGTGTGGTATATAATATTACAATGTGTAATATCAATTACATGACACGTAATTTTTAAAGTTGTATATCTATCGGTAAACGTTTTTATTAATTGTGTATTGTGCATGAATTTGACTAATATTTTGTGGCGGACTTGAACGTTTTGCAGTAAGTAAAACCGATTACCTACTTGCGGAATGCGCGGCGGTGGTGTGTATAATATCGTTGTTATGATAATAACGTCTGCAGATAATAATCCTAATCCGCGATGGTGTCGTGTACGGTATTTTATGTATTAACAATGCTCATAACATGCTCGGCGATGTCAATTGCACAATCCGTTTGTACCGTCGAAATGCACTTTTGGACGGCGGCGCGTATGTAGAAGACCGGACCCGATAAAAAGTCCGTAGCCCTGGCCAACCAAAAAAAAAAACCACGTGTCACAGTGTTTGTTGTACGAGCGTGTTTTCGTTTTCTAGGAACCGCAGCCGTCTTCCTGCAAAAACGAACGGCAACAAGTGCCGGCCACCACCTCCACCACCGCGCCCGTCGAACCCAGCACCGCCGACAAGTCCGATATCGAGAACAAAACACCTCATAAAAAATTCGTAAGTCTCCTCGCCGTCGTCGAGCCAATAATATAATATACGATAATGACGATACCGTGTGTGTGTGTGTGTGTTTTTTGTTTGTTTGTGTGCCTTCGCGATAAATAATAATTCCGTATTTTGTTTTTTGTTTTTTTTTTTTGCGCGCGTGATGCAGAGACGGAATCTGACTGAAGAGAGGAAACCCGAGAAATCCGAACCCGGCACGAGCACCGGAAACCAGTCGCCCATGGTGGCGACGGCCGCTGTGGCGCCTCCATCGTCGGAAGTGAAGTCGTCCGACGGCGACGGGTCGAAACAAACCACCACCACCAAACGGCCGGCCGAGGTGAGTGTGAGTGCGACAAGCCCGACGAGATGATGATAATATTATAATATACTATCATTGGGTTTTCAGTATAATATGTCTAGAAATTCGCTCGGTCAAACCGGTGTGAAGAAAATCGCGCCGTGATGTTTGGGCCATATCATTATATGCACTGTTTCAGTAGCGCAACCGGAATAGGTTTTCAAGTGGGAGGGAAGGTCCACAATTATTGTTGTTCAAACTCTGAGAATAATTCGACTAGCGTAAAAAATCTGGTACATGCGTACTAGGAACATAGCGATCCAAGGGGGGGGAGGGGTGTACAGACCCACCCGGAACCCCGTCGATGGCCACCGGTTGCGCCTCTGTATCATTGACATATGGTTCATTATCTCGTTGCGGGATCATTTTACACTGTTTCGGACCACAGATATCTCTACTATACTTAAGATGGCGAACTCCTGTTATCAAGTGAAGCCCGCGGCTAACAAAGCCGCCATTTTTTCGGAGAGCAAAATGCCACTGCCCCGTGTGCTAGATATTATAATATTATGTTGTTTTTATTGTGTTTGGAACAGTTATAAGCAGTACTCAGTTTTTTTTTTGTAGCTCGTATTTTGTAAAGGCATTAAAAGTGTTTGACCTTTTAACTGTGTCGCTTACGGTTTCGAAAATGTGGGCTATACATCCGGTCTATAGACGGACCAACAATTTTTTTCGTTTAGTACCTAACCGTTTGAATTTTGAACAAATATCGTAATACAACACTCAGGTTATCGTTAAATTAGTTGAAAATACTTTTGTTAATCACGTGGATAATTTTAAGACTTTAAAAGAGGAATTGTTGTTGTTTATGCAAAGAACAATGTTTAAAGTAGGTTATAATATGTTTAAGAATTTAAATTGCTTAGATGATTGTTTTCTTGAACACCATCAATTGCATTTTGTGTCATTGATCTCAGGTCTGCAAACAACATCTCAACGTACGTCTGCACTATATTGCTAAATCAAAAGATAAAATACTTAGCAAACCAATAAATTAAATAGCTATGTTATTGATTACTGTATGGTATACTAAGATACCTAGATTAAATAGCCAATAGGATTATACAAATACACACTTTTATAGCAGTTTTATATAACTTTTTTATTAAAAATTGTTATATTATAGCATACTTAATTGTTTTCATAGACATTTGTTCGTTCCAAAAACTTATAGTATTTGAGTATAATATTTGTTTAAGTCAATAAATACTTTAAATCTTGGATTATTTGTAATTAAAATTACATTTGATAATAACAACATTTAATAACTAAGGTGAAAATAAGAAATAGAAACAATGGTTGTTTTACAAGTAAATTAGTACCTACCTATAGTATAGTAGTATCGTTTCTAAATCGTTATATATTTAAATATAAAAAAATATGCTTTAACAAAATCAAAAATATTTAAATTAATAATTTTCTTATAATATGTATACTTCATGTGCTTCTCCCGATATCTGTGGTTTGGACCAACGAATTTCTAGTATATTTTACAATGTATAATATTCTCGATGATATTATTTATAAAATATAATATGATAGCTGGGAAATGGAAAATCTCAAGGAAGCTAATTTAATCTGCGCACATTTCCGTTTTCAGCCTGCCGAGATAAACGTGATGGAAGCGTTCGACCGGGGCACCGTCAAACGGTCGTCGTCGCCGTCGGCGGTGATCAAGATGGAGGCGGCCGAACGACCTTTCGAGTCGGCCAACACGGTAGCCGATTCCGGCGTGATCGTCAAGCGAGAAAAGCTGTCACCCATACGCATAGTGAGTACCTCCTCGCTTATCTACCTACTATACCCACGAACGTGAAATTATACCGTTAACCGTGTTCGTGGTTCGTCCGCAGTCCGAGTACATACCCGAGACGAAGGCGGCCGCCGAACAGCCGGCGAACGGCGGCGGTCCGGTGTCCGGCAGCGTCAAGATCGAGGAAGAGATCAGGACCAACGAGCCGATCGCCAACAACGTGGACGTGCCGATCGACGAGATACTGTCCAACTCGAAGAAGAGCAACCACATGCCCAAGTACGTGATCCGACCGGTGCCGAAGTTGGACACGGAGGAGACGGACAAGGAGCCGCGCCGGCGGTGTTCCACGCTGGTGCACGTGTTCAAGTTCCTGTCGGCCGAAGACCTGAAACACTGTTCGCTGGTGTGCAAAGACTGGTACACGGCCACCATCAGCCCGGCACTCTGGAACCGCATGGATCTAACCGAGACCGTAATCACCCCGAAGCTGGTCAAGTGTGAGTATGACATAATCAAGTTATTGTCAACATCGTATCGAAATTTTTTTGAAACCAATTTTTTTTTTAAAGCTTAATTTATCATCAGACACATGTGCCCGATTTCACACCCCCCCCCCTTAGATCACCCACAACGACGACGAGTATATTGAAACACTCTCCTCTTCAACCATTTTCATCGGTATCTCGATATATATGTATATTAAGTTATGAAATAAAAACCTTTAATAGGGCTCCAACTTTTTTTTAGTTATGAGAAATTCAATTTTTTTTTCTAAACAAACGAATCCTACTGCACATTGGCTGACGTGTCTTCAAAACTTTTTATCGTAATCTTTTTGTCCGCAATTCTATACAATTATATATTTCAGTTGCTACTATAATTGTAATACTTTTCCACTTAACTACTACCCGATACCTATTTAGGGGTGGTAGATGGGGCGTATTAATCGAAAAAATGACTTCACGGAAATAATTCTCAGGCTTTGTAGATTTGTCAGTGGAGTAATATGGACAGTGATATGATATTGTAATCTTTAAGGTGGGTAAAATATTTAAACCTAAATTCAATCAGTTAGGGAAATTTTATTTTATTTTATTTCATTTGTTAATAATAAAAATGGCAAACATCTGAAAAATAGTTTTGCTACATTTACTTAAATTATAGTAAAAAATCTTATTTCAAAAAATATAAAATTTGTATAATAAAATAATAATATTATGTTTTTACTATTGATCGATCGTGTGTTGATAAAATATTAAATAATAACGCTTTAGAAGAATTTATTATATATACATATATTATACACTACCTGAATAACCCGCTTTCACCAATGGCAAGTTTTTTGTGTTAAAAATAGTTGTTTTTGGGTACTCTTTTAAGTAACGACGATATATTGTAAGTATTTTAACCCGCGCTCACAGCTGTTTGTGCTGCCGCGATCAGACGGTAAACAACTTATCCGTAAGATGTTTATGATACATTTTTAAGTGCACTGATTAAGCCATTAAGGTACCCTATCGATTTAAATGTCAGTGAGTTTTTCTATCACCACAATTATAATGCTACAGAGGTTTAATTTTGGGAAATCCTTTCTTATTGGGTCTCTACATCTTAAAACCAAACTACTGACCAAATTTCATACTCATGGCTAGGCGATAATGAATCAGAACAAGTTCTTTTACATTGTATTTAGCTATTTATTATTCAAAATTATATACATAAAATATTATGTTTTGGTCTGTCGATTCTAGCTAATGGTTTTTCTAATTATTTTCGTATTTTTTTTTCAGACGTCATGGTCAGACAGCCTAAAGTGCTGATTCTGGATTGGTGCAAGATCACTAAAGAACAACTCTCGTGGCTGCTTGTTCGATTGCCACAGAGCAAGGCGCTGTCGCTGCAGGGCTGCCCTTGGTCCACGGTGTCGTGCCTTCGATCGTGCGTGTGCCCAATGCTGACGTCGTTGAACCTGAGCTTCGTGCCCACCATGGACGACGCGGCTCTGCAGCACATCCTGTCACCGCCGCTGGACCACCGACCCGGGCTGCTCGACTTGGCCTGTCGGCTGTCCAATCTCAAGTCGCTGAAGCTGGCTGGCAGCAATATCACCGACGTGGGCGTCCAGATCATCGTCCGGGTGTTACCCAAGCTGTCCATGCTCGATCTGTCCCAGTGCTACCCGATCACCGACAACGGTGTAGAGTCGTTGACCCAGATAAGCGGCCTATCCACTTTGCAGCTATCCGGCTGCACGGGCATCAGTGAACAGTCTCTAAAGATGCTCGGCAAGTGCAAGAGCCTTACATACCTGGACCTCAGACACACGAAGCTTACCAAGTCGTCCATCAACAAGTTTGTGTCCAACCGGGAGGGGTTCAAGGCCTTCGACTCGAAGCTTATCGTAAAGATTGACAAATCCTGATACAGGCTTGACGCTCCCGAACATTTGGTCTTCGGATTCTAACCGCATATCATAATTTCGGCGGCGGCGCGCAGCGGTGCATGTACATATTGATAAATAGTGTATATGTATATAGTGTACATATATTTATTATATATTATATAAGAACATATAATATATAAGTTATTTTATAAACAGTGTTACACGTACCTACAGTATTAGTAAGAGAAAGAAATATTGTATACCTTTTTTTCCACATAAGCCTGTGTTTGTATTTTTAAGACAAGGATTATATTATTATATTATATATTATTAACGTCAGTCTGTTTGATTGATGACTCACCTTATAGAATAGAGTATTAATGACACTCATTCATGCCCACATGAAAGTTTCCATTTTTTTTTTGATTTTATATAGTGTAGAAAAAAATAAAAACTATGTTATGACACTTGTAAGTTATTGTCATACATATTTTGTGTTATATTTATATTTTAAGTGCCTAATATTGTTCTTATATACATATAATTTATCATACTTCTAGTCTAAGCAATACTAACTATTATGATTTATTGTATAATTTTCGAGTATGCGAGTTGGATACCTATTGTGAACATATTTTGTTTTTTTACGAATAATTTTTCCTTTTGTTTATTTTTTTTTTAACATATTTTAATTATAATCAACAAGAGTAAATAATAATAAAGATGAAGAGTAAAGAATACAAATTTTTATTTTTTTATTTTTTGGCATCTATTATTTTGATGATGCACCAGTGGAGTGGGGCCCCACTGCAAGTAGTAACCCCCGAGGTTGACCAATTATTATATGACGACAAAACGCATCTTTCTCGGAGAGGATGCAGCAGTAGTAAAATTAAGTCTTCTGTCCTGTGCGACCTGTCGCGTGTGTCGGTCAACGACAAAAGAAAGTCTTGAAGTGCATATAGAAGTTATAATATGGCGGTTTTAGAAGTGAGGGTGCGAAAGGTCTGACGACTTCGTTTGTATGAAGAACGCTTCCGATAAGTTTTTCATGAAAACCAGGATGTGGTCGATTCTTCTTCACACAGGCAACTTGAGACCGCCACCATTTTGGTTATGAATTTTTTTCTTTCTTCCTATAGTCGTTTACAGCAATTTTCTTTACATCCCAAAACGTATTTCGTCTCTCTACTTTTCCGCCAAAATCGACGTTTCCGTTTTCTCTGCCGTTTACCGGAATTATTATGTATAATGATTTATATATTTCTAGTTTTTAGATTTTGGTAACCCTTGTCTATAAACATATAGAAGATATCATAATATTAGTTATTATAAAAAAAATACATTAATGTTATGTAAGTATAAAAATACGAAATAAATAAGTATTGAATTTTAATTTTATTCACATAGAAAAATGTCTGTAGTTTATACAAGTGGAAGCTTCATAAAACAATAAAATATAATACTTAAATTAATAGAACAATAACGACAGCGCTTTTTAATTATCAAAATATGTATGGCTATAATCACTCAACCATTTTATAACGAATGGATTTAAGATACAGATTGTGAAAACATTATCTACGTGTTCTACGATATTATAAATTATAATACATCAGTTCTTACAATAATAATAAAACAACAAGACGACTTTCACGTCTGTAAAAGTGTAAATGGCCTAAATAGTAAATACTACAGACTTCTCTGCTGCTTTACCTTACAGCGTTAAGAGTTAAGGGATTACCAAAATCTAAAAACTGAAATTTTCCGTGGTGGAAAATGGACATGGTTAATGTGTAATATACAGTAAAACTTCTATTTAACAACATTTTCGTAATATTTTTGAAAACCAAACTAAATTAGAACTTCAAATTTATTTAATATTAAACGAATTACTCTTTCTAATATACGATTTCTTTTTTTCACATGAGACTGGAAGTTTCACTGTAAGTACCATTCTGGTGCAGATGCGGTATAAATGGAAAAGGTCGATATTGGCGGAAAACTGTGAAGTCCCTCACCCGCGATGTGATCGCGCCCGTAATCGGAGCAGTGCTGGTCGATGGTCCGAATTCGCTATTTTAACCTCTACGCCACATCGGATACGATGTAATCCACGTGCACGACGTTCGCGTCCACTTCCGCAGACGGCCGCAACCCTACGTCCGCGTACTTCCGGTCGTGCCTCTTCATGAACCCGACCACGTCGTCGTAAACGATGTTTTTCACGTCGTTCGCCCACAGGAAGTCCAAGTGATTGAACTCCGGGAACGGCACGACCTTTCTCTCGGCCACGTTCGGCAGCTTTCCCGCCAGGACCTTGACGTCCTGAAAAGTACGCGCACGACAACGATCGTGTGTATAATAATCATAATATTATAAGGAATAAGGAAGTATGCTCAATTAAAGTGCGCATATTTTGGGCAATGTATGATGTATATATATATGCAACCTGGAGCGGATCCAGAGTTAGGAAACTGTAGGTCGGGACATTTCAAGGGGCCACTTATTATAACCATATTAGAAATCTATACTTGTGTACTAGGTATATTAAACAAAACAAAAATAATGTATACTGTAGTTATGTGTGTTAGGTTAGGTTAGGTTTGCAAATATTCACTGTGTGTCGGTCAGCTGACCTCCTGGACCGCTCTCCCTCTAGATCCGCCCCTGTATGCAACCAACATTAAACTTAAACTGACGTAACATGTATAAATATGTTCGTCTCATAGAATGCACAAGAACAAGGACGAAAACAAGGGTCGTGTTGAGCACACTTCATATTTCTTATACAGTTCAACAGTTGTAATACTATATTATCATGTATAATATAATATTATTGCGTTCACAACAAAATAGTTTTTGTGCGACGGCCGATGACTGCAACGAGCTTAAGAAAATTAATACTATTATTTTACCTCCATCGACGACAGCCAATCGTTTTGCGCGTGATACAGTGCCACGGGCACCGTGATGTTGGTCAGGTCATAAGCCGGTGGTTCCGGTTGTCCGTACTTTTCCAAGTTTTTCTGTTTGTTGTAGTTGTACTGCCCGAACCATTGGTCTGTTGACATATATTTTTGTGGTTATACGAAACGATACATAAATCAATTAATACATTATTACTATAATAACATATTGTACAAATATTTAATTTACTCTACTCACCGCGTTTCATGAGTTGAGCGAAATGAGTGAGTTGACGTGCTGATGCGCCGGCAGGAGTGTGTGCTAAAATTATGGGCAGAATGCTCTGAAACGGTTTTACGAAAAAATGTAGTTTAGCCCATGTTTTAAGTTGGATGATGAACAAAATTATTTATTTTTTAATTTAAACCACTCGTTTTATCAGTCGATTTTTGCATTTTTCAATATCGTGTGAAATGTATATTATATATATATATAGGTCCTTATACCGCAGGTATAGTCAATAGATAAAATTAATGATAAAAATTTAAAAACTTTCCGACTGACGAAAATCGACAGAGACAACGAGCGGCTCTCGAAGATGTATTATAATAAATAATAATCAATACTATATTTATTAAATATTAAAATTGAAATTGTTTAGGTATATAATAATAATAATCGATAACACTTCAGGTGCGAGCACGTACTTTGATCAGTCGTTTCGAATCGTATCCGGCGTACAGAAACAACAAGTTGTCGCAAACACCTTCGGCCAGCGAGTTGGCTTCGCAGAACGCTTTGCCCGCGAACAGTAAAATCTTGCCGTTCGGCCTGAACTCGTAGTACCCCAGACTGTTGCACAACCACTAAAAAACGACCATATCCGTCGTGACTACATGAGTATAAAATTTATAATACACAACAATCGGTGGCGTGTAGGTACCAGAATATATTGTATGATTTCAGATCAAGGCCGTATCCCAGGGGGTGGAGGGGTATATTGAAAAACATGTATATTGTAATTTTATTGAATTTCGGTTTTGATATTCTGTTAAAAATAAGACATATTGAAGAAATTTCGGGGGGGAGGGGTCCAAACCCTCTAGACCCCCCTCAGATATGGCCTTGTCTTAGATAGGTATTATTTATTTCAACATAACATTATTATGTTTGTGTTCGTTTATAAAATAATTTGTTTTTATGGATTAAATAATAGTGGAGAGCATCGGCGTTTATACACGCATAATATAATATATTGTTAATCACTTTATTAATTGTTCTATCTTCTATACGATTTTATCAATAATATAAACAAGGTAATAAAAAAAAATGTTATAGTCAGTGATCATAGGCGCAAATAGTTGGGGGGGGGCTAGGGGGGCTTAGCCCCCCTAAGAATTGCTATAGCCCCCCCCCCCCCCCCAAAAACAAATGATTTTACTATGCTTTACTAAAAGCATCATAAGAGTATTCAGTATCCCTGAACTGAGCTACGGCTTCAGCCCCCCCAGATTTCAAACACTATTTGCGCCTATGTCAGTGATTCTCTGTCAAATCCAATTTAAATAATTAAAAACAATACATGATGTTTCCAATAAAATTATCTGTCTTCTGTATACTATATTTACATGTGTTTTTATCTATAGTCAGCAGACATTCAACAATTAACAGTCATTGTTTGCCGATTGCTTATATTATACCATGTACAAGCATATTGATATTTATGATTTGTTTTTATAATTGTTGTTTAAAATTAAAATATAAAGGTATAAATGTAGGTATAATATATATTAGAAATGTCAAAATTGGGCTCATTATGTTTTTATGTAATTCAGATTAACTATAGGTAATAAACTAATAATAGTGTATATGAATGAGAGTGACTTATCCAAACATTATTTTGATATCACAGAATTGGCAATTGGCCTATGGTGGTGAGCTATATACTGTTAGGATGTTCAGCTGAACTTGTATATTATGGCAATAAATAGTGATAACTGATATAAGGAGGCACTCTTAGTTTTAATCAGATTTGATTATCGTCACCACTCACCATTATAATTTTCAATGTGTAGAAGAATGACCTGACAAATGAAATAACTTTTGTTTGACGCTTGCTTTACAAGTACAGCGTACTTACTACTTACCCATATAAATTCTTATTTTTATTTTTTAGTACCTACTGATAATTTTATTAATTTTTATAAAAATATTGATGGTAAATTTAAGTCAAAAAGTTTTTTTTTTTACAATTTTTTTGGACATAATAGTAAATCTTAAATTATTCATTATCTATATAATATGTTAATAATTTTATCTATACGTTTAACTAGTATCAATTTTTAGTTTTTCTTTTGTCAGGTTGTATCTGTACTCTGTAGTACCTACCTACACTAAACTAATTGGGTAGTTATAGTTCACTTTAAATTCACCGGATTACGCCAAACGCATCAACGATAAATGATAATTTCTATCACTTCGCGTCCTCGCTCGCGCCTTACTTACCGCCAACGGGTCAGCCACGGACGATAAGAAGGTCATGATCGGGCTCTTGACGTGGTTCAGGTAAGCAATCGGAGCCATCGCTGACATCGACCTGACCTTGTCCTGGTACTCGGGTCTCTCCGAACACAGGACATAAAATATGGCCGTGCCCATCGAGTGTCCAACGTAGTTCAAGTCTGGTTCGCCCGTCTTGTCCAGGATGTAATCGATCGTGTTGGGCAGGTCGATTGTGCCCATCTCGTGCCAGCTAAATAATAACAATAATAATTGTGTAAGTGACAAAACGAAGACGAGACCACTACGGTATTAACATATACCGGTTTATTTATACACCTTACACGGTACTTATTATAATATCATATTATAATCATTACCTTTTAATTTTATGTACGGATATCATAGTAAAATATTATGCCGGCTTATGCCAGGTAGAATATTCTAATATATCAAAATATAATATATATTATACATGTATACAGTAAAACCTCTTTATAACGAAATCACTCGCTGGTTGTTTAGTTTTAAAGTAATTATGGAGAGACAAAAATATACGGGAATTAGGTTGCGCGAGACAGCTGTTATTTTTCGTTGTAATTAAGAGATTTCTGTCTTGTAGTGGGTCCGTTATAAGGAGGTTTTACTCTATATTATATTTATAGCCTTCTACGTACATATTACCTATTATAAATTATTGTTATGTAATTCACCTGAAATCCCAAAACTTTTCCGGTTCTCTCGCCGGGTCTAGGGTCACGTGGTTTCTGGAGTACGTGTTTCCCCGGGAATTCGCAAGCCACACGTCGTATCCTGCATCCGACAGTATGAACGCTGAAAATAGGGCGAGACATCAACAATAGCGTAAAAATATAAAAAAAATGATAATATGATAACATGATAATATGTAAATATGTAAATATGTAATATAACTGCAATTTCACTACAGTTACACTTTCGGAGTCGAACTAGTTGCCGCGTCCCAGATAATAAATGTTGTACACAAGGTCATTTGTGTCATGGGATTTCGAATGCAAGTTACCTAGGTACTGATAGGTATATTATGGTTTGGTGTCCGTGTAATTATTATGGTAATTATGGTAATTAATAGGTAATCAAATAAACATGTGTTTTACCGTTTAACATGTCAATAACAGCTGTATCACAAACTTTCATTAGGTAACTAATTATAAAACCATATAATATTATGTGTTGGTGATATTAAATGAAATATATATATATGTTACCTACCTATATAATAAATAATTATATTATATAATAATATGATCATGATATTTAGATTTTTAACGTAATATGTATGACTAATATTGAGTTTGTATAAAGTTTTTAAAAAATGTCATCCAAATACTACAACGAAAAATGTGTTTGAACCCTCTTCCCGCATTGATAAATAACATGAAATGTATAATTAAACAAACTCTCATTACCTGACCTCGCAGAAACAGTTATAAAAATAGCCGATTTAATTTTATGCAATTTATTATTAGATAAATATATAAATTAGTCACTCTCTTTTTCGTTATTAATATTTTATTGAAACTTATATAGGATGCATTAAAATAGTATATTGTGTTGCGGGAAGTGAGCTATTTCAGTCGCAGGCGAGGGCCGCATTTCGCCCAAGACTGAAATTGCCTTCCCGCACGAGCCACACATACTATTTTTTGTCACGCCTCTGCATTCATCGATCATGGCAAAGGCAATGCATCTATGCAACAACTAGACAATAATTCAACTACAACAATAAATTTCATGAAAGAAACGATTTGGTTTTATTTATTTTAAGCGTCACGCATGGAAGGTATTAATATGAATATATGATGTAACCAAAAGTGTATGGTTTGTGAGGACCGTGGTATGGATTTCAGTGTCTGGTTGTGCAGGGGATACGCGCGTGATATGTGTGCCCAGCAATTTTGGGGATTTCCACTTTACCGCAAGGCACTTCTTGGAATTTCGACTTTACCGCCCTCTGGACGGAAAAAGGACGCTTTCCAACGCTTCAACCGCTATCGAAAACCAAACTTTCGGTGCACGCGTGACAAAAAATTATTACCCCATCCCCTCCAATACAATACCCGAGCGCGAATACTGTCACCAGGACCTAAGTATAACACTGTACAACATACGCGGGGAGATCCCCGATCTCAGTAAAATCAGAGGTAAAAACATCGTGCATTGGCAGAATCGGGTGGTTGTGGCCTTGAACCCGGTCCGAACATGGAACAGTAAACGAGCAGACCCCGCGTAGCGTACCCCGCCTACGTGGCAGTAAACGTTTTCCGAATACGGGTAAACAAGGAACTAACATCATGTCGGTTTACGGGCTCGTTACCTAGGTTCAGACTTCGGGTCATAGGTAGACTTAAACCGAATCAGCTGATCGAGTGTCTATTCCATATCGTTCTGCGGTAAAATACTCACCTAGACTGCTGTTGGGTCCTGCGATCACCCAGTCCGTCGAACTGCACAGTATGCCGTGTTGGACCAGCACTGCTGGTTTCCTCGTGATGGCCGACAGGTCATCGTTTCGGCTGTATGGTATCCTGTGCAGCGTCAGGTTGTAACCGTCCGCCGTGATCACCGTGTGCCTCTCTGCCGGATATCCTTCCTGTCTGATGTAGTCGTCCTGTTCAAAGAAAAGAGGGCAATCTGTAGGTAAGTAGACATTTTTTACGCAGTCACGCGGACGTATGTATGCAGATTACTACATTATAATATATAATTGATGAAAAACGGGAGGGTGGGTAGTGAGGGTACTATACCGGTAAAGTTTTAAGTTTACATTCCATTGATGCATAAATGCATGAAAACAATACACGCACTATAGCAAATAAAACCACAAGGTAAGTGTCTAAGTATACGTTCGAATACTATATATTTTATAATCCAAATACGATCACCCCGCGACCCTCGTGTACCTACTAGTGATATCGATTTCATTATACATTTATACCTACAATATTATTAAGTTATAATTAGCTAATTAGTTATTATACTAGTTACAAGTAATGTCTGATCCAGTGGTGATATTGGGGTGAATACCTCCCTCCCCCATTTAATTATTCTGAAAGTGTGCATGTGTGTTGTCTCACATTTTATAGCACGAATCGTATTATGTATGTCTAAGTAGGTAGGTAGGTAATGTCTGCCTGTTTGTATTTATTTTTGTTTCTCACCGTGTCTTCGCCAAGACCATGTAGTTCTTATGTATAAACATAATATTATTGTGTGTATTACATCCAGTCTCCCGAGTAAGATACTTTGGTCTATATATTATTATATAATATAATATGATATACAATATAATATTATATTATACACTGGTACTTGGTAGTATGCGGTATGCTGTATAGCCGTTAAATTATTAAAAACGTTAATATAAAATTTGCCGTCCGATCGTATGTACTGCAAATACCTATACCTTCGTATATTATTGAAATTTTATTTTTTAACGTAATATTATCGTTTAATATATTTGAACATAGTACTTCTTAAAGGTATAAGAATTAAAAACAAATTCTTGACATAGAATACGATGTACATTTTTATCAGGACACCGATACGTTTGGATTTTTAGATCAAAAGTGTCTATGAAATCGGTCCTTGGACGACTGCAATAATACATTAATTGCGTTTTATAATCCTCGCATCCATTCGCTAATAATAATATATATCAAACATAAATATATATTACTCTTTATAGGTAGTGACAGCACCAGCTGCTGTTTGACTTGGCTACGGTTTGTTGATGTCCTTTCCGTGCATTAGCACATGCTCAAAATGTTAAATATGACTATTCAATTTCATTACTACAACATAAATAATTATTTACAAAAATGTGTAAATTTTCGCGACCTCGCTACGGTGCAGCGTGCTATTCCCATTCTGCAATAATATACACAATACAGACATTTAGTAGGTACCTATGTGTACAGAGGAAAAAACTTTTTCCGTCTATTCATCTCGACGGCCTTTTTAATTTTATTGGGGTGAAAAAGCTTTAGTTGTGTTATATCTTATATCGTGACGAATTGACATGCTCGGCGCATGGTGCATACATATAAAGACCGATCATCGGACATTCTATTGTGCCTGACACAGATAAATGAAAATATAGGTACTATAATAAAGGACAAGGTCGAGAAAGGAGGCTTTTTTAAAGCATTTCTTTTCCACACTCACGACGTTTGCCCGGCCTTTTTCCTTGAGGGCCAAGCATTATACGAAGCATTATTACCACGGGCGCTGAAAAATTTCATTAAATAACATGTTGGTGTTCTTCAATTGTACTCAACGTTAAAAATAAAGATTATAAAAAAAATATTGGTTGTCTTATTTACACTGTTAATTCGTATAATATTGAGAATTCCTGAGCGCCACTGATTATTATTTATTACTGCCAAATAGTTGCTACCAGCCCTCAGATGTGGCTTCTAACTCGTTTGCGATCTTATCCTGCAACCTACAAAAGTTATTAATTTATTATTTATATTTGTAACGAATATGGCCAACAAATGTACTTATTGAAAACATTATATTTTTAGTAGGTAGGTAAAATATTTTTATATTGTTTTATTCGACCATTCTCACTTATAGACGGCGGGTGAGAGCTTTCAAAATGGCACAATGTTATATGGTATGAATATTTTCCCAATTATTAAAATATTATATTACCTACATACAATATTGGGTGCCTCTTATAATAATTTTAGGACGCATGGCATAGAAAAATTCGTCGTCGCCCATCGCACGCAATACAATATTTAAAATACAATAATAATTACGTTTCGTCTCGTGATTATTATGTTTAAATGTTTTTACCATAATATGGGTACATGTACCGTGTAATTATTATACTGCAACGCGGCAGCCACGGTTTGAGCAATGCCGCGAAATATTGCTAAAACCGCGGCGGTAGACCAACAGCGTACCTATACATTTTCTGTACAGACACCTGTAGCGATAGCGTTGGTATATTGCAGCGCGCGCGTAAGCCCATTAAATAAACAATAAAACGAAAATAACAAAATTAAATAATTATTTAACACACACCCGCGTGATGTGCACGTAACACCTTAATGATGATATATTATTATTATGTACGACGACGAGTGGATTTAAGCACCTCCGCAATCACTCACCATCGTTGCGCAGTTTAAATTATATACTGTGTAGTGTTGTTAAACACAAGATGTACCTGGTTCCTGGGACCTGAGTTATCTGGGTCTTGTAATTTTTTTTTTTCAAAATACCGCACTCTCCTATTGTTACATGTATTACTGAGATAAATAAAATAACAATATTATATATTATAATCTCATTACAATCTGCGGTTGACCAAATAATATCATTAATATCTGCTCAAACCGGCAGAGGCATATCTCGTCAAGAGGCATATTGGCCCTGGTCTATATAAGATCAAGAGTCAAGACCAGCAAAAACGAGACCTATCAAACTCGCGTCTCCGTTTATATTTATAGGTACTTCGCGCTCAATTTATGCTAAATAATCAACGGATCGCATATGGCATCTAAATGTGGGGACCTGCGCACCCCGGCCAAAACAAGCCTTTCATAATATCGCTTTAACAAGTATTAAAGGTACTGAGGTACCTTTCAGCTATCGTGACGCATGACAATTGTCAAATATACTGCCCTCCATAGTATAGAAAACAAGAATTTAAATTCCATGATATTATATATATGTATACCTAAAACAAGAATAGTAGAATAGTGGTAATCTAATATTAATCCAACCTTGATGTGGGAAATATAATTAAAGAAATAGAGGTCAACAATTACTTAATCAATTACTTTTAGGTATAAATTAATTGATAATACTAGTAAATTTAAATAAAGGATAAACATTTTTCTATGCGATTATAATATGACTAATGTCTCATTATTATTATTATTGTTATTATTTTATGGTTGTGATTGTTGTTATAATTATATTTACAACTATGTATGCAAATCCGTGCAAAAAATGGATAATAAATATCATTATTGTATTATAGACCCCCTAATCTCGACACAAGCTTTAATTATGGTAGCTATTAACTTGTAAATGTAAATTTTATTTAATGTCATAAAGTTGAATTATCAAGTATAATTGTATAAACAAACAATCGGTTTAAGAGTGGTGGTCTACAATAATTACAAGTTGACGAGTTTGCAAACATTCGTTAAAAATAATTCCACGCTGATGATTTCCTATCGCCAAATACACGTCTCACATTTCCACAAAATATCTACCGTCGATTTAAAAGAAATTGTTACAGAAGAGACCTATGGCTATATGTAGTACAATTTAAAATAAACATTGCAGCAAACTAGTAATAATTTTATTTTGCGGTCTCCTCTACCCGTCTTCCGCGTCGTTGAGTTTTTCTCATCAATGTCGCTTATTGTTTATACATCGTAATATATTTAAAATAAATAAGGAAATTACGGAGATGACGAAGATTATACATAATATACAACAATAATAGTATATTATATGGCATACTGTCATGTATAATTCGTACGGTCTGTTCAGTCTCGAATCGCGAGTCCACCAATTTTTCACCGACGCGCTTATCCGTGACCCTGTTTGTCATTTGTATCGGTTACAATACACATTAATATTAATAATGTACGAGGTACATCGCCTGTCTGTCTACATGATATTCGTTTTATGTTACTCACAGCTACCTATATGTAATAATATATGCTATCTATATGATAGGAGGCCGATCGCGTACTGCCATTAAACTGCGGTTAATACCTAATCGTTATTTGACGACGGTGATACCATGAATAATATACCATTAACAACCCGGTGAACCCTACGTACAGCACTATAATGATATTATATACATTTTATGCATACGAGATGTCTGTTATCGGCTGTCATACGATGTTATATATTATGTAGGTTTGTGTACATATATGCTTTAAAAATATAGGTCAAATGATGCACAGTACATTATACCATTGATTATACACTTTATAATATTATAAAGTATAATATTACATGCATTATGCACGACTGATTTTATATAAATTCAGACTCATGGGCGTTCTTATATTTTTCTGTAAAACTAACCTGAGAAAATCTTAATCATGATAATTTTAAAGAAAAGCACCTTGGTTTGATTTTGGTCCTTTTAGTATATAAATGTAAAACATGTAATTATTACTTTGAGATTAATATTTTGTATTCCTGCAACCCACAGCTTTGCTCAAAATTCTATCAAGTATAAATATGAATGTATATTCGTGTTTTAATGTTTTATACACGCCAATGTGAAACTTTTGTAACAATCAATTTATACGAATATATTAAATATTTAAATGTATATGTATCTATCGGATAATATGCCCTCCGGGAATAAAATCGTCAGGTTTATGAGTATTTTATAGATTTTTTTAACGACTATCGTCGCTGTGATTAAAAGATATACATACTCGCGACGACGTTTACCAAATCTTTTTTTTTCATCATGTACACCATATTATTTTACCATTGTCACGACGTTATATTGTATATTTAGGTACCTTGGGTATATATTTTGATAATTATTTTTGTTCCGCGCTCAGTCCGTTCATATCGCAATAACTTGCGAAAAACCACAGAGTATTTCGTGTTTATATCGCATACGACGGTTTCTCACGGCAAAAAAAAAAATGATAAAAAAAATCACGACCGCAGTGCATATATATTATACTATTATACACAATAATATATAAACGCATACCTATTGCGAAGGGTATTTATATAATTCGCAATACATATACGAAAGATCGCGAGAGAGCAGACTCCTGCAGTCGCTATACTAATTTCTCGACGTCCCTCGAGTGATTTATCCATATGGGACATATGAGTTTTAAGATGACGTGATGCTCGCATGTGTTGTCTCCGTCTTACAAATGCGTAACATAGCAAATTTTACTCTCAACAGAACATATGTAGGATGTAGCTCCTTTAATTTAAAAAAATAGAGCGAATTGACCTCTTATAAAAAAATCTTAAACTACTCATAACTCGCTTTAAAATTAAAATATATAAAAAAAGTCCATGAGGTTGCCTAGATACTTTTAGATTTAAAAGGTCAATTGGCTCTAATTTTTTAACTAACTACGGAGCTACAAGTGTTCTGCTGAACGTAAAATTTGCTATGTTACGCACTTGTAAGACGGAGACAACACATGCGGGTAACACGTCCTCTTTAAGAATAGTCTTCACTAAAAAGTTTATGGGAACATGCTCGATGATGGTTTTAATGCGACTTTATGGTTTCGCGTCGCCAGATAATTTCGGACGAAGGGCCCAAGCAAGTGCCTATAAAATATACTTAAAGCACCTATAATCGCGTATTACGTGAGTAGGTTACGTGTTTTATAACATTCGCTTACACGGTTCGCATACGTGGACGATAATATCGACAACGACATGTATATTATGCACATAGGTAGGTACTATATGTATATATCGCACAATAATAATGATGATGTATTATTATTAATATATTGTTATTATACAGCAAAGCCGCGACCGCTGGAGACATCGTGTCAAGGTCACCTGGTGGTAATGACCAGTATAATAATATCGTTGGCTCATACACATTTATTACGTACAAACAACTAGTATGTATGCGACGGGTACCTACCAGCCTCGTGTATGTACAATATATACGTAGATAATTAGGTATTACACAGTAGTACGAATTATATAGTAATTATATTGTAAGGTTCGCAACATAAGCATTTAAGAAAGACAAAAATTGAAAAAATTAAAATATTTCTAATCAGATAATCAAACCGAGCACGTGCGTAAAACAATGACAAGCTCCGAGCTGAGACAAATTGCTGAAGACACAACACGACTCACGAGTAAGTGATATTGTCGTGTATATTTTTTACTTATCAGGCTGCAGCAGACAGATTAAAATATACAATTAAATTACATTTAAGCAACGAATTTATTAAAACCAATACATAATGATGTGTGTAAATATTATGATTTTTTTTGTGTCTGAAGTCACTTTTTATTGTAGAAAAAATGTGCCGATTTATAACTCTGAGGGAGGATTCTGGAATCAAATTAGATCTAGTTTGTAATTTATGGGATCAAATGTGGACATTTTTCTTGTCAAAATAAGAAACGGTACAAAAATATATTTAACTCAAAATCAGTTTTCGACTAAATCGATCTTTCCTTTGCTCTAATTCTAAAACCAATTATCGTGTAGTGTGTAGAATGTAATAACTACTATATTTTGATATTATCACCAAATATTTCAATAGCGGATCAGAGGGATGACAGACCGCATCAGACTATAACTTCGGTATTTACAAAAAATATCTTTAACAGCAGTATTTTTATTTAGAAAGCCCCTTACCCCCACAGAATTCTACCATGAATCCACCTAGCCATGCCAGCTATGTACATATTATATCACATATTATGCAGGAATAGCATTTATTTTTCTTTAGAGTATGGGCGTTCACCTGTGCTTGTGCTATAGTATTATACAACTATAAAAGTTAACATAACACATCCCTTCCCCGGTTTGTTCATTAAATTTGTAAATATGTAAAAAAAAAATTTCAAATTTTTATAGCAGTGACGCATATTTTATTTTCCACCTTTGTACTACACGATTGGACTGAATGATTTGTCATTGCAGACTCGGACGACCCTCGACCTATAAACAAGCAAATATGTATCGATTTTTTTTCTTTATTTGCGTAATTGCTTGGAATTAGTAAAATAAATAATAATTTTATATTATTTCTCTAGAAATCTCCAGAGAAATATGACTTGTATACCTACTATACACGTGGTAACAATAATTAATAACCATAAGTTGTACATTTGTAACCTAACTATTAACCGGTTGGTATTGCAATTGAATAAACTAGTATATGTATCTTTATTACTTACAAAATATGAACTAGATTGTTTTGTAAATATGACAAAAACAAAAATATTCGACTAACCGAAAACAAGAAATACTTCTTTTTATTCTTTTTCCTATGTAACACAAAAATGTCCAATTCAATTAGATTTATCTTGCACACGATGTTTGTATATAATTATATTCATGTTGATAAAAATATAGTTGAAAATAATATAATCACTAAACATTAAACTCGTATTTTAAAGTGTTAAGACGAAGTAGTTAGCCATATGAGTATATGACAACATGACGTTTCGGTACTATAAGTAGGCGGCAGAGGTAAATAAACTACGAATGACGTGTGTAAATAATTATATTTAGAATCTCAAACAAAACCAATCTTATATAAAAAAACATGTCAGTAGGTATAGATTACAAAAACATAACAGCTAGAGTCGCAGAGTTCGACCGAATTTTTTCAAAACATCAACTTCACTTATTATATAAACTCTGTATAAATTACTACATACAACTAAACTTCAAATTTAAATAATATTTTGCAAGCGTCTAAGTCTACGAAGTTATTCTTAAACGAAAGCCGAACACTATCACTGAGTACTACTAATATTTTTATTTCAAAAAGTATTGAATTATCTAGACAATTTTGGAATAATGTAAGGTACGTGATTACGTGAATAATTCCTTACGTATTATATTGATTTCGTTTTTTCAACCCTCATCCTTGCGGATACTCAAACAGTCAAACAACTATATCTACTTTCGATTTATAAACGCTGACCTATATAACAATTTTATATGTATTTTTAATTTCTTAACTTGCAACAGATATCTAATTAGTAATTACTAATTAGTGTAGTAACTGCAGCCCTACAGGTTTCCGTTCAAAAGTTAAAAGTTGACGGCTATGGTTTCACTAGGTAACAAAAAACGAGGACGAAACAAAATATTATCCAGATTGTGTTATAGCATTTCGGAAATAGTTCAAATTCACTTTTGCTTTACCCTCCCCCCCATAATAATCAAGCCTCTCCCACTACAAAATAAAAATTGTATTTTGTTATTAATTGCCACATTTTGTGAAGGAATAATTAAGCCCCCATACAATTTTTTTAAATCTCTGACCATGTAAGGATGCAGTTGATACCTAATGATATTAATGGTATTATTATATTGTCTATTATTTATCCACGGGTTTGGCAAAACTATGCCACGCGATGATGATAAGAACTCGGGGATCGTGCGTAACAACAAAATATAAAATATACATGCGTGTTAATATATATACATAATAATATATCATCAGTGGTGTAGTGGAGGGTATACGCGGGTATACGGCGTATACCCAAAACGCTAAAATTCTTATTTGCGTATAGGAAAGAAAATAAAACAAATACGCGGGTATACGGTCGTAGTCTTTTGGATGATAACCATATTACCACAATTTATATAAAAATTTCTGATTTTTTTTTTTATTATTATCATTAGGTACCCCAAATAATATTGGGGTATCAGAAATCAGAATAGTTAATATTAATCCGTGATTATGATTAATTATAAAATGATAAGAAATAGGAAAAATTAAAATTGTCCAAACGTCATAACTTCACAAATTACTCGTGGTTTATTTATTTATCATTAGAAGTTATTAATAAACTATAAACATTGAATACTAAGTAAACATAATAAATTAGGCAGGGACTAGGTACCAGATATTGATAATACAAGCTTGTAATTTATTATATTTAAATATTTAATTTAATAAAACAAATATTTAAAATTAAATTAAATTAATATTACGACGACGGCAATATGGCATCAAACAGTAAAAAAAGAAGTATAAACGATTTCTTTTCAAAAGTAGCCAAAGCAAAACCAAATAGTATCAAGGTAAGTTATTTTATTATATTCTTGTAGTTGGACGTTTGCAGGTATAGAATATGATTATTTACATTATATATGATTATTTACAGTTCCTTAGAAGTGACAACGAACAAATTATTAAGGATCTGACAAGTAAGCAGACTGAAATAATTCAAACTGACGATGATAATACAAATAATACTGAAGCTGAATCTACCAATAATTGTGTAACACAGGTACAAAAATCACTTTATATTTTGTATTATCTTATATATTTGGGAAATTGATTTACTATATTTATAACGGAATGTATATAAAAAAAGTTTATAATATGATAATCAATAAATTAGCAGCGTAAGCTACAGCTACCTAAACATTTGTTTCATTACACAAATAAATTAGATTTAAATTGCATTTTATAGCACTTATTGTTAGATATTTTTAAACTAAATAATGGTTTTATAAACTGTTACATTATATATGATTATTTACAGTTCCTTAGAAGTGAAAACGAACAAATTATTAAGGATCTGACAAGTAAGCAGACTGAAATAATTCAAACTGACGATCATAATACAAATTATACTGAAGCTGAATCTACCAATAATTGTGTAACACAGGTACAAAAATCACTTTATATTTTGTATTATCTTATATATTTGGGAAATTGATTTACTATATTTATAACGGAATGTATATAAAAAAAGTTTATAATATGATAATCAATAAATTAGCAGCGTAAGCTACAGCTACCTAAACATTTGTTTCATTATACAAATAAATTAGATTTAAATTGTATTTTATAGCACTTATTGTTAGATATTTTTAAACTAAATAATGGTTTTATAAACTGTTAAAATTAATATTTAATTTTTATGTTGTATTATAATTTCAAAAATAAAATATATTTAGAACACTACATTAATACCTAAGTTTTATAACAAAAGTGACAAATTGTTAATAGTTAACAGTATATTAAATTTACTCCTATAGATAGAAGATCAATGGCCAATGGTATGGACTTTTGATCAGTGGATCGAAAAAAAATCAAGGTATCCATGGTTATTTTGTTCAAAACAAAAAATTGGCTGTGAATATTGCAAAGAAATTGGTACGTTAAAGACAGTTAAGAAGAGAGGTGTTGAAATTAGTAAAGAATGGAGTATGTGTACAGTTGATGAAGGCAATCATCTAAAAAAACAAACTAGGTTGGCTAACTTAAGAAATAAAGTAAAAAAACATTCAGACTCATTCGCTCATCAACATGCTTATGAAATAAAAAAAGAAAAAGAATCTGAAAAAATTGTAAAAAATTTTGAGGCAAAGTTACATAAAAACCATGTTAATACTGAATATATTTTCCGAACTGCATATTACATCGCTAAATATAATAGGCCATTTGACGATCATTTTAAATTAATTGAACTTCAAAAAGCTAATGGAATTTCTTTAGGATCAATTTTACATTCTAGATACTCTGCTACTACAATTATAGATCATATTGCTACTAAAATGAGAGAGCAGTTAGTTAAGAATATTATCGATTGTAGCGCCAAATTGTCAGTACTTATTGACGAATCCACAACTTTGAGTTCAAAGACAAGCATGGTTGTTTATATTAAATCTGCAATATCTAATGATGATCCTATTTTTATGTTTTTGGATCTCGTTGAGCTTGATAATCAATTAGCTGTTAATATTGTTGATAAACTACTAGCTTGCCTTCATAAATGTGGCTTTGATGAAACATTTCTTCAAAAAAACTGGGTGTCATTTGTCAGTGATGGGGCCAGTGTTCTCCTAGGTAAAAAAAATGGAGTAGCCAAACGCCTTAAAGATAAATATCCATTGATATTTAGTTGGCATTGTATGAACCACAGACTAGAGTTAGCTGTCAATGATTCAGTAAAAGATGTAACTGCCACAAATCATTTTAAAGCATTTTTGGATAGTCTTTATGCTTTATACAACAGATCACCAAAAAATCAAAACGAACTTAAAACGATATGTACTGAACTAGATATGATATTTTTAAAAGTTGGCAGGGTGCTGGATGTAAGATGGGTGGCCAGCAGCTATAGAGCAGTTCAAGCAATTTGGAAAATATTTCCAGCTTTATATAACCACTTATATAATGCTTCAAATGACACAACTAAAGATAAAAAAACTCAGTCCAAGTATACTGGTTTATATAAAAAATTAGGAAGTCCACAATTTGTTTTAGATTTGGCACTTATGTGTGATATTCTCAAGGAATTGTCTTATTTATCTAATCAATTGCAGAGTCATACAGTTACATTATTACAAGCAGATCAATTAATTAAAAGGACCATTAGAGTATTAGAATCTTTTAAGACTAAGGATGGAGAACATGTTTCAGAAGCAAAGGAAGCTCAAATAATTATGCTTTTCAAAACAATCAGTTTGACCAATAACCAAAAATTAATTTGTATCAACCCAAGTCAATTCATAACAAGTGTATGTAATAATCTACATTCCCGTTTACTCGACAATAATGAAAATGATACTTTAATATTAAACAATATTCAAATTTTAAACAAAAATACATGGCCAATAGATGTTGATATAAGACATGGGGAAAATGAAATACAACAATTGGGCCGTAGATTTTTATTAAATACATCTGTACTAGTTCAAGGAATGAGAAACTTTATTCATAACAATACAATGAATGAAGAAATACAGGAATTAAATATACTTATAAAAACATTGCCAGTTTCTACTGCAGAATGCGAACGGGGATTCAGTTTAATGAATATAATATGCTCTGATCTAAGATCTAAATTGACAATAAAAAATATAGCAAATCTTATGTTTATAAATATAAATGGGCCACCTCTTAGTATATGGAACCCAACCAAATATGTTGGAAGCTGGCTGTTGCAGCACAGATCAGCCGATGATAACCGTTCAAGGAAAGTGGAGCCATTAGAAGAACAAACAGACAAAAAATCACTGTGGAAAATTTTATAAATTATAAATAATAAATAAATAAATTTGCTATCATGGAATCATATATTATTATATATTTAAATAAATTTAGAATAATAGATAAATCTAAGTCAATTGATATGCGGGGGGTGTGGGGGGCGGAGCCCCCCACGTAATCAATATTTCTCAATTTAGGTGTATACCCAAAACAATATTTACGACTACACCACTGTATATCATTGTCGATAAATTAACAGATAAGCTATAATAATAATAATAATAATAATAATAAATAATATTACAATAACAGCGTCATTATGTAGCCATCTCCTCACAGTGTTACTACCTATTCCTACCTATTATATACTAACCATCATGAGCATATAAGACGCGTATAATAGCATTGTAACTATTATTTATTTTCGATGCATAATAATAATGACGATTATGATAATAAATTAATAACATTAAAAACCGTACGCCGCCGTGTAGTCAACAATAAAATTAATCTAGTTGTATCGAAACGCTGACGAGACCTAACCGACGCGGGCAGACCTGTTGCTCTCTACGACCACGGCTCTGCGTCATTTTAACAGTACGCTCTACTCGAACGTTGGTCCCTCGATCGCGGGAAAACCGGTCGCTCCAGCCACCGCCCACCGGAAAACAACCACCGTCGTGCGCGTCTCGTTTCCGCACACGCGTCTTTGGTGAAAACTATAGACAACAATATTGTCGTCGGCCCTCCACCGCCGCTGCAACCGCGTCAGTCTTCAGCGTCGTCTGAACGGGTCGTTACCGCAGGAATCCGGCGGCGGAGTTCGAAAAAATCGGATTTCTAGTTTTCCGTTTGTCAATCGTCTCGTTTCGCACGTGACCCATACCACAGAACAATACCCATACATATACTAATACCGGCTGGAGAGGTGAGAGTCTGTCTACGATCTATCTTTGTAATATTATTTAATATTTTATATTAGGTACCTATTACCTATATAAAAATGAGTATGTTTGTTCGTCATCTAGCTATAGACTTAAAAATACTGGATCGTTTTCAATAAACGTTTTTTTTATTATTTACTATAATTTATATACTTGACATTTTTTAAAATTTGTAAAATTTTCGTATTAATTTGTTCTATAAAATGGTTCAATTATAATGTACAAATAAAGTTCTTACATACTCAGTACTTTGGAGAGTTTAGGTTGTAACTTGTAGATATCATAGAAGTAGGTATTACTGAAGGAGACCTGGAAGAGTTTACAACATATCAATAGATTATTTGATCCCTGGGGGAAGGTTTTTAGGTTTTTTTTCAACCCATATAGGTTTATAGGGTGGCTCACACACACACAAAATCGAATATTTTTAGGTTGATATTTAGCGTTGTTTGGTTACAGATAATAAAACAGTTATTATGATTGTTTATAATTGCCTGTATTATATTACACTTTTGCTTTTAGTCTATTAGGTATTCCATAAAAATCTAAATTTGAGTAACAGCTATTATAATATAAGGGTAAATATGACGTATGTGGTTGATGATTATGTACTAAAAAAATACTCAACTGATTTTGGCAAAATACAATAATTGAGAATATATTTTAACAAAAGAAAAGTAGAAATGATAGATGGATTATACATATCTGTAATCGGCTATTACAGATATTATTAGTCGGGTTATATTTATGGCGCATAATATGGAAATCAACCATTTTTATTTTTTACCAATATGCACCATATTTTGCATAAATATTATTTGGGATACCGGATGGATCGTATCTTAGAAGTTAGAGAGTTAGAATATAAGCCATTATAATAGTAACAGCTATTATATTATATAGTTATAAAACTTTAAAAGGCAAAGTGTACTCTGATGCTTTAGAATCAAAAAATACTAACCGATTTTGACAGTTTAAGAAAGGTCTAGACTCTAGATAATAGATTGAACAGCCAGTATTTTAGGGGCTTACCCACTGTTAATAATATTAAAATCATCACCACATATTTCTGCTTGCAATAATATCAGTTATTGCACGTTTTAAAAAATAAAGTTACTTATTAGTTATTACTTATTACTATCTGACACAGCTGGATTGCCCATCTCGATTTCATTTAACGCCGGGTAATATTGCTAATATATTATGATAATTTATTATGTAGGTGAGTTTTCATTTCGTCGTTAGCTGCAGGTGGTTAGCTTCACAATCGTCATCTTTCCCGTTATAGCATGTATTATAGGTACATTTCACTAGGACCTATACCTACTTACTGTATAATATTTTAATGATGATGACATATCATTTGATTGTTACTGTCACCTGTTGTACCTACGAGTCGAGTTGTTTAATTGGACATCAATTATTGCAATTTCACGATTTGTACCGTATTAAAATTCAGTCAAGTCGCTCCAGGTTATAAATAAAACAGGAGTGAGATAAAACCCTACACAATTTTTTTTTTAATTCCTTTTTTTTATTCAGTTAAGATCACCAAATATTTAGATTTGACTCTCCCCCCTTCAACAAAAATGTTCTGAATTCTAAGTTCACCACTGTTTATAGTATATTATTAATTTTTCTAATATTTTATTATATATATATCATATACCTACTCTGCGTATCAGCCGTTATAATTAATTTTCGTACTATTGACCCTAGAAACGAATCTTATTGCGGGTCTTAGCCATTATATATTGAAGTATAATTATTTAGGTGACAGGTAACGGCGGTAATATATTATGTCGGTTTAAATTTTAAACATAAAAATACTGAAGTCAAGAATTTAGCTAAATACAATGTGTTTTTTACAAAGTTTATTTTGTATAGGTAATATACCCAATGTCTACAAAGTTTCATTAACTGTAAAAAATTCAATAGGTGTCATTATGCAGTGTCATTACGATTTCTCAGAATGGTCAAATCAATATGATAATGTTTTGTTATCTACATTGCTATAACATGTATGGAGTGTATAACATGCGTGTACAGTAACCGTGTATTAAACTTTGCACCAATAGGTACGCTTTATTTTAAGGAAATCTTACAATTAATAACATTTTGTGTTTTGACAAATATTATAATACATTTAATCAAGATTATTAAAATTCTACTTAGTATTGTTTTCGTAATATATACATTGTACATAAACATGTTATTTATCGTGTTTTTTATGATGATGCTTTAAAAACCAGCTTATATATTTATCTAATATTTGCTAGGTAATTTAAATTAATTATCTTTAGAAAATTCTTAACTTATATTCAAAAATCATAATATTTTCCCTTGTTCACTCTGTTAGAGATTTAGTTGGCTCTAATATTAGAGCTTGGATTTAATCTTTTTTCTATGGCTTGGATACATTCATGTCTTATAATCGAACAAAATTAAATAAATCCATGTAAAATTAAATTTTGGTCATATTTTCGACCTTGAATATCTATAATTGTGTATATTTGAATGGTCGAGTCTCGTTCCAAGCTTTATTGATTTCGTCTTTAAACGCGGTGCATGTGATATTTATTTTCTATTATTATAATCGGTGGTTTTCATTTGGGAAAATTACCCAAGATCATAAATCGTTTGTGCTAATTTATACATATAATTTTCCATTTTGACGACATTTACAATTAAATCTAATATGTCTAATAATATTTCATTCCCGTTTTAAGAATTACTTAAAAACCTAAGGACTTATGTCCACATGCATAGTCAATTTATGTGTCATATAAGGCATAGTTTAACATATCTCATGTGACACATACTTGACTATGCATACGGGCATAAGATTAACTGAACATGTTTTTTTTCATGATTTGTACAAAAATATCGCTCATCCTTAAAACTAGTATTTTTTTTCTAAGAAAAAACTAAGAGTTGTTTATATGCTATTTGTATGATAAGTATTAGCCATTAGGATAAGTATGAAAATGGAGTTTTCAAACACGATATTATACACTGTCAAATAGACGATAATATATCGGAAATCGGAATAATATAGACATATATTAAATTATATATAATAGCTGGTTTATAAATATAGATATTATTATCTAATTTCGTCATGAGGTTTCGCGAGTAAAATTGAACGTACATTTTACCTAGTTTTGAGTTTAAATTTATATTTTTTTCTTTGCTTTGTACACGTACTGCAGAGTGCAGTATGAGTACTCTTTATTCGATCCAATCCTATAGACTTTAACTACTAGATATACACAACAAATTTTAAAAACTAATTTACCCAATTGATATATATATACTATTCTACTCAAGTAAATTTTGGGTCATTCTCCAAAAATTAATGATGCCCATTACAGTGTCTACCTTATGTTATATTGCGTGCACAATGTGATACATTATATTATACGAGAATATGCGTATTGCACTGATGGTGCATCACTGCATTTTGCTGCAGTAATAATATAACTTACCGTTGTGGCCGGCAAGTACATCTCGTTCGCGTACTTGCCCGTGCCTGGCCACATGGACTGCACGTCCAGCTTGTCGTGTAGGGCCCTCCAGTGGCCCAACACCGGGCTCGCGTTGGACGTCGGGAAGCGACGTCTGCGGGTCGTCGTCGTGCGCTGTGGTTGGCCGTCGGCCTGCCGCGTCCACACCCTGCGGGGTAACACGCCGCCGCCGGCCAACATGTTCAGGTAGTTTGGCCGGTCACCGGTCTGTCGCCACTGCTGTAGTCGGCGGCCGGCGAACACCGCGTGCCGCTGACCGGTGGCCAGGGCCGCGTTGAGCAGCGCGGCCAGCATATAGTAATGCATCTCGCGGACCGATCGATATAATAATATGCGGCCGACAATAAAATATATAAATCGAGTTTTGGCGTATTATAATAATATTATAAGGGATCGTTGTCGAATTTTGTTAGGATAATTAAAAACAATATATATTATGAGAGACGCGGACGTCTTATCGTTACGGTAAAGTATTATTGTGCTGACGGTGGTGGCAGTGGTGCTGGCCCTGTCGATGGCCGAAACTTAACGGCGAACGAAACGTCATTTTTTTCCCCCTGCGTCGGATCGTTGGCTCGTTCCCGGAGTGGTCGACGACGCTCGGCGAACTGCGACGTGAACCCGGCGCACAAACTATAACTCCGCACTCGTCTAAATAGTATAATAATGTATGTCAGGACATGGCAATCGCCGCTGTCGGATACATAATATAATATATAAGTAGTGGTTTCGCGGCTCTCCGCGGCTTGGCGTTCCGCCGCCACTGCGGCCGCTTCGACCTTGCGCCGCCGCCGCCGCATCACGGCATAGCTCCAGTGGTATCCCACTACGCGCGACTAGCGGTGCGGAGACATTATCTCGGACGAGGCAGCATTATAATATATTATTACATAGATTTCGTCGTCCGATCAACTATCACCGGCGCCGGCATTTATGTCGATATAATAATATATACCTATAGATGTAATAGTGCGATCTAGTAAATGACAATATTATAATATACCTACCTGCTAAATATCAAATTATGTTATGTATCGTTGTGGGCTTATAATATTATATATAGGCACTTTAGCCACTGTCACTGCGCATCCTTTCACCAGTTTGCGCGGACGAAGAAGACGCTTGCATATAATAATATTATTATATTATTTTTGTGCAACGTTCTGCGCTCGCTCTCATTCTCTCTCGCTCACTCACTATGGTCTCTCGCTGTGCGTGTGTCTGTCCGTCTCTTTTTTTTCTATTTTTTTCTCCCTCTGGGTCTGCGTCTGTTTCTACTACGTTCTCTTTCACCACGAGTCGATATCGTCGATTCGTACGTAATATCATTGATTATAAATACTATTGATTGCCCCCACTGGCGACTGATTTACGACACTGGCCCGTATTAGATATAGGTACCATATTATAAATTATATTTTTCCTTACATCTCACCTATTATACGACGTTTATAGGTAAAGTACGCCATTATAATTTTATAGGGCATTATCGGGTATACAAGGTGTTACAGAAAGACTTGACGAAAAAAAAATTATACTACTTAAACGTATGACAAAAATTGTTAAAATTATATAATTAGTAAATAATTTAAGAAGTATACTCATGTGATCAAATTCTCAAAAAAAAATATTTTGAAAAAGTTATTACGTTCCAAATTCATTTAATCAAAAAAATATTCTAAAAAATAAACTATACTTGACTTAGATAAATGTTTTTATGCTATCAAAATTGTTCTTATAATCAGATTCACAAATTGGCTATTTCGAATATATCCAAAAAACTTTAAATCATATTTAAAATTTTTGATTTTCAGTGTTAAAAATAAAAATAATTTTTTGTATAACATATGTGTAACCCAACTCGCAAGTGACTATAAATTATATATACATAAAAATAAATTTTAAATATTGATTAGAACAAAAGTTATTTCAAAAGTCAGTTCTATCTGTTACACCCTGTATAATATACCACTACAAAATACTATAGTTTTGATGATATACGGCTGTGGCGGTGACTACTGCTGAAGCGTTATTTAGGTGTAGGCTACAGCTACAATAATAACATAACACTATAATAATGGCCGGGTGACAAAACCACGCTTATATTGTGACTTATTTGAATCCGATCGTGCACATGTGCGGTAGTTCTCTCGCGATTCGGCCTAGTTTCAAATCCGCGACTGATTGCGACTTCGAAGTCGATCGCCCGAACGTCGTTGCAAAATAATATATAATATAAATCAACACTCATTTATTATTATAACGATCGCAGTTGCGTAGGTATCTAAACGATAGATGGATTTCAATAATTATTCATCGCTAGTATATATTATTTCTGCAGCATATACGATATACCATGATTTAAGATAGTAAATCTTAAATCGTGGCATATACTGATGGTCACGACAATGAAGACGACTGCCATAAATACGCAATAATATACATAATACATTAATATACTATATAGGTAGGAACAATGTATATTATTGTAGAAGTTTTACACTTTTACAACTAGCTAACTTATAATACTGAACTACTGCGAGTTGTGTGTCATCGCAAATCAAATTGCTGCAGACACACTGCTGCGTTGTATGTATAGACTATAGATGTATTATATGAGGCATTGGTGTAGAGGGCTGTAGCCCCCCCCCCCCTCCCAATGTTAAGAAAATTAAAATTTTTTTTTATGGTCTATATGATAGTCGCTCAAAAAGTCTTGCATTATATTTAATATATTTAAAAACTTGCCTATAAGTATTAACGCTTTTTAGCTATCTATCTGTGCTAGTACTTATTTAATGTATAAAAGTTGAAAAGTTGAAAATCCCGAAAAAAATTTTGGCTACGTCACTGATATGAGTCCAAGAGGAATATGCTGATATTTATGTTTGTGTTAGCATTATAAATTATAATATTGTTGTTACTTTTTAGTATGCGTCAGGTATTAGGTTAGTATAATAATAAGCGAAAATCGTGCAACATCTCTAGGACCGTTACAATATTTTCACAATTGAATCGAATTTTTAAAGCCTCAGTAAATAATAACGCTTTTTATGATATAGAAATGTTATGTACCATTTAAATACAGGAATATCTTTGAACTCAGCTAGTGTACTTATTATTATGATATCTATCTATTAACTATATCAATCCAATAACTATTAATTATTAAATAATATAGGTATGTAACGTATTTATGGAGACTGTACCTATATTAGATTCTAGAATGTAGTTGATAATAATTATTATCATTATTTTATATGTGATATGTTATCTTATTTATGTTAAAGTAAATCACTAAATCATAATTACATTATGCAGAATACAATGCAGAATTGTGTGAGCACAGCATTTATATTATGAAAGTAGGTACGAGGTGAAATATAATAATGAACTTGTATTTATATACATTTTAAGTAGCTATATACATGTATAAATAATGTGCATATTACCTAATGAGTAATAACTAATAACTATTGTCTACTATTCTGATAAAATATGATATAGTATATTATTGAACGGTACATATTATAAATTATAATGATAAAGTTTTGATGGTTTTAATGACAAAAGAATATGGTAAACAAATTTACACAAAACACAATTACTTGAATATTATTATACGCTAATATTGTTCTTTAATAAAAAATAAATATTTACAAATGTATAGTTAAATAAACTGCGTCATTGCATCATGCCATTATAGGTAGTTTAGGTCATAATTCACACGTTTAATTTTTTTTTTAGAAAATGCGGTTCAAAATTGATACAATTCAAATAGTAAAAAATTGTTTTAAAGTAAATTCTGGAAAATAATATTCAAAAAACAATTACAAGGTAAATGAGTAAGTCCTGAAAAATATAACATCATAGAAGTAGAATAGAGATTTGAATATAAGTAGATATTGTCACGCTCAATAATTGTAAAATATTTAAATATTTAATATGGGTAACGTTTTACTCGTTTATCATTTGTTATTGTAGTCGTCTATACGATTATTTATACTCCATAACTGCTCCAAACCTCCAATGTGTATATATATAATACATAATTATATAGTTTTGTAATTTAAGTTGATGTTATAACGATTAAAATATATATAGGTATACCTACATAATGTGTATATAAATGTGTACATCATTCAGTTGGAAAAATACAAACGACATAGAAACTGTCTGAAATATAATATATAAATATATTTAAGGTATATTTTAATTCATCTATATTATATATATTATATATTAATTAATGTTTGTCTGTCTGTCTGTGTGTGTGTGTGTGTCCTTTATGCATTCCTAAACGGCTGGACCAATGTTGATGAAATTTGGTACAGAGATAGATTAGACTTCTGGGCAGAAGATAGGCTAATTTAAAAAGGGAGAGGACCAACCCCGGGAGTTGCTCAAACAGGGATTTTGGTCAAGGAAAATGGTTGCCATGGGTCTTAAAGCTATTATAAAAGTAATTATTGGCATTTTTAATGGGCAACGAAGTGCACGGGATCAGGTAGTTATATATTATAATATTATTGAGTATAAATGCTCATAAATTAACACATTAATTTCTAATAGATAAAATCGAATGAACTGTTTTTATTTAGAAATAAATTTTGTTTTTCTTGCCACTTTATGATGATAAATTAATCGTTCAACAAAGAGACATTACTTACCTATATAAAATGGTTGTTTTTTACAGTTATTGAATTTTATTTGTTTTTTTTTTATTGGTAATCGGTAATAACATTTGTATAGCCAATGAAATTGACTTTTGCGCCTTATTTGACTATAGTTCTTCATACACATTCTAATGAGTTTTATTGTTTGATTGTATTTTTTTTTGTATTATCAAAAAATATAAATTATCGTACAATACGGGGTTTAAAATCATTTAAAATATCTACCTCGTAATAAGTTATACTATTAAGTGCAAATATGGAATAATAATTTGTCTGTGATAGACAAATATAAATAAACAATATAATATAATATCAATAGTTTTAATATTTTAAATATAACATATCTATTTATTTTATCAAAAATTGTGAAGTACAAACTTTGGACTTATACCAGTATTTCACACATATAGTTTTATACATAATTAATATAATATTTAGGTAAATTAAAAGAAGAAATGTTCTTCAACCGTGTTATTATATTATTTAAGTATACCTACTTATTATCTTATTTATGAGCAGAGCATTGCATACAACATTTAGCTATGGGTTTTTTTTTTAAATACCTGATTTATCTGGTAGGTTATATTATTAATGTTAGGTATAGAGAAAGAATAACAAAAGTCTTTATTTTTTTAAATTATGAATTGAGATTTTAATATAAGTACAACCTTTACTCTTTACTCTGACTTATTCATGCCTATTCATTACCATATTTTATAACTTGAGAACATTTTTATTCGTACATTTTTTGACGAGCTCTCAAAATAGATAAACCATTACCTAATAATAACTGTAAAAAACAAAAAATAGGTTTACTGAGACGAGTGGAGTAAGGCGAGAACCCAAAATCTATTATGTCATTATATTTATCCCACTTTTTTAATAACTCCTATAAAATTGTTATTTATAAATAATTATAAGATGTTTGATCGAATTTCATGTTATCCGTGAACATGTTTAGTGGAGCCCATTATCTTCTTGAAGAATAAATAAAAATAAAATAATACATAATAATTATAATAGGTAGTAATATATAATAATATATACATCAGAGATACTTCGTATGTGTAATGTGAAATATAGTATTCTATTATTGCCACACTATATTATAAATTCGATGGCCGCCGACACTTATATTGGTTATAATTTATAATTACACTGTTATTAATATTTTAATATTAGTGTGTAATTCTAAACAATTATCAACACATAATACATGAACCCTCTTCATACCCATTTATGTACATTCTTGTGGATCGACGGATCGTAATAAAAAGATTTACTTACTATAAATTAAAATAAATTATGAAAAATAGATATTATTGTAGTTGTATTAGTGCATGAATATACTTTGGAATTTTTTATACGATGCTTAATTAAGTTTAGAATTAATTAAAAATAATTTAACATACACACGTAAAATAAATCAGTTTTATTTAAACATTTTCGAAGTTTTTTGTTTTTCTTGTTTACGCGTGTTGTCGTTTGTTTGTAATAAGCGCAACAATACATTTAGTCATAAGTCATAACTATTGATGCTTTATAAATATTAAATTAAATATTTAAAACTCGATTCGAACCATTTTTCAATTAATAATGATTGATAAAATGCCCACACAGATGCTCATAAGTCATAATTTACCGACAGTATTTGTAAAAATGGAATGTTGAACGATCTTGATTAATGTTTTTAAGGTCTTATATACAAATACACAATATTATTATAATCAGTAATCTTGGTAAATTTTGTTTTTGTTACACTAACTAAGATTTATTTTCCGCAATAATTCAATCCTGTCTTAATTTTGTTAGAGTTTAATTCAAGGTGTTTTGATTTAATGTTCATGCATACCTCATAGTTTATTTTATTTTAAAGCGGTTGTAAATTTAATACCATTCTAATTACATAAACTTATTGAGGGTTCACTGAAAAAAATGAATAATTTAGAACTTCAAAATACGTATGGGCTTATTTTAAAATGTATTTGAAGTCATAAATGCAAAGTTAAAACTTGAAATTAATTTTTTTAATAATTTAGCTAATAAACTATACCCAGTAAATTGTGTACCACCAGTTAGAATTAGGAACGACGTTAGTCGTCATTTTCTGTATTTATTTACGAAACACATCGAGGTTTTATTTTTGTTTTCAAAAACCTTTCTATGCAGAGGCATTTTATTTTTTTTCCAAACAAAATTTTTAGCGGTATAAATCAAGTTTAGCACCCGGGCAAAATTTCCAATTTTATTCCTGAAATCTACCTTTTTATTACAACCAGTTAAAAACGATAGTGATGTAAAAATTAATTGCCGGAAATCATTCGTTGTTGTGGTATAGCCTTACAAGGTTCGCATTTTCAGAGTTTTACGCACACGAACAACGCTTATAATATAAACTATAAGCACGCTTATAATATAAGTTAAAAGCACGCTTATAACGAATTCAATTTATTTATTTGAAACCTAGGTAAATCGACGATTGGAAAATTATGGTACAAAAATACTTCTGACACCCACCCATGGTGGTTTTACATGACTACAAGCCGAGGGATGTTTTCGGTTTTAATTTTCCGAGCGAGTGACCTCGCTATAGGTGTATATGAAAATATCAAACATTTCAATTAGCTATAACTTTAAAATAAGTCTGACCGTCAAATTCAGGCTTCCCCATTGTTTCCATTTGAACCCCCTTCAACCTTTGAGCAAGACCATGTTTCTATGTGATGCAATAACTAATACCTACAAGTTATCAATATTTAATTATCATTGTATAATTGTAATATACGACAGAAAATAAAGTTATCATTAATTAAACAATAACTATTGGCCATTGGGAAATAAATCAATATTTATTTGAACAATCGTCCAAAAAAATAACCATCTGATAAAATCTCATCGATTATAATATAGTATTAAGCACCAAGGACACTCACGAAAAAACGGCATCTATAAGTACATTATAATGCGTAAGCATGTCAATATATTTAAGTCTGAGAAAGATTATATAGATTAAAGCCATATTATAGGTATAACCATATAGGTATAAACCATTGAACCGCGAAGGACACACACAAATATAATGTATGTCTAAACCGAAATCAAAATGTGTACTCGCCCTGGAAGATCACAAAAAGTCTTTTTTTAATACAATTTTGGTGTGGGTTAGCTCGTGGGCTTAAAAATGTAATAACAATTTTTAATCCAGTTATTTTAAGTGGTATTATGAAGATTTATTGCACAGTACAGTGTGTTAAAACTACATTATTTAACTTACATATTTTGTTATAACATAATTAGACGACGGATATAATAATTATTAGGTAGGTATAGGCAGAAAATAATTATGGGTATGAATAATAATAGACTGAATAATAGGTCGGCAGTGTAAACTATTGACCATGTTTTACATTTTTATGAAATGTATTTAATCGTTTAATGGGTTGTATTAAACGGTTTTTTTTTAAATTTTTTGATTATATATAGTAACCTAAAATTAAACTCTAAGATATTATGCTGGGTAAATCAAAAATGTCTTTAACCTACAATTTGTTAATAACATGTACCATTACGAAGTGTACCATTCAATTCGTAATACCTTTATACCTATATAGTGACAAGTATACGGTTATTAGTAGTTAATACAGTAACTACTAAACCACATATAATAAAGTATACTATAGTATAATTAAAGTTACCAAATTCGATTGCAATACATCCAAATTAGACGTTATGTTATTCTATTTCGCAGTCAAATATAATATTTAAAACTTTGTATAAAGTCTTCTTTCATTATAATTATCCATGGTAAACTGTAATTCTATAACCAACATAAATTGTTTTCTGAAATCAATGTTTGCATGACATTTTTAATTATGTATGAAATTATTCAAGGAGGCTACTTATATCAATTGCAAATTGAATAATATTCCTTAAACTGCAGTTAAACCGACTCTGTTAACATCTTAAGTGTATACTTCACACCTGTTTTCAACAAAAAAACGTTGATGTAATTCAATAGGTATTCAAATGATTGGAAATTGCATGACTGTACTTTTGTTTTAGCATATAGTTGGAAATGCACTACAGAAAACAGAAAAAATAAAATTTTTTAAAATGTACATAAAAAATTATTTTGATCGAATATTTTTTATGTGAATCCACTAGCACCTTGTGTAAGGCTAAAAAACTTAGTATACTATGGACATTGGATATATATATATAGTAAGTAATATAAGTAATAACTATAATAATTAAGAGACAAATGTTGCATATATGCTATATGTAATATACATACCTATAAACTATATATTTATAATAAAGTTGAATAACTTTCATTTAAATTCGGTTACAAATTTATTTTTGAAAGTTTTACTAAAGAATATGATCTTGATAATATTTAAATTATTATTATTTATAGGTACGTATTTATAAATTTATGCTATTCGAGGCAAACATACTATGAAAGGTTCATTTATCTCGTATATATTAAAATATAATAATACATTTATATTCCATACCTATAGAAATGAAGTAATTGTTTAAAATTTATAAATATCAATTAATAATTGTCCTCCGGTTAAATATCAAAATTGTATTATTAGGTATACGTTATTGTATCCCATACATGATTATATATCATGATATTAAATTGAAAAAAAAACTTCTACTCAATTTTAGTATAACTTTAACTTTTACTAAATAATTCAATTTTTAGAAAATTGTTTATTATTTCGGGAGTACGTAAGTATTCGTTTCTATACTTACAATATTTTTCTATTATGTAATGTAATGTATATAGTGACTAATAGGTATAATAGTAGATAATATTTTAATCAGTTTATTTAACCAGTGATGACTAATAACATAGAAGGTATTGAAACACAAAATAAATATACTTTTTGACATTGTTATAAGTTATAACTTATAAATAATATTTATAGATTAAATGTCCAGTTGTCCCCTAAGAGGAAGTCGTATCCGCATGTGTTGCCTCCGTCTTACTTTAATGCATAATATTCCTAAATGTACATCCAGTAGTTCCAATGTGTGTAACTGGCTTAAATATTGAAGTGAATTGACCTATTATCAAACTTAAATGTATGAACACCATCTGTGTTTTCTCGTTGGTTTTTAAGTTTTTAAGTAAATTATATGAGCATTTTCAAATATTAATATTTTAAATACTCATTTCTCACTTAAAAATGAAAAAAACTTGTTATAAGTATTAAGTACCTAGATAAAATTGAATATAAGTCTAATGGCAATATTCATACCTGTACATTTTGAAAAATATATTAAAAATATACAAAAATAGTAATGACAAATAATTAACTATAGTAATTGTTCTCTCAATTTTTAAAAAAAAGTCAATAATACATTAAAACTTAAAAAAAAAAATACTTGTAACCAGTGGCGTTATTTCCGTTTTTGAGGGAGGGGGGAAGTTTTGACTGGCCCATTGTAAAACTAAAAAAAAAAACACTTACTAACAATTATAATTATTTATCTCAATACAAATAGTCTTCTTACATCAGTACATTTTATATTTCCTACCATAGGCATAAATAATCCATTTTTTCGAATACAAAAATGACAAAATAATAGATATATATATATGTAGAGAAATACCTAAATAATATATTATTATCTATAGATACTAAATGAAGACTTATTTTGAAGGGAATTTTACCCAAATTCATGTCCTATTTGTTCCAAAATCTATGGAGAGTATAAATGTCATGAATCATGTTTGCGGGCTTGTGGCTCAAAACTAGCCCATACTCGGCCCTACTGTTGTCCGATAATGACAAGGGGGAATGCCTACTCTGCCACCTTACAAATGAAGCCACTTCTATAACGAATAAAAACACATAAAAAAGCAAATAACAGTTAGTTATATTCACTTTTATGGAATCATATGTTGATGAAACATATTTTAAGCTTGGAAAGAACCGTATATGTTACAAAAAAATATGCAAAAGACATCAACATCCTGACTCTAATTATAACTTATAAGACACTGCAAATATATGCATGTACAGACCTATGTGTTGTTATGTTTATATCTAGGTTTAAGCCTTCACACGAGATTGACTAAAATTAAACTATACTTATATTGTAGGCACAATGAAGTATAATAAGTTTAATGCCATTTTTTATGATGTTTAATTTTACGGAGAATGTAAAAATAAAACAAAAAAAATGGCACTCTAATGAAGGATTAGGATCATTGTCGTTGAATTCAGTTATCCTCAAGTTTTTAAATATGTATTTGACCTTCACCCAAAAAATTGTTCGCCAAATATCAGTCAACTAGATTGATTTATGTATATTATTATTTTATATGTTCCTCCATTACTATACTATTGTGAGACGTGAGTCATGACTATGCACTATGTTAAACAGTGAAAAATATTAACACTATTACATTAACACCAATACGGCAATACATAATAATTCAAGTCGACAAACATAAATTATGTTTACCGTGAGTACACACGCGATATAGCCATATAGGTACCTACATAGTATATTATAAATGTAAAATCGAAATATCGAAATATCGAATGAAACTGTTGATGAAACGAAAACCGAAAAGTTGATTATAGTATGAGTAGAGTTAATATTATTATATATTATTATAGTAACGTGTTATTTTGTTTATTACAAGTATTCGTTTATACTATAAACTTCATAGGTACCTACTTATATTTTACATACCTATCAAAATTATATGCGTATAATTATCTCGGTAAAATTTCGATTATTTCTGATATGGTAGTACACTAGGTAGTACTACTATTATTATTATCGGAAAACATCATGCAAATAGTATCTGCAAGATCAGAACTTATAATAAAATTCAAATATAATATAATATAATAATATTGAGAATGTCATCGCATGACTTTCATGACTTGGTAAATATGCTGAACAATAATTCAAATCTTATAGTATAAATTAGCCTTTATACAGATTTGGTACGTCTATTTGAGATTTTTATGAAATTAAAAGTTAACATTTTAAAAGATAATAAGAACAAAACACTTTTCATTAAAAAAAAAAAAAAATTATAAATAAAATTATAATAATTAATAAATATCGGTAGCTCTTTAAGGTAGCTATTAACAGGCACGGCACTAGAATTTTTTTCCAGGGGGGGCAGAGTGGGGCAAATATTTTTTTTACATGGGCTAAAATTGTTTCAACAAATGCTGAGTTTATTTAAATGAAATATAAATATTTTCGTATCATATAACATAATATAGCTATTAGCTATATAGTACATACGTTTTAATCGTTTTATATTGTATGCTCTAAACGTCTAAACATATAATATTTACAAACTTTTGAATAGTTAAAAATGTTTTAAGAATAATATCAAATATTTTTTTTGTACCTTATGTAATATGTAAGAAAATGTTTAATCACAGACCTAAGACCTTCAACAACTATATTCATAATGATAATATGATATACAAAAATAATAATTTCTTTATGAGCTAAATATTGATTTTTTATAGAATATCTGTTTATGCACCATACAGTAAATGATTGAAAATCTTTTAATATTGAAAAAGTTAACAAAAATGTATACAATTGCACTGATATCAGTATGAATACAATTTGTTTTAAATAAAAACTTTTGATTACCTACCTTATATTTAACTAGTACATTTTAAATTTTCAATTCAATACATTTTTAAATTGGTATTTGCATAGTAGTGTATGTATTGACTATTGAAGTACCTACTTTATATTTTTTGTTAAATTTTGGAGGTTAAAATAGTTCATATATATACATTAAAACATAGATACTTTAAGAAATATTTTTTTATTAATTATCAAGTAATATGTGAACTAATTACCATGACAAATAAGATTATAAAAATAACAAAATAAAAAAATTGAATAAATTATTTAATTATTTGAAATAAGAAATTTGTCATGCTAATTACTAAACTAATATAAGTAGGTAGGTACGAATACCAACTCCTTACACAATAGTATTGTGTTAATCAAACATAAACATATTTAAAATAATAAGTCAACTAAAAATATTTTTAACTGTATACAACAAACATTAATTATATCGTACATATTTTTCAGTGGGGGGGCTGGCGAGGGGGCTGATCTGTTTTCTGGGGGGGCTAGAGCCCCACCTTGCCCCCCCTTGGCGCCGTGCCTGGCTATTAATTAAAAAAAATAAATGGTATGGTCGCCTTTTTCCAAACACACTGAGTCACAGATAGGTACAACCAGTACAGCTTATTCAAGACGTGGGCTACCTATCTCATCGTACATTCGTACATATGCTTAATGTATGCATTATTATTTGTTCTATTGTTTTCAATCATTCAATTGAATTATTTTGATTTGCACCACGTGTCACATGTAAGAGTTTAATTAATTTTTCTTAATTAGATACTTCGCATTAATATAATATCCCTGCAGTTATAAAATAGATTTATTAAATAATGTTATAATACTATAATATAATAAATAACTTACTTATGTTTTAATAAAAATGTATTGTAATCGTCTTTGTCTGTCTTACCATCAATTATTGAAGTACCGTGTTTTAATGTTATTGAAGTACATTTTTAAACAATTTTTTTCTAGGATTCAGCAAGCTATAAACGTTTTTTTCTCAGAACAATCTCTTCGACCTGATAATAGTTATTGATGAGTTTAACATGACTTCTACTATAATAAACAAAGAAGTACGTACTTCAGTTATGTATATATTATAGATAACTAATACGTAATACGAAATCTTCCATATTTTATATACCATAAGTACCACATATTATGGTCCTATACTTGCCAAAACGTTGAGTTTAATTTTATATTGATGTAAATGAGTATACATGATAACTAAATCAAAAATTATAATGATTTAATGGTGTTAAAATATATTAACAATATTAATATGATTAGGTACTATAATATATGCACACATCATTATATTATGTAGATAGGGATTTAAGATGATCAATTTCGGTTGTTATTTAACAGTACTGTTGCGTATTAGTCATATGATATTGATTATTATTTTTATCAATTACTATATTGAAATCATTTTATCGTGTTTAACAATATTATGGTGGAACATTTATTTATCAAATTATATTAACTCATAATTCTTTATTTATCACCGTACTATGGACCCGCGAACTTATCGCACTAAGTGATAACGAATTACACATAGGATGTATAATATGATTGAGCTTCCACGCACAAAACTATGTAAGTTCATCTTATAAATTCCATTTGGATTACTAAGCTTCAAGCCAGTATTATACAATACAGTGGGTACGTACCAATCAATCAAATTATACTTAAAATTAAAATACATTTTTAAAAAAATTATCATAGATTTGAGTAGCAGATCATGACGATTAGCTACAAATTCCGCATTTGCGCAGCATATTTTCTTTTCCTTACAAAAGGTTGGTGTTAGATAATATTTTTGTGTTGGTTTTTCTTTTGTCTTACTTTATATGTAGGACGTAGACAGGTGTACGTTTTTTAATAACAGTTCACTTTTTCTCACGTTTTCTATTACAATTTTGCAATCGGCGTAAACGCATATATTATATATTATTATGTAATAGGTATGTACTTCTAACTTCAGTACAAGAAAAAATTTTTTCCTGCAGTGCAGCTATCATGGCTTACTATCGTAATTCATCTGATAATTTATAATTTAATTTACTACACCTCGTAATATTTTACGGTTACCGATTCATTTTAAAATGGACACTTAGGACAATTTAACTCGTTGACTTAGTATTTTCAAATATAAAGACATTACGTATAACTATAGAATAGTGTTCAGTTTCAAAAGCTTATCAATATATTTTGTTCAACTTATAAGTGCGGTGGTATAAGTTAAATTATCGATATTAAATCTAGTTCATTGGAACTTGAAAGTTCGTACACTTATCCTTGGTGTGTTTATTTTGAAATCAAATATATCGCATATTATTATTCTACTCATATATTTTGATTAAATTAAAAATAATAATGTTACATTCTATTTTTTTAAATCCGTATAAACGCATATTATTGTAATATCACGCACTTGATTACCGATTCAAACGTAGGTGTCGTCTTACTTATGATTTTAATAGTAGATAGTAGTGTAAATGTGTAATGACTAATGAAATTATGTCGGTAATAGATTCTTTTAGATGTTTTCGTTTGCACCGATGTTATATTTACAAAATATGCCAATAATATAACGTTTTTTTGTTACCTACTAAGAAATATTTCGCAACCAAACGAATAAAATTAACATTTTCGTTTTGACCCTAATATAAAAATCAATAACTATATTTACGCTTGAGAAATTCGAATCCAAACTTTCAAAAATAGTAAGACGTGTTTTCCTTAAAAAACACAGAGCTAGGCCCATCTTTTAATATTTATAATATTATTTATACTTATGAAAAATATCATGCCAGATATTTGTAAAGATAAACTCCAATTTTCTAGAAAAGTATTAAAGTTTTTACAAATATTAATTGTAGTACTAAAGTGAATTCCACGCACTTTTCTTATTAATCGGGAAAAACGATAAAATATTAAGAAAAACGAAAATATGTGTACTACATCTATTTGTAACAAAATCGATTTTGCTTTGTTTTTTTATGTACCTAATTCAAAACCGAATATTAGTATAGATACTTACCATTATTTTCTAAATATTAGTAGGTATCATTTAAAAAAATATTTTGGCTCTTTTTGAGTTATTTATAATTATTTTGAAATGAACATTTTTTTTAGCTTTTTGAATTAATGTTGAAAAAAAATGTGTTCCCTGTCAAACACTTTCCAAATTTGATACAAAGTACTCTATAAGTTAGTTTTACTGGGAATTAAAATAAATTTAGAGAGTAACCTATATTTTGTACCTATGAGTGTTTGAAGTTTGAACTAACCTGCTCAATGATGAGGTACAAATGTATAATCCAAATTGACTAGGTACCTATACAGCAGAGCGACTTCCCCGGGTTTTATATACCAATATATTCTGAAAAATATATTTGAATGAGCCAACCGGCTTATTTCATATTATTATAAAATTAATTTTGTCTAAATTTAGATGTGGAAGTTATTGTGTTATTTTTTATGTTAAGAATTATTGAATTATTATAGAGATATGGTAATTATAAAAAAAAATGTATAATATTTAATAAACACTTTTTGTTATGTCCCGTGAGTAATAATATATTTATAGATATTAAAGGTACTAGTTTAATAGCTTAAATTTAAAAGTTCAATTTATTGACCATGCCTAAATATACCTTACCACTTCTATCATCAAATAGTACGTTCTGACATAATTTGAAGAATTAATACATTAATATTATTAATAAATGGGGGAAATCTTTGAAAAAATATATTTTAAAATAAAATAAAATTAAGATTTTTGATATATAAAAATTATATTAAAATGTAAAATTTACTAACTTCTATTGTTCATATTATGAGGTAATGCACAATACTTTTTTGACGCAATTTGTTATCAATAATAATAAACTAAAACACATGAGGATTTTATTATCAGCTGGTAAAATATGAAAGCAAATAAAATTATAAATCCACACAGTATTTATTAATAATAATATAATTTAATACCTGTTTTATAAAAATGTAAGATGAAAAGAAATAATAAGTTATGTAATTTCATTACCCATAATTATATTATGGGAAATAGTGTACTTTGAAAATAGTACTTACATAAAAATTTGAGGAATTACTCCATTTTGCTTCATTTTTTCAAACGAACCAACTATTTAATATGTGAAAATATATGATATGTTATATGTATTAACGTAATAGGTATTTGAAAATAGTTACTTTTATCTTTGGAAATAGTGAGTTTTGACGTCATTAATGAATTTTATATTCATTTTTAATTTTAAAATAATACTTTAGACGAAATATGATGGAATAATTAGATTCCCCGTATCTCTCTCTCTCACTCCAGAAGAACCAATATAAAACTCAATTTTGCAAATGTTGTAAATAGAACGTTTTGGTTATTTGCCCAATATATAAACACATAGGCATAGGAAATGTAATTTTAATAAATAGAGATTGCGAAGAAAGAAAACAACACATTTGAAGAAATATTTTATTTTTAAAAATCCACTATGTTTAAAATTCAATTAAATAGAACAACCAGATTTATATAATATAAAATATGATAGTTCACCAAGCATGCTCACCCCCTTTCTTACTTCTTTAATAACGAATTTATTAAAATTCTGACTTGGAATTTTTAAGCATATTATATATAATTATTTATATTTTTATATAGTTTATTTAAGGCGTGTCCTGTATTATACTGTGGTAGTGATACAAACTTCTTTTTTAGAAGAAAACCTCATAGCTATATAAATTATTAAGCCTATGGTATTTTTGAACATTTTCAATTTTACTATAAAAAACCTACTTAAATCAAAATTTGAATGAGTGGTTTCAATGTCTTTAATATGTATAGCTACCCTGCTAGGATAACTGTACTTAAAAATGGTTTAAAAAATAGACAAAATAATATCTAGTATTTATACGCTTAGATATAATATTTAAAAATTATAAAATGTTGATAAATAAATATTTATTATTTCCGTTTTCAAGTAACCAGAGACCATATATCTTCCAAACCTATTATACCAAGTACACGGTGTTAAGAACTCAACAAATACTTGATCAAATTTTAATTTAGATATATCAATATTTTTAATAAAAATGAGTGATTCTCATTTGGAAAAAAGTAATTGGTATCGCCACTTAGATTTTAAAATAATATGATCTTTGAGTATAATATTATAAAATTCTAAAATTCATGATAAATAAAAAAAAAATTGGGTGAGTACTGAGTATGCTTGGTGAATCACTCTGTATGATTAAAATGTAATTAAATAAAAAATGGAACACAATACCACCAAAATTATTCGCTTGTAATAATATTGCAGCGTTATTAGTTATTACTTTTCGTACACATATACATTATTAATTAAGTCAAAAACTCAGTAGGTACTTAGCAATTACACTAGCCTGACAAAAATTGATTTTATTGTTTTCAAAATACACGCTGTATACATTATAATATTATATGCCGGCGATTTGTGTTTATTGATTTATCTCCGTGTTCTATGAATACAAAGGTACTAATTCAGATTTCCGACAATATTCGTCAGTTTAAACTTTAATATTGAAAATTGAAACGCATATTTGAATATTATATATTTATATCGTCTTGCGATTAAAGTTTAGATTTGCATTTATATCATATAGTAATATATAGATAAATATAAATAATGTTAGCCAGTAAGCTATGTATATTATAATATGTAAATTTTTTTTTTTAACACGTTCAGTTAATCTTGTTATTACTGTCGTTATTAATTTTATTATTAATTTTTTCCCCACACAATTCTCATTATAATAATTGATAATCGATGAGTTTCTGAGGTTCTGTTAAGGAACTGTCTTCTCTTCGTGTTTGTATATACTTTTCTATCCCTATTAAACTAATAGTATTAATTATTTTTTCATTTTTTATTTTTTATTAATTAACCCTCGGCAACTTAGGCCATTGGGTGGTTTTTAACTGTGGGGAAGGGCACCCGTAGGTATCTGCCATGTCCAGGTGGGGAATGGCGGCCTCTCTCTCCAGACACCGTGTCTGCCCGAAGAGAAGTGCCGCCCGTGACTGAAGTTCGAACCGGCGACGGTGAGCGTCGCAACCAACACCTTAGTCCGCTCGGCTAATCCCCCCTTATTTCTTGTTGTTTTTATTTTGTAAACAGATTGAATATAATTAAATTTAAAAAAAAAGATTGATTTAATAACCACGCATGCCTAAATATATTTATTTGATTAATAAACAACAGAGTAGGTATAATATGATTTTTTAAATTTAATTTTAAAATCACTTAAGTGTTTTTCACCGAAAACCTTTTTAGTCTTCACTCGACACTCACTCACAATCAACCCAACATTAAATCATATTATAACACTCAGGTTTATTTTTAGACATTTACTTAATAATTTTCGTTATTGTGTAAAAAAAAGAAGATCCCAAACTCACTTCAAAATGTGTAGTGCAATATGTCTTCATTATATAATGATCCAGTATCGGAGTTTTAATTTCGTGTCGACTTGTTTTGTATTCATTAATAAACTTACGTAGGTACAGAATTGTGCTTTTTTACAGTCCAGTTTTTATTAAATTAAAATCTATTAAAATTTTTACAGTATTTTAGGTACCTACTACTACCTAGTTATAATTGTTTAATAATAGTCAGCTTTAATATACATACAAAAATCCTTTAGAAAAATGTGATAATTTGTCAATACAAACTAAATTGTTATATTATAATATAATATATTAGTAGGTAAATAATTATTTATTCTAAAATTCAAACATTTGCCGCTATTTTAATTACTGTATTAATGATGAGTATTTTTATTTTTTGATAACTGAATATATTATTATATAACATATACCGATAACCGGCAAACATTAACTACACCTACGTATTTTGTAAAAATTGATTAAAAAAAGGAGTTTTGTTATTTTGATTGCATCACTTTCGCCGTAAAAATAATAATTTAAATTGATATTGCCAAAAAAATTTTTATGATCAAAGATATTATTAAAAATCTATAGTTCTAAAATATCTATTTCGACATCTTCGTCGTTAATGCAGCAATTATTTTAATTTTAATTATTGCCTTGCCATGATATAATATTTTCTACATCTCGTTTTACAAAATACCTATACATAATAATATATTTTGCATAGACATCTTACTTTCGTCCTATATTTGACTATGCCTTAACATTGACCCACATGTTTCTGACCAACATAGAAATAGTAATACAATAATACTAATAACTATGTTCGTTGCATTAGCATAATAATTTTAAAAATTCCACTAGTCCTTGGTGAGGTATATCAATTTTTTTTATTCGAATAGCATATTATATAAACGACGAGTTTCGTCTGTCTTAGAGTTATTTTGTATCTACAGTGTAGACTTCAAAGTTCAACAGTTTTAAAATGCAAATATAAAGAGGCATCTGAGATAATAGAATTTTGGAAATGCCTACCCGAGGAAGATTTTCCAGAATTACATAATGTAGCGTTGAAATTGGTTTGCAGATTTGGCTCTACATATATATGTGAGAAAAGTTTTTCGCGGATGACTTTCATTAAAAATAAGTATAGAACCAAACTAACAAATTCTCATTTGAAAAATTTGATGCTTCTATCCTCAACTAAACTTAAACCAAATTATGAAGAGATAATATCCATGAAGCAAATTCAACATACCTAATCATTAAAAAAAAACATTGCAATTGAACTGTAATAAAAATGGTACCTATGAAAAAAATTTAAAATTTATATTTATGTAAACTTTGTAAACTGTAAAGAAATAAATATTTTTTAAGGCACATTCTCAAATTTGTATACATTATTTGGCACAATATAAAAAAAGGTTGGCCACCCCTGATCTACACAGTGTATTGATTGACCTACGAAATTAATAGATAATAAAAATAAAGATTTATCCTAATAAAACAAAAATGTATCGTTATAAAAGTGCCAAACATATATATTTTGCATTATTTTTTTATGAACTGTGTACATTTTTTTCAACCGCGTTATTGTTTACTTTCAAATGTATTCGTAATAGATACTTCGAGTATACCTATATAAATATAATAAAATAATATTATTCCGTGTTATAAAGATGACATTTATATATTTTCTAGTGGATATATGTTTTTACGTAGGTAGTCTATTATAATATGACTTTAAGCTACCTAACGCGTTTGCTACCTGTCGTAAACTTCAAACTGGATCGGATAGAATCTTCAGTGGCATCCGACACTATTCTGTTCGAGAAGTTTCCGCATAGGTATATTGTATTAGCCACCTGTTATCTATATTTGCATATTATGCAGTCACACACGTTGCAGCATGCCATTAGTGAGTCGTTAAATCTAATATACCTATACGATTTAATAGGTATAGCACTGAATTCATCTAGTTACGAGTTACAATAATAAATAATGTGTTGTCCTTTTTATATAATATGTAGATTGCAGATGTACTTACTCATAATTAAGATGGTATTTAAATAATTGTATTTACAATTCAAACGACTTAGCATTGTAGTATAATGATTATACGTAGGTTACACGACTACATGAGCGGACGAGAGTATCAATATAAGATCAATGATATTAATTTAGTATCTCAAGTCTAGATAAAAATTATTGTTAAGATTATTTCATATTATATTATACCTATACTATATTCTGGTTTTATTTACATTTCTAATCGTTCAAACATTCGAAAGAGAACATCACTTAATTATTTCTCTAATAATATTAATGACGATATCAAGTTTATTGAAATCTTAGTATAAATACTGGAGTCTCATTGACTTGTAACTATAATAATAACTATATTCACAAAAATACCATGAAATAATTCACTTTATTATATCATTACATTTTTTTAAATATGGAAAAACAGCAAATATACTTGTCATATTTATTGCAACTTTTTCTAGCGACTTTTACTTTGAAATTTTGAAAATATTCTAGCTACATTTTTCAAATAACATGGACAATGAAAAATCCAAAAAACAAATTACTATTAATTTAGTAAAAAAATACAATTTCAAACACGATAATATACATAAATACATCTACAACGAATTAAGTTGGGTAAATGGTAAAAAAACTACCGTCGTCGTGAATAATCTTTGTGAGATATTATAATATGCAATATATATGGAAAGGTTAATAATTAAAAACGTTTAATTCTATTATGAATATTTCAATATGATAATTATGATCATCGTGATTTGATAAAATATATAATATTATAATGATGATTCATGTACCTACCGTTCATTAGTAGTGATAAGAAAAAAAGGGAAAATCAATAAGCTTAGATAGGTATATATTATAGTGGTTTATATGTATATAAATTATAATATATATAAATATATAATATATACGATCTGCGGAAATGCCCATTTCGTTACTATAATTTATTGTATTTCTTTATTATAATCCATTTACCTTTTTCTTCTCAAAAGTATAATACCTATATTATATACGTACTAGCTATATGTTTGGGTATTACTTTTGTATTTATTTATATAATATAATACAGTAGTCTTCAAACTATGGGTCGTGACCCAGTTTTGGGTCGGGTAAGCTTTAAGGTAAGCTTTAAGAATAAGTCAGTTATAAAAGCACTTCTACAATAGCATATTCTAAGACATTAAGGAATTTGAACTTTTTTTTGGTTAACAAAACTGACATGCGTGGGTAGCATAAAATGTATGGTAAAAAAAATTGGGTCGAGAGTCAAAAAGTTTGATGACCACTGCTATAAAACGTTTAACCCAGCGGACTGTTAATAAGTGATTCTGATTCTTACATAGAAATGGTTTCCATCATGGTATTCGATCTTTGACACCTATATTACTATGCATATGGTTTATACACAAATATTATATAAGTGTCAAAACTTAATCTCACGTGTTTGATGTTGCCCCCCCCCCCACAACCATTTAAAAATCTTCCGGAAAAATGTTTTAGTTATATAAAAGCCCGCATTAATTGTAAGTAATTGTAAGCTCATCCTCGGAATTCGTAAGTTGACAGTATTGAAGTTACGGTGGCAACCCCTCCCCCTCCTACTAACACGACCAAATTGTAGTTAAATATCTTTAATTGTAAGTAATCGTAAGTTCATTCCCAGAATTTGTAACTTACAATTTTCAACTTTTTAGTTTCAATTTTTTTGGGGCGATTCTTTTTACCGTGGGGGGAGAGGGGTGTCCAGTCGAGGATGGATCCAGGGGTGGCTAGGGTCCCAGCCCCACAGTCATATTATTTCTCCAATTTTCATAGGGACATTTATTTAAATAAACATTGACCTAATAATTATTATAGTTATATAATAATGTATTATAATCAATAATCATTAATTTATTGATTCATTACATTAAGATTATACTAATATCGGGAAAACATTTTAAACAAAGAATAAAGTGTATATTGTAATAATATATTTGTGTTGCAAAAAAATTGGTGGCCCCCTCCTCCCAGATCTTTGCTCTGGATCCGTGCCCGTGACTACTTGTCTCCAAACTTCAATATAGCACCTCTGCACGGCGTTTGACTGCATACTACCTAGACATAAAACGGCTCATTAAACCCATCGATCCATAGTCGGTAGATCACATAGATATGACAGACGTTTACATTATCATATAGTAGCAATGAAAATATTATAACGTATTAATGTGTATTATTATCGCTTCCGGAATTTGCCGCCGCAGCCTCCGCCGCGATGTGCAATAATGATATATGTGGATGAGAATGACTCACTCATCCAAACACATCATAATATGATACATTATATAAATATAATATATATAATACGCGATTAAAAAAACTTAACAACAATAATAATATTACCATCCGCGGTGACGTACAATCGTATATTATCGTATTATTTAGTATGCATATATACATGGGATGAGAAATCGAGCCGGTATAAGTACGGCAGACGGACGGCCGTTATCGATTCATAGTACAACGCGGTCGGCTGTGGAAGTTTGTCATCTCATAATACAACAATATAGTACACACGCCGGAGTCGTCGTGTTCAATACCTTTTTTTGGTTTTTTTTTTCTTTTGTATAGACGCGATTCCAGTCGATCGTTTTGTTATAATATTATAATATCAAACTCGGGGTAGTGAAACCCCGCGAAAATTAACTTTTTACAATAATACACACTCTTTTCGCGTTCTCGTTTCGCATATGCCGGCTGCAGTATGAAAAATATAAAATTTTCATTCCTCAGGTCATCAATTGCGGTTAAGCAGTTAGTCGTCAATCTGCTGGTGGCGCCGATTATTGTTACGCTGACAACCAACACTCCAACGACGTCCGCCATGAACTTGTTCGAAAATTACAGCTTGTCCACAGTGAGTATTTACCTATACCTGTATTATACACTATCGATATTGGTATGTGCTTTTTTTTTTTGAAATACACCAAAAGCCAAAGCGTTTTCAACATTTTTTGGTTTCATTCAACAACCAACAAGTAATACTGTATTACTGCGTGTATATTACTAAAGCAGCTAATTAGACTAGCTATAGGTATTTAAGACACGCGTTTTCAAATTTGCCAGTATATTTATAATTAATTAACAATTATTTTCTCTGCGATGTTTGTTCTTAATTAATATACAATTAAAATGCAATTTACTTGAATAAAATATTTTATCTACGCATGTATAGCATGTTATATATTATATCGAAAATACTCTTCATACAGTACCAACAAAGAAACAACGACTTTAACCTTATTGCAGTTATAACTTACTTATAATGGTATTGGACATTGGTCGTTATATACGCATTGTTAATAACAACAGGATACGGTCGTTCAATTTACAATTATCGTACAATTACAGTAGTATTAATCAAACAACCGTTCTAGTAAGATTTATTGGTCCATTATCATAATGATATTATGTGCACTCCATTAAACGTCCTATAATCGAACACATCCATTTCTGTAATCTTAAAACAATATTTTATTTAAATTTAAAATAAATAGACGAGACTTCAGTAGTGGGGCAATAAAAAAAAAACTAAATACAAATAAAATACAATTTTAGGAAAACTTCGAAATAAGTTCTCTGATGGTATGAATTAATTGGTTCTATCGACGTATCAAATTATTCACACGCATCTATGATTACAAACTGTAACTTTATGAAGAAGCCAATATTGACAATTGTATAAAAGATTTCATTCAATCATCTCATTAAAACTCACTAATTCAAAACATATCTCCTTTATCAATTTCTGCAGGTAATCCTCGTAGACGTCTAAAGCATAAATCGTGTCGTGATCTCCTACAATTATGAATTATGATTAATAAACACACACAATATATAAAGGGTCATGGACGGCTTCTTTCATCAATTTTCCGAATTTTTTCTGTCGTGTTAAATTTTATTCACTTATATTATGCTTATTGTGTTAATTCGATATAGTCTGTATAGGTATTTACAAAATAATAATAATAATAATAATAATAATAATAAATAAATGATGAGCTTACTATATAGTGGACAATATGATCTTAATTCTTGAGAACAGTACAGTTTACAATTTTATTATACATTTTACTATTTTAGTAATAAGTATATTATGAATAACAATATAAAATAATATCGTCTTTTGTGAACAAATAATTTTACGAAATTTGAATCATAGGTGGAAATGATCCGAAACGATGGTTACGAGGTCGAAGTCCATAATGTCATCACAGCCGACGGTTACATTTTGGAGTTGCATCGTATCCCCAAGAGTAAGGGCGGAAAAGCACCCAGCAGAAACCATCCGGTGTTCATCCACCACGGCATTCTCGGGACATCGGCTGATTGGGTACTAGCTGGAGCCGCCATGTCTTTACGTGAGTGTAGTTGTCTAAATTCCTAAATATTATATAAAATTAACGAATGTTTTATTCGAAATATTCCGTATACAGCCATGCAACTCGCCGACGCCGGATACGACGTGTGGTTGGCAAACTGCCGCGGTAACACTTACAGTAGAAAACATATTTCGATGACTTACAAACAAAAAGCTTTTTGGAATTTCAGGTAAACTTAGCGTTTTAATAGATGATTTATTCGACGTTTTAAGTTTTTACTTTTTTTGATTATAACATACATATATTCGAAAAATGTATTTATTAGTTAAGTATTATTAAAAGTTTAGATGAAAACAGTAGTGGACCAAAATTTAGCGGGTTACTCCGTGTCACTTTACACCACGTTCATCTAAACTTTTAACTTTAAATACCTACAAGTTATAACTCTGTCATTATTGACTAGTCCAAAATGTGTAGGCATATATTGATATACTCCAAAAAGTATTAGGATTTGGAAATTTTAAAAAGAAATAAAAATTTTTATTTTTTTAAAAATCTCGCTTCGTAATGACTTATAATTATTTAGATAAAAGAATCACCGGGTATTTTATGACGTTACAGGGTGTATACAAAAACTTTATAATCTACACATTTATTTTTTACTCAAAACTTTCTTATCTAATATCTAGTATCTAGTAAGTATACAAACTTAATTTTTCTTTTAATGTTACCTGTACATTATCATATATGGTTACAGTTTACACGAAGTCGGGAAATACGATTTACCATCTTCTATCGATTATATTCTTTCAATGACGAACTCATCGCAACTACACTACATAGGTTATTCCATGGGCAGTTGTGTGTTTTTCATTATGGCTTCAGAGAGACCCGAATATCAGCCCAAAATCCGATCACAAATCAGTCTCGCGCCTGTCGCCTTCTTGTCGAACACCAGATCGTCTCTAAGATTTATGGCTCCGTATGCAAAAATGTTGAACGTAAGTATACATATTTACGTATAACACACTTATAAAGTTATGATAATATCGATAAATTTTTAAAATGTATAAATCTTAGTGGAAATTGGCATTATTTATTCTAAAGAGTTTTTTTTTATTCACCATAGATTCTTAAATAAATAATAGACATTTTGGCGCCGATGTTTAATAAGTTCACTGCCTTGTGTGTCATACTATGTGTTTCAAGTAAAACTTTCAATTATTGTCTTCATATTTTATACTTATACAGTTATACTTGTCAACTTCGTTTTGAGTATCATATACCTAAGGGCTAGGAATTAAGACACACAACATTTTTAAAAACTATTTATTAATATAATCTAGTATCGTATATGACACTCGAAGCATTCGTGGCAAAATCAGTGACATCAAAAGGACGTCAACTTGTTAAACTTTAGTTACTAAAAAGTAAAAATTAATAATCTTTATTAATTATGAGTAGAAATATGGGTATTTAAGAGAGGATTTCGGCATACTTTAATAATATTTGGGAGTTGAAATATATTTTTGGGAACTTGAAAGTAATTTAAATATTATAATCATATAATTATAGTTCACTTCATGGTGTTTGACTCGTTGGAGTATGGTAATGTTTTCTTTCTGGGATCCATTAACTATTGCTGATAGCTGATAATAAGTGTCCCCTGGAGAATAAGGTCCAGAGAAATGTCATCAAGTTCTCTGCTTTTGTTCTGACAATTGATTTCCCTCCTCGTGGTTACTTTTCTGTTTCTCGTTTTCTCAGAGTTCTTAAAGTATTTAACGGATAGAACCGTTGATAATCATCTTGTACAAATTTCCATCGATTCCGATATATTTTATGCTCCGGAAATCGAAGGATTATCGTACTCGTTATTGAAACGGTGCTACTATTATGGTACCTATCAATATTAGTATATATATTAATAAAATTATACGTATTGTTATATATAGGTCGTGTATCAAAGGATGTGGAAAGGAATGTTCATGCCCCAATCTAATATGCAAAAGTTTTTGGCGTCAACCATATGCAGGGAAAGAATAACGCAGAGAATGATATGCGAAAAATGCATCATATTTTCCGTTTGCGGCAGCGACCCGTATCACTTTGACACCGTAATTACGATATTTTTATGGTTTCATCAGTATATTGTATATTATATACTATTTATATAGACGAAGAGAAGATTGTCGAAAAACGATCATGAGTTAACGCAATTTGTTGTACTTATTTTTTTTTTTTGTGCATTACAGAAATTGATTCCTCTCATCATGGGACATTTTCCGGCGGGAACGTCGGCCAACCTCGCCGCGCACTTTGCACAGTTCATATTGAAAGGTATACTTGACAACAAAAATAACAACAACAACACGCGAACGTGGTGCGGATGAAATTTATTTTATAGGTTTTTAATCCGTTTCGTTTGTTTACAGACACTTTCGGTCAGTACGATTGGGGTCGCTCCATGAATATGCGTCACTACAATTCCACCGAACCGCCCACGTACGATTTGAAATCCATCCGAGTGCCCATCACGCTGATCTACGGAGAAAATGACATACTAGCCGACACGATAGTGAGCTTTGATATTATTATTTTTTTTTTTTGCAAGAGTCTTTTTCCAAGTTTCCCCCGTGGTGACATCCTATATTCGGACGCTCATTATACTTAACGTACTTAATTTTTCTTCGTCCACGCAGGACGTGATGAAACTAAAAGCCCAACTTCCCATGGTCGTGGACGCATTTCCGGCAAAAAGTCCGTACTTTAACCACGTGGACTTCTTGTGGAGCTCCAAGGTCAATGAACACGTCAACGAACCGGTCAAGGAAATACTGCAGAAGACCGACGACCTTGGCTGGACGTACACGGGCCCTGCGGCCAACGCCACCGCCGTGGACGCGGTCGTCCCCGTGGTCAGTCAGCAGCCATTTCAGGTACTGCAACTGAACCCGCTATCGGGTGCCATCCTGGCGCCCAGCCTGGAGTTCTTCGCCGAGAACCTGGACGCCATCATCGCTAGCACAATGCCGCTGCCGGTGGACGAGCGCGACGTGGCGGTGTTCGAAATGGAACGGGAACAACAGCGGCTGCTGTTCGGCGGCGTCATCAGGTTCGCACAGGCGGCCGAGAAGAAGTACGGACAGCTCCGGGAGGGGATCACCAACGAGATCTCGGGATGGGCCGACGACGTGGCCACCGGCGCCGAATCGCGCGTCAAGCAGACCGCCGTCCTGGTGAACGGCAAGATCGCGTTCGCCGGACACTCGGTGGCCGGGGCCGTGGGCAAAGCCGGACACTCGGTGGCCGGGGCCGTGGGCAAAGCCGAGCACTTCGTCGTCGGCGGCGTGGGCAAGGCCGAACAGACCGTGGTCGTCGGGATGGGCAAGGCCCAGAATTACGTCAGCTATGGTCTGAACAAGGCCGACCGGGCCGTGAACGGCGCCCTGAACGCCACTGTGGGCCGCGTCGGCAGGGTGTTGTGGTTCTGGAAGTGACGCGTCGGCTGCCGAGTCTGCCGCGCCGTCCACAAGTCTAGAAATATTATTATGTAGTAACGATATCGCCGTCGTCACGCGCTCATCTATATACTCATCTATATATACTCGGACGCTCGGCGGGATCCGGTACAGCTGCAGTTAGTGTAGTAGTTATAGACCAACCTTATATATATATTATTATCGTGATTACAATATTATTAGTTATACTATCGCTTAACTAAGCTGTACGATTGATCGTTAAAGTCATTTTTTATAAACAGTACCTACCTAAACTTTTACTCATGTGTTTGTAATTTTTTTTATGTAAATTGTTTACTCTTCGTGTAAAGTCACTTGAGACGTTATAGTATAGTGTGAGTTGTGTAATCTTTTACATTATTTTATTGTCACGAAGTCGAATTTTTACATATTTTATTTATAAATACAATTTATATTTACATTATATTTCCTGGTGTTTATCATTGTGCCTATTGTAGCAGCAGTGTATTATTTTAACCGTGTGAAATCGGTAGTAAATCAACAATATTATTCAATACGTTGTCCAGGTACTTATATTAGTTATATTTAAATTACGCAGTGCATTACACGCTGTAGGCACACTCAGTAGGTACATTTATTATCAAAGCATAATATTTTATAATATCGTTGCAGGGAAACAATATTGTTGAGGCCACAGGCTCACAGACAACTTCGCACACCTTGGCTCTTGCAGGTGAAATCCACATGTGATCCTATTCGAATCCACAACCATTTTTTCTAACGACTTGCGGAGTGCGGACTATTTAATAAAAATTAGTACAATACGTACAATAATAAACTTAATGCAGAATATTTAAAGTCCCCAATAATAATACAGGGTTATTCAAAATGATTCATCCGATTTAAAATGGCTATAAAGATCTGAAGCCATGTGATTATTTCTTTTAAGACACTGTGTACACACCACCACTGCCATCAAATCTAGATGAACATAGCAACAGCCATGGAGTCGATTACAAAAGATATGCTGCAAAAAGTATGGTATGAATTTGACTACCGACTAGATGTTATTCGTGTAACCAAAGGAGCTCACATAGAACATTTATGGATACAGTTAATTAAACTTGACATATTTTTCTTTTATTTAATGTATAACACGTTGTCCTAAGCATAAAAAATAAAATAATATAAACACTTTAAATCGGATGAATCATTTTGAATAACCCTGTACATTTTGAATCTACCTGTGTTTGTATTTTCTAATGATTGTATTAGGGCTTGTAGCAAAGTAAACGTAAAATAATGACACGATTTTGAAAAGTTTATTGGAAAAATTTTGGTTGTCGACTTCACAAACTTCACGTATACGTGCAATACGTTCTCGTTTTTTTTTACTATTAAATTTTCTTAAAACACATCGACTTTTTGATTTTGTTTATTTATTTTTATTACAATTTTCAAATGTTTTGCACATCAATCAAAATTCGTTTGTAATCATAGTCAGTTGTAAAAAAAAAAAAAAACATTGCGCACCTACCTGAATAAGGCTAAGTAACAACGTATTATGATGGTGATCGATGTTTTTGTGTCGAAGAGCTATTAACGTACTAGCGACTTGGTAGTCCGTCTTGGTTTTATATACATTCTAAAATAATTATATACAAATTGCAGCTTACATGTTGTACTATGTGAAGACGCATGCTGCAGCAGTGTTTTGGACATGTACTTTCAAAGTAAGTTTAATTACTATTTACTATTGATGAAATTATGAAGATATGTGAATATTTATCATCTGCAATATGGTTCAAATTTTAAAGTCATTAACCTACTATATATACACGAATTAAAGAACAAATATCTATAATTATATGGGAGCGCTTCGCTATTTGAATAACCTCGAGGTGTATACTCATTCAGCTAGAGTACCTAAATTCGACCCATATATTCAGGTTTGGAAGATTAATAATTTTTAAGACGAACGTGTTTCGTTCACTTTCACAACGTAACTAACGAATTTGCGTTCACTAAATTTCAAAAAAAAAATCGTCGACGAGGTCAGTTATGGGCGGTAACATTCACTTATTTAAAGGCATCAGAAGTGATAACAGTTAACATTTTTCTCACGTAGCATATCGTTTGGATAATATATATTATTATAATACGAAGATCTCGCGGGTTTTTCAGATTTAGAATAAGAGTATTATATCGGTTTAAGAAATCATGTTTGTAATTTATTTGTCAGTAGTACAACATCAAGCAGGGGGGGGTGTATATAGGATTTTCTTGAGGAGGGGGATATCAAAATTTGTTTAGTGCTGTTGCAACTTCTTGTTAGTTATTCCATGTAAGGTATATAATAATAATAAATGTTGTGTAATGTCACTCACGTGCCCACAGGATAACAAAATTATAAATAACAACAGTACTGCAGCAGTTTGTACTTTATACATGGAAAAAAATGGGTAAGGGAGGGGATCTATCCCCCATATCCCCCCCCATAAATACGTCACTGAGTCATCAAGTCTAGAACAAACTGTGTATATATTATGTACTCAACTTTTTAGTTCATTTTGCGTTTTATTTCGCTCATTGTATAACACTTTAATTTCGCACAGAGTAATAAAATCTATGATATACTGTACCTATTATAGTATGGTCGAGTATACATCGAAAATCTACTTTGAAATGTATTTTGTAGCCACGGCATTACGATACTTTTTTGTAAAAAAAATTGCTTAAGTTATTTTAAATATGACATAATAATATAATATATTGTTTTTAGATTCTCAGCGGAGCTATGAACTTATTGATTTTACAATAATATGAGTTTTTTTGTGCACGTGTACACTATTTAGGCTGTAGAAATAAATGATCTGAATTTAAATTTGAATATATTTTCCGGAAGGAAATTGAATCTATTTGGTACATGTAGGATGTACAAAATTAAAAATTTCCCATGGGTACTTTTCATAATAATCGGGAAAAACAAAACAAAAACTAGGAAACAACGGGAATTTTTACAAACAGTGTATATATTATGTACTAAACTTTTTCGTTCATTTTTCTTTTTATTTAGTTCATTGTATAACACTTTAATTTCACAGAGTAATAAAATCTATGATATACTGTACCTATTATACCTATAGTATGGTCACGTATATATCGAAAATCTACTTTGAAATGTATTTTGTAGCCACGGAATTACGATACTTTTTTATAAAAAAATTGCTAAAGTTATTTTAAATATGACATAATAATATATTATATTGTTTTTAGATTCTCAGCAGAGCGATGAACTTATTGATTTTTCAATGATGTGAGTTTTTTTGTGCACGTGTACACTATTTAGGCTGTAGAAATAAATGCTCTGAATTTAAATTTGAATATATTTTCCGGAAGGAAATTGAATCTATTTGGTACATGTAGGATGTACAAAATTAAAAATTTCCCATAGGTACTTTTCATAATAATCGGGAAAAACAAAACAAAAACTAGGAAACAACGGGAAATTTTACAAAACTCTGGTTTTTGAAAAAATCGATTTTCTTATTTTGTTGTAATTCAAAAATAAATAACCGTCGGTACTTGAGTACAGTTAAATAAATTACAGTGGCACTTGACACGTCCTACTGTAATCGGTAACCTACTGCCCCTCCCCTTCTTTTTAAACAATCTTTTATTTTAATTTGTTTTCATAAACGCTTAAAGGTTTAAAAATATTTCGCCCTATTTACACGTAGGTAGTAAATCTAACTGCAGAGCGACGGACCGCTGCTTTTAAATTAAAATAATTAAAATACAAATATACCATCGCGGCTTGTGTCGGTATATAGTAAAACGACCGAGTGCAGAGGAGGTGGTACTAAAATATTATTATTGTTATCCTTATACATCGGATCTACACTTTCACCTTGAACATGACGACGATTTGAATTTCTTTTAAATCGGTTTGAAAGTTTTTATTTCGCACAAATCCGTATCGACTTCTCGACGTCGCCGTAGAAACCGGCGACCATTGATATGGTTAATTAAACCGTGACAACACCGTTGTACGTCGTCAATCCTCGTCAACTGTTTTGTAATTTAAATCAATAACATTACAAACGTAAACGGGCGAAAACAACGTTCGTATTTCGAGTGGGCTGTAGATTTTTTTTTTTTTAGTAGAAATTTCACATTTTTTCATATATTCGATATTATAATATTATATTGTATTTTTTTATTGATGCGTGTAAATAATCTTCAGGTTTGGTAGTTGATGGTGGGGGGGGGGTGGACGTACGGCTATTAGAGCCAGTCACCCCCCAACTATGATAACGTTTGCGATTTACATGTTGCAAATATTTATAGATAATAATATTATAATGAACGCGACGAGTTCGGTGAGTATTACACAGACATGTTAATATTTATATGTCTATGGAGTATTGTTTGAACATCACACACAATCACACACACGCGTGACTCATATCGTGCGGTCGTAGTGTGCAAATATAATATTATATTCATCTCGTCAATATCGTGATAATGTTATTATTTCCGTCTGTTCATAACAGTGTTTGGTTTAGAAAATTAGATTACCGCGGTAATGTAGTCACTGCGCAATATAATATTCTAATTAATGAAGCGTGCGCGGCAGTAGCAAACAAATATAGATAGGTCGTGTGCAAATATTGTACTCTATATTGTACTCGTCGCTTCGATATCACGATAATGACGTTGTTATCAGCTCCGTCCAACAGTTTGGTTTAGAAAATTAGATTACCGCGGTAATGCGCAATTTAATATTCTAATTAATGCTGCCGCCCACGTACCTACACAACTGCAAACTAGCAGACACGTGGTTATAAGCCGCGTACGTACATAGGTAATAATACGACGATATGCAGCAGCACAGTCGATAATATTATTTCCCTGTCTATAAAATAATGAGAGGTACCTATATAGGTCGTGTGCAAATGGTATCATCAGTGGAGTCCGCGAGGGGGGGGGGGGCTAACGGGCTGAAGCCCCCCTCCATTGCCCGTATTATTATTACTTAAAAAAAAAATATTTATCAAGTTTCAAAGTTTCAATTGTCAACTATTAGTAAGCAAGACGTAAATTGCATATACCTACGTCTTACCTGAATTAATTCATTTTTGAAAAAACATACCAATTTTCATAAATTATCTGTAATTTTTCGGTAAAAGTATGAAGTAGGTATAGTAGGTACTCGTATAAAAGACCTTGTATTAAATTGTCACAAATACACATTTAATATTTTATAAGTTTTGAACTAAAAATTAACTGTGGTTTTGACGAAATTTTAACTTTAAATGCTTATAAAAAATAACCATGATGCCTGTGCATCGTTAATATTTTAGCTATAAGAAAAAAACTTACGTATTCAATTTTTAAGCTTTTTGACAGGATAAATAATTTTTTTATTGACATTTATAGAAAAAAATTTTTTAAATTAATCAAATACAATCCAAGTGAGGATGGTATGACCAAGCTGGTTACCAAACAATTTTAAAAAATTTTCATTTCTTTCTATAATTATTTTAAAAAACACTGAGCATTTTCAATTTCGACCTCCTAAAAGTACCAACTAGATCCAATTTGCAGCTTCCAAAAACATACATCGGGTATCGAAGCTTAGATCAGAGCATTTTTTCTACCAGAAAAGTTGAAAAGTTACAAACATTTTAAAATACCTCAAATAAACGTCTGAAATCATTAGACTGGACAAAATAAAAATTACTAATTTTCAAGCTAATTTTCTATTGAAAAATCCTGCTCACGCCACTGGATATCATCTATGTTATACTCATCGGGTGAACAATATAATGATAATGACGTTAATATTTTCGTCTGTTCATAACGGTTTGGTTTAGAAAATTAGATTACCGGGGTAATAATGCGCAATATATTCTAATTCAGCGTTTCTTAGGCTTAAGGGTTCCGCGAAACACTCATAAAAATTTAAGTCCTGTTTGTCTGTTATTTAAAATATTTTTTGAATATTGAATACAGTATACCACATTATTATTATAATTTTTATCGACAATAATCCTTACATAAAATTACGCTAAAATGACTACTGAAACAAAGTAAGGGTTCCAATTGTCGAAAGCTAAATAAAAAAAATCTAAAAGAGCTAGGGACTTCTGCACGATAAAAGTGGACTTAAAAAAGGGTTCCACGGATAAAAAAGTTTAAGAAACAATCATAGGCGTGTCTACGGTTCTTGCCTGTCATGCACAGGCATGACCTGCGAAATTTGATCTAACTTACATTATAAATTGAGGTACATAATAATATACACTTCTTTTCTTAGATTCTGATTTCATATTAAATTTTTTGATTTTCATCATGTGGACTTTTAATATCTATTACAATTTATTATTGATAATGCTTCCCTTGTGGAACCACTTCTAAAACACTTCATCAATAGATTGATTTTCTAAATTCAAATAATAGAACTTGTATTTTTCTTCACTTCTATAAAGAGTACTTTTTACCACTATTCCGGTAACAACTTGTTCATGCGAACGTGCATTTTCTAAGCTGATAATTGTAAAAACAAAACTCCGCAGCACTATGACTCAAGAAAGACTTGACTCTTTAATGTTTCTATTCATAGAACAACAGATGACAACAAATATTAATTACGACGAAGTTATCGAGGAATTTAAAGTGATGATACCAACAAAACGACGTTTAGAATTATAATATATATTAAGTAGGTATTAGGACCATTTGTGATTATAAAAATATTTGTAAAAAGTATTAGGTACACATTAATTATATTTTAAAATACAATTTTATATTGCCTTGTTATTTTATTTATCTAATAAAAGGAATATTGTTTTTTATTCTGAAGTATTAGATAATAATTAATAATGATAAAGCTTATTAAGAAATTTGGAGGTCATATCCTTAAACCGAAACCAAATTTTTTTTAGGGGGTGGGGGTGCAGAAACCTACTTCCCCTGAATATGCCACTACTGTGCATGACCTGCGAACAAGGTCTGGACACGCCTATGGAAACAATTCTAATTAATGCTGCCGCCCACGCATCTACACAACTGCAGCGTACACGGCAGACTAGCAGACGAATGTAGGTAGGTCGTGTGCAAATGGTATCATCTATATTATACTCATCGCGTCAATGTCATGACAATGACGTTATTATTTCCAGTTTGGTTTAGGCGATTAGATTACCGCGGTAATGCTCGATATATAACAGTATAACATTCTAATTAATGCCGCCGCACACGTACCTACACAACTGCAGTCTGCAGCGTACACGGCAGACTAGCAAGTAGCAGACACGTGGTCATCGTTGTAACCGCGCCCGTACCTACACGACGATGCGCAGCAGCACAGTCGACGATATTATTGCACCGTCCATGTAGGTAGGTCGGGATCGCGCCGCGACTGTGGCGCTACCTACCGCGACGAAACGCGATAGTGATAAATGATAATAAATGATAATATTATATTACGACTATATTTACGAGAGTGACTATATTATTATTATTATAATTATCGCGGAACTCTCTCGCGCGATCGTCGCCAAAATATCATCTCTCGTCCGACGTCGTCGAGTGTGCAATAAACATTATTGTTTGTTATACACCGCGATTCGAATGGCATCGTGCCCAGACGACTGAATTATATTATACGCAAATGTGTCTTGTACAACGATATTATTATTATCGAGCTGTGGGCACATCGCGACCGTCGCCGTCAGGGTTCAGTCGTCGCGTGTACGATCGGCGGTGCAGTTCCTAATAAATAAATAATATTAAATTCGCCATACGTGGTTGTCGGATTTCTTCGCCCTTTTTCCAGACGCACACTCGAATATATTAATATTATCATGTGTGCACCAATATATGTTTGATTCCGGCTGCGCGATTTTTCTATTCTCAAGCATGTCCGAAAATGTTTGCTCGTCCACTGTGAGTACCTACCTAACATATAATTAATATAATATTATTATTATTGTTATTATTACGCTATATGTACTGCACATTATTGCACACGTCGTATTCTCGTTCGATAAATTATTATCATTAAACATTTGTCACACCATTATTGTACTCGAGCGACGAAAAGTTCAATGCATGTTTCAGTCATCGGACGACGAACCCGCTTAAAATGTACTTCGATTTATATCATGATTTTTATACAATAAAACTGACTCATGGACGAAAAGAAATAGAAACTGAACATCGGACAATCAACTTTCGATTTCGTATCAGTGTGATGATTTAATATCTTCAAATTGTATAACAACCATTTCTACGCACAGATAACGTCATAAAATACTATTATTATAATATTATTATGGTCCACAATGTCAATTGATTGCATAATTCATCTACCAAAAATAGTTTTCTTTTATACACCATTGTTAATGGTTTATTGTTTATTATGCCAAAAAATTCTCAGGTAGGTGGTACACAGACGCCTATGTCTTAAAAAATTGCCGTGTAATGACTAAAGATATAATAGATTTGACATTCACAATATATAATGTAATATTATATCGATACATTTAGCATGCTACATTGTAATAATCATGGTTTTGAAGAAATTTAAATTTTTTACTGAAAGACAGTGAAAGTACTCAAATCAACAGCAAATCGGATAACCGAGTCATTTCGGTGTCTGCTGAACTTCAATATTCTATCAATATTTTATTGTTATATAATAGTAATAACTAATAAGTAGGCAGACTGTAGACTGTAGAGCAGAGGTTGGAGATACCTTTTTTTACCAAAATTGAGATACGCTTTGGAATTGTGGGCCAACATTTTTAGAGGAATAGATTGGTTAAGAAATTGAAGAACAGATCAGATTTATTTAGAAAAAATTAATATTTGTTTATATACTTTTTTACTTATAATAACAAGTTTTTCTGTTAATAGTTAGTGTCAGTAATTAGGTAGTATAGGTTAGTATAATATAGGTTTAAATTACTATTATAAGCTGTTACGAATAACACCAAAAGAAAAAAACTATTAAATAAATTGTATTTAATTTATTCAATAAATTAAAAACAATGAAAACTAAATGAAAATATTAAATAATCAAACATTAACAGATTAACTAGCTTGGAGGGCCAGTGAGAAACCCTTGACTGGCCGTAGGTTGGAGACCCCTGATGTAGACCATTATAGCCTCTATAGAGTTTAGGTATACTTGATATCTAATCGTAGGTAGTTCAAGTGGTTACGATTCGCACGTGAGACACATCGAAAAGATAATTATTTTAAAAATATTTTGTGATGATAATAAACTGGAATCGTTCCGTCAAAAAAAGAATGTATAAAATAAAACATAATATTATGATTGGGTTCAAAATGATAAGACATCGTACAACATTTAATAATACAACAATAATAATATTATATCGTAAAATAATAAATTTTTTAGTTTGGATAGATATGAGTTACATGATTAAATGAATCGTGATTATACGTCAAGTAAAATAAAATTCATATATTACATATTATATTATATTATGCTATTAATTATTATATATAATATATGTATATATATATATAATGTATCTGTTATAAATCTAATATATTTTCATAAAACTATCTGAGGTTACATAAATTAACCTTAGAATGCGAGATTAAGTTTTTATTTATCTAGAACAATATTTTTCATACGATTAATGGATCAGGAATTTAGAAAAATATTAAATAAATTCTCAAACTATTTTTTTACTATTTAATTTCAATGAAAAATACTTTACCTTTTGAAGCAACATTACGCATGTACCTACGTCAATAGAAATATAAAAATAATATAATTTTTTTAATACAACATTTATTTTAGTAAAACATCAATACACTTTCATTTATTGTTTCGTTTAAAAATAATATGTACACACAAATATATAATATAACATACATAATTGGTAGTAAAAAATACCACCCGGGTCCCGGAGTCATATATAATATATAAATATACAATCACTATTACCTATATTGTGTACTCTGTACTCATTACTCAACCGACCGTATATCTTAAAGACCTAACATTTTATTCCTGGCTTAACTATTTCCACTTCCGTATTCCTATATATGACAGTAAGAAAATGGTTATCGTATTCTAAATAATTGTTTAAAAAACATAAATTCATTTTTTTAAGGATTATTTATTGTACAGGCGTACAACTACCAGGTTAAACGAAATACTAACTATGATTTTCAATACTTGAACTAATTAATAAATTATGATTATTTTACTGTATTTTTCAATCTGGAAATAATTATTAAAAACTCATGAAATATTACAAATTACGTCTTATTACTGTATAGATTGGTATTTTTGAGTGCACCTGCGTCCTACGTATATGTTGTAGGTATTTGCAATTTCAATTATATACCTATACAATGTATTCAATATATGTATTATACACTATACAGTATAGACCGAGGTATAGACACATACATTTGAACGATTTTAAGTCCTATGACGCCCCAGCCCCGGTAGTAAAATTGTACTTTATAATAAGATATATACATAGGTAATAATAGGTATATAATATGTATTTAAATGTTTTCAATGATTCTCTACAATTCGGATTAGGTTGAAATCGTCAAAAACAATGGATATGCTGTTGAAGTACACAATGTCGTCACGGAGGACGGTTACATCCTGGAGTTACATCGCATCTCGGAAAACAAGAACGGACATGGACCCACCAGGAACCATCCTGTGTTCGTACACCACGGCATTCTGGGGAGTTCGGCCGATTGGGTACTTGGCGGAGCTGATATATCGTTACGTGAGTATAAACCATCGATTTCAATAAAAAAAATCACTCGATCGAAATTTTTATTATTTTCAAGTTTGTTCGCTGTGTCTAGGTTAGGTTAGGTTAGGTGTCTAGGTACCTCTACCTATAGTTGTTAATATCGTGCTTTGTACGTCTTGTACCTATATAGTATATAATTATACATTATAAAAATATTATATTATAGCGATGCAACTATCCGATGCCGGGTACGACGTGTGGTTGGCCAACTGCCGGGGTAATACCTACAGTAGAAAGCACTCGACGATGACTTCCAAGCAAAGAGATTTTTGGAATTTTAGGTAAAACTTATAATATTATTTGTATTTTTGTTCATGATGGTTGTACGCAGATACGTTGTGCTTGTACAATCATGTTCAGAGACGTATTTAGGGGGCAGGGGGGGCTAGGCTCCGGGTGGTAAATTTTGAATTTTGGAGAGCATTAAGATATAATACGGTACCTAGACCGTATGGGTGATAAAAAAAAAAGTAATGATACTAATATGATACGATAACCTACGATATGTGTTTAGCTGATGCTGAAAACCGAAATATTGAGATACATACAGAATAGATGAAAGCAGAATGTAAACTGATAAGATATTTGGATTCAGTGGCTTATCCAGGAGGGGGTTAGGGCCTCAACGTTATCATTAATATATCATTTTCAGATAAAATTCGACAAAAATAAATTATAATCCCTTCCGAAAAAATTCTGGATACGCTACTGTTTGTATTAATAATTTTACATGGGCTCTTATGGCCAAAAATATGGGAAGGGGGCTTTTTTTTCTTACATGGGGCGCAAAATTCCTAAATACGTCTCTGATCATGTGATTGTTTGTGTATACTGATTATGCATTCTAACGTCAGTAGCATAAATTATCATACCAACGTCTTTACATTTTGACAATAATAATTAATATAATATACGTACCTACCTATGTAATAATATAATATACCATAATGACGGTTGTAAAGTTTACACGAAGTCGGAACTTTCGATTTGCCAGCTTCGTTCGACTACATTCTCATGAATACCAATGCCTCGCAACTCCACTACGTAGGCTATTCAATGGGCACCTCCGTGTTTTTCATAATGGCTTCTGAAAGACCCGAATACCATCACAAGATTAGGTCGCAAATCAGTCTCGCACCGGTAGCCTACTTGTTCAACACAAGATCGTCTGTAAGACATATCGCTCCGTACGCGGAGAAGATGAACGTACGTATAATGCAAAATCAATATAGTAATAGTTTATATCAACCTAAAAACATGAATGGCTATAAAAAAAATATATTGCTTTTAGATTCTCATTATCGCTCGTATATTATGTTTATCTGTTGACAAAATCGTCAATGCTCATAGACGTTATCAACATTGTTGTATTGTATATAGAAACTTTGAAATGGGTGGGGCTGAGGAAATGTATATGTAACTTTGAGTCTTAGCCAAATAACCATTTAATATAATATACAGAGTGATTCAACATACATGCTTTCCCCTTTATTTCTTTAATAATGCAGTTATTCAAAATCTGATATTTGGGATCTTCAAATAGAGCCTTGTAACATTAACTTTTTCATTTGAAAAACAGAAGGTTGGGTCACCACGGGACACTCCTTAAGTAATAAAAAAAGTTCAACAATTTCAAAAAATGGTCTTCGAGTATATTTAAAAATTCCAAAATCAGAATTTCATTATTAAAAGAAATGGGGGAAGGATGTTGGGTGATTTACTCTGTATACAAATGAAACTCATGCAAGGTTCAAGGTTGTTACTTCAGCTGGTAAACACTTATATTTTAAAAATGTTATGGTTTAAAAAAAAAAAAAAAATTCAAGGTCAGGATATAATATACCTACGTATATAGTTCAATATCAATTTCTACGTAGGAAAAAATCTTACACTGTATTTCTACCATTGCAATGGGTCGTTGGGTGGACACTAAAAAATAATCGACAGGTTTATTAATTTTAATCTTAGTTATTAAAATGTTGTGTATATACCTACGAGTATTATTTAATTTTAAGTTTACATTTATATATTAGTTATAAAATTAAAATATCGAAAAACATTGATTGCGATCCGATAGTCATATTCAAATTTAAATAACAAATTAATTGATATATATAGATATACAATCTTAATATATCCTGATAAACAACTTGCTGATTTTTCATTTCAACTTTTTTAAATATTAGAGACGTTATTATAATGTTGAAACTCAAATTAAACAAAATATATTTTTTTTAAATCATATTATAATATATAATAGTGATAATAGTAGTATAATACGATAATAATTATTAGAACCAGAAAATATATTAATCTTCTTAAAAAACTAGGTAAATACTTAAATGTAATTGTTTTTTGTTTAGATTATGTATCAATGGGTTTCCAATGGAATGTTTTTGCCTCAATCGAGGATGCAATCATTTTTGGTAACCAACACGTATGGAGAAAAAATTGCACGGACTTTGTTTTGCCAAAAATGCATATCTTATGTAGTGTCTTCCGTGTGTGGTAGTGAAACGTATATATTCGACAATGTAATAATTATATTTTATGAATTCGTTAGCGATATTACACGAGGAAAAGCTATCATTGAAATGGTTATTGATTTATGATATATTTTGTTTTGTCGTCATGACGTGTTATATATAGACATTAATACCACTCGTCATTGAACACTTTCCGGCGGGAACGTCGTCTAAACTAACCACACATTTTTCACAGCTTATATTGAAAGGTAATTAATTACGAAACAGTTATCTACTATTAGGTACATTGTAACATTATGTTTTATATAACGTTTTTGTCATTTTATTCTCGTGCTTTGAAATTCACTGTGCAGACAGTTTTAGTCGATACGATTATGGGCCAATCATGAATTTACAACATTACAATTCTACCGAACCTCCAACATACGACTTGGGATCCATACAAGTTCCAATTGCGTTGGTATACGGAAAAAACGACGTATTGACGGACGTGGAGGTGAGGTTTTTCCGAAAATTCTTCTAAAATGTTCGCCTGTAGTTATATTAATTGGGAGGATTTGGGGTAGGTTGTTGTAAATTAGGACCAATTAAGAACAATATTCATATACATATAAGATCAATTTATATCATTATGTTCATTATATCTCAATAACACGAGAATTCCTGAATTAGTAAGTATATATAATTTGTGATCCACCAACTATATGTGTTTGTATTACCTACATAATTTATCCGAACTCCGAAAATTTTCAAATTATTCTTCAGTTAGAAATCAATAAAAGTTTTTAATTTTATAGCTAATATTACAAATATTATTAGAAAATTCCAAACAAGTTTTGCGCCTTTGTAAAAAAAAAAAGTTACGACAGTACAACTCGAACACCCGGATATTATCCTTAATTTTTTATTTGATTTAAACATTTTTACGATATTTGATACATTCAGCGGTTTTTTGTACGCTAGTATATGACACACCATCTCCACTCAGAATCGTTTTTCGTGTGCAATGATTTATCATTGAATTCAAATATAACTCATCCATTACGCAATGACATACTCGATGACAACTACCGTACATCATTGCGGTACCCACTTGTCCACCTTTTTTTTTTATTCAATGACTACCTAGTACAGTGGCGTGGCGTGGGTATTAAAAAGATGTAAGCAGTGAAGTTATTTTTCAAAAGTGATTAGAATATAGGTACTATACCTAAATACCTAATTATAAATTATGTATAAAAGAATGTTATCCTTTTAAAATTTTTAATATTTTTAAAAATATAGGTACTAGTTGTACAAATCAAATTCGAGAAAATAAAGAAATTGAAGTATAAATACTTCAAAAGTCTATTAGGTGAATGACAGTGACAGTGTACGTAAAAACGACTACAGTCTAGAACGCGTCGGGCTACGTACTGGTCGCTCCGGCTCCTTGTTTCTCGCGTAAGCAAAATCAAATGTGCTTACAAACGCTAGTTAAATACGTGACCCCCACTATGGCATTATAGACTATTCGAAAACAACAGTTGCGCGTAAGCAATTTCAGAATGTGTTACACTGTATATCGTATTATGATTACGCAGTTAACATAATACAGAATGGATTAAAAATAGACCTACAATCGATGATTTTCTTAAAATAGTTGGTAATCAGTAGACAGCGTACGACACAAATAAACAATAACAAAAACCACCACCAGCTATAACTTAAATATTTTATAAATAAAATTAAAATTTTAAAAATCATTTATTATGTACCTATTAGTCGTGATTAATCAAATTTATTTTTTCTTTCATTTAAAGTGTAAGCAGTGCTTACAGTGCTTACATGCACGCTACGCCCCTGACCTAGTACCTGCCTTTATCGTGTTATTCTTGCGTGCAGGACGTGATGAGACTGAAATCACAACTTCCGAAACTGATGGACTTCGTTCCGGTGGACAGCCCTCGTTGCAATCACGTGGACTTTTTGTGGAGTCTAGACGTGACCAAACAAGTAAACGCGAAGGTGGCGGAAATACTGCAGAAGACCGACCACGCGGACTGGGAGTATACAGGTCCTCCCTCGGGCTCCTGTACAGATACCGACGGAACGGGTGGTAACGACGGTCAAACGACCGAAGAACGACAGCCAAACTCGACGGGTGATCATCACGTATACGTAAACTTTGCCCCGGGCCCGGATTGCTCGGCGATGAACTCATCGGGTGCAGCTCCGGTGCAACGGGACGACGACAAGTCGGCGGAGATCGTACGAGGTCTGAACCTGCTACAAAAGGTGCAGCTGTTAGACAACTTGATCGTGCTGTTGAAGTCCACCGAGACGAAGTACCACCAACTTCGGGAAGGTTTCACCCGCGAGTTTTCCGAATGGACTCGCGGCGCCCGAAACGAGAACGGTACTCGTCATGGCGCCGGAATTGACGTTGTGGCGGCGAACGGGGCGGAAGACACCGTGGTCGTGGTAAATACCGAACAAGACACCGTGGTCGGGGTAACGACCGAACAAGACACCATAGTCGGGGTAAAGACCGAACAAACCACCGCGACGTGGCGCCGCACAGGTATCGGAAAAGTCGGTGACTTTGTTGATTATTATGGCGGTCTAAACCGCATGGACGACCGGACGGCGGCAAGACGCGCGCTTTACACCACGTTCAGTAGTCTCGGAAGAGCGATCAGGTTCTTGAAGTTGCGTTATAAATAGACGGGAGAAGGGACCCCTCTTACAAAAATTGATGTGTTCCAGCTTATGTGATTTTATTAAAAATTATATGTATTGTAAAATGTGCACCCTAAAATGCGTAAATGCGTTATACATAATATAGAGGTGGGCTCATATATATAAGCCTTAGCATTATTTGTTTGCTATATTATGTACTTACAACCAAAGATTTTGTTTATTTAATAGGTAATAGGACTATGCCTAGCCTCAAGTATGACATAGCGTCTATTATATATTTATATTGTATACCGGTTATTATGATCTGTAAGAAGATTATATTTTGTTGATAATAAAATTGTTTTATGATTTAATATTGTTATTGTAATATGTAATGTCTCGTATTTATATATTAAATAATACTGATATCCATTTGACATGTATTCAAATTCTGGGGTCACCTGGAATAGCGTAGGAACAGACAGTCCAAAGATCAGTGCTCCAGGTGGTTGTGATAGTTATGAAGATGGGAATATAGCCGTTTGTAAAATTGTTTGGGTAATGTTTTTTCTGCCACGTGTGGGGCTGAGTGAGAAAACAAATAATAACGCTGTTTGACATACCTACTCTTAAAATTATGTTCAGTACAGAGTTTAACGGGTTTTTGAAGGTGGTATGACAGATTTTTACCTAAATGTGAGCTCCTATTATAATATTATTTATGAATATCAAAAATAATCATGTTTTATTATTATCTTATATAGTTTACATGTATGTAATAGGTATTAATAAATATTCTATAATTCATATTTTATAGGTATATAATATTATAACACATTTTTACAAAAAAAAAGAGGATAACTTCAACAATTTAAATTAATCCACCTTGGATCCAGTCACTTGTGTACTCAGTATACACAATACACAAACTACAGTCACACATCGCTCATGATGTGTATATGAATATTGCCTAAATCCGTTGCCTTAAAAAAGGATCACTTTCAAGTTTCAACAGCATAGATAATACAATATACTGGACAGAGTTACGATCACGAATTAAGATATTATGCTTAAACTGCTTAAATTATATCTGAATTCGTGGTTAGTGGTTACAATTGAAAATCTTGAAGCAAAGCAACTTTACTGGGCCCCGGTGTCACCACTGTGCATGCACAAAACATACAGTGCTTGTGGTAATAATATATAAGTATATAATCGTAATTATTCTACTACTACACCAGTAAATAGTTATAAAAATTATATAACTATAGTAATTACAAATATATTTATACTCCCCAATCTAATATTGCAATGAATACGTTAGGATTTGATCAGTTGAGTTTTTTATTATTGTACTTCCCTAAAAGATGTATGTTTATTTTCCGTTTATATATTTTTATTATGATAAATCTATTTGTATTATATTTTACAAAATTAAGTCAATCGCATTCAAAATAAATTTAATTGATACAACTTTTTATTTGAATAGGACATAGGTATAATATAACAAACCTATAGGCCTCCTCCTAATCTTCTATATTTATAAAGTTACTTGTCCAGAGTATGAAATTTGAACAGTAGTTTTGTTTTGTGATGTAGACACCCACTAAGAAAGGATTTTTCAAAATTTAACCCCTATTCAGGGGTTAAAAGTGGTAAAAATGAAAAAAATCACCTAGCCGGAACCACTGAAGCTATGAGTAGGAAATGTAATCAGTAGTTTCATTTTATGATGCAAAAATCTCATAAGAAATGATTTTCAAAATTTAACCCTACAGAGGTTAAAAGGGGTAAGCATGGAAAAAAATTGATAGACTGATTCATTTGCCTTATCACCAACTTCACGGTGTCTGCAATCTAACGCAAGTAGATAGTTTACCTGATAATATACTGTTCGTTTGGTTAACCATAAGCGAGACTCACGGTCAACTCCACGTGAGATTGCTAAAAATTAAAATATAATATGATTTTGCTTCGATATACACAGCGGCCACAGCGAATTACACCTAAAAGGAGTTGATTATTCAAAATTTTTTTCCGGGCAACGCTGGGTTATTCAGCTAGTTTTATATAAATAGTCAAAAAGGTATTACCAGTAACTACATAAATTGTATTATAATGTGGATTTGCATTTGAGGAAGTAGGTACCTACTCAGTATGAAAACCATTGAGCCAATTTTATATTGTTTTCTCCCGATTTAATACTTTATTTTATTTTAAGCAATTTATCAACATACATGTCATACATACTATTATAGTTTAATTTTTCCACCATTATCTTTTTAATGTTTTGATGTAATGATTTTAATGTTTTAAATCCACATTACTGATCGCAGCTTGACATGTTTGGTTCATAGCATCTAAATACAAATTATTAAACCAAATCAGTAGGTAACCAATTCAAAAAGGTTTTACATTGATAAAGGATGAGACATGAGGATGAGACATTTATTATATACTTATAGTATACAATATGAAATAAAAATTATCTTGTCCCACCCAAAATAAAATAAAATTATATAGCATAAATACACATGTATATCTGAAAAATTAAGACATTTAAATGTTTATTTCATGTACTTGGTTACAGACATACCATTTAAACAGTCTTGTAAGGAATACTTTTATTTTGTATTCGGAATACATATTCGAATAAATGAGAATTAAGGTATTCAGAATACGTATTCGAATAGTTCTTAAAAAATATATTCAGAATACATATTCGAATACTTTAAAAAGTATTCGAATACTATTAGAATACTTTTTTTCACAAATAATTGTTGTCAGTTTTTGAATGGTTGGTAATTACTAATTAACATTTATTAATTAATAATTAAAATTACTTTGTAATCATAAGCTATTTATAAATTTTGACCACATATGATACGGCCGATACGAACTATACGTGATAAAACACATTGGTATTTATAAAAATAATCATATCATGGGCCAAAATTATATTTCTTTCAAAGAATAAAATTAATGTTCATGATTTATAATATATGTCTTGTCACAAATTTAAAACTATTTTACTGGATCGGAAAAAGTATTTTTTTAATGAATAAAAAATACAAATAAAAATATTCAGAATACGTATTCGAATACTTAAAAAAAAAGTATTTAGAATAGTATTCGAATACAAAAAGAGTATTCAAATACTTTTATTCGAATACATTTATTCGAATACTTTACAAGACTGCATTTAAATATATTAACAAGACTTAATTTTTTTTAATATAAGAACAGAAATAACAGTATAGTTTAAAAAAATAAAAATAAGAATACAATGGGACGACTATGCTCCCTCTGTATTTATAATAGAATTACCAAAATTCCACAACGCATAGGGAAGAACTTTATCTGTGTCTTAGTGTTTTTATTATTTGTATAACATAAATACAATTAAAGTTTTTAGTTTTTTTTGGTTTTTTGTTGTTTAATTATTACAAATTATTGATAAGTGCTATCAAAAAACCAAAAACGCTACGAGACAGATAGAGTTCTTCCTCATGGGTTGTGAAATTTTGATAATTCTGTTATAAGTACAGGGGGAGCATAGTTGTCTCGGGCTATTGCTAAATAGTTTTTGCTATGTTGTGCATTTGTAAGACGGAGACAATGCATGCGGGTGTACCGTCCTCTTAAATCATGATTATACTTTTTTTCACGAGATAAAATGCTGGTTCTGTGGTCGTAGAATGAGCTCTGTTCACCGACTATGCCGTCGTATCCACCCTCCATACAGCCAAATTGATCCCAGATCGCAGTGCAAAAGACAATTGTAATCAGCTGCCATCAACGCTAAGCGGCCAAAATATGATCACGCGTCACCTATTGAGAATTTAGAGACAGATGTGCAGAGCTGACCCATTCTAGTTATTGCATGGCATGTTCTCTCGTGAGAGATAACAAAGTATAAAAACTATTTTTCTTAAGTATATAATTATTATCAATAAATTTAATAATATCATGTCTATATTACACTATTATAACATTGAAATTGTGAAGGTTTTAACTTAACTATATATAATTATGAGTAGTATTACAATTTATTTAGGTACTGTTTTAATTTCTAGGTTTAAAATTATTTTCTTAGGTTTTGTTATTGGAATTGTAATCAGTAAAAACTTCACAACCCAGAGGGCAGTGGGTAAGGGTTCTATCTAAATTAAATCAATATAATATTATATACAATTTAATTGATTTGAGCAGTACATTAGGTAATATACTGTTAATAAAAATACACATTATAAATAACAAATTATATAAACATGATAGTGTGATTTCATTTCTTAACAAAGCTCAGATAATACAAAAATAAATAATAATTAAAATATATAAAAACTGTTACAGTTAGTACTTGAGTATATAAGTATCTTAATATAATAAACAGGGTTCCTATCTTATAGCAATAATTGAATACCAGTGGCGTGGCGTGGGTATTAAAAAGATGTAAGCAGTGAAGTTATTTTTCAAAAGTGATTAGAATATAGGTACTATACCTAAATACCTAATTATAAATTATGTATAAAAGAATGTTATCCTTTTAAAATTTTTAATATTTTTAAAAATATAGGTACTAGTTGTACAAATCAAATTCGAGAAAATAAAGAAATTGAAGTATAAATACTTCAAAAGTCTATTAGGTGAATGACAGTGACAGTGTACGTAAAAACGACTACAGTCTAGAACGCGTCGGGCTACGTACTGGTCGCTCCGGCTCCTTGTTTCTCGCGTAAGCAAAATCAAATGTGCTTACAAACGCTAGTTAAATACGTGACCCCCACTATGGCATTATAGACTATTCGAAAACAACAGTTGCGCGTAAGCAATTTCAGAATGTGTTACACTGTATATCGTATTATGATTACGCAGTTAACATAATACAGAATGGATTAAAAATAGACCTACAATCGATGATTTTCTTAAAATAGTTGGTAATCAGTAGACAGCGTACGACACAAATAAACAATAACAAAAACCACCACCAGCTATAACTTAAATATTTTATAAATAAAATTAAAATTTTAAAAATCATTTATTATGTACCTATTAGTCGTGATTAATCAAATTTATTTTTTCTTTCATTTAAAGTGTAAGCAGTGCTTACAGTGCTTACATGCACGCTACGCCCCTGTTGAATACCTTTCTTATTTAATGTAAAATATAGCAGTGTGAAAAATAAATCAATTATATTATGGGGTCATAAATCATAATATCAAATCTGACATTGTACCGAAAAAAATTGTTGTATAAAGAAATTTGGTAAATAGAATTGGTTCTAATTAGGTTTGATTCTTAAAAATATTTTGTTAAATAGAAAATATTTTGTTATATGGAACTTTTACTGTTTATATCAATTTATATATAATAAGAGATGACTAGATGAGTTTATGAAATTGCAATATTATTGAACAAAAAAAAATGTATTCCAAGAAATGTAAGCAGTGAGTTAAAATATTATTTGTACAACATTCTTATTAAAGATAACTTAATTATTAATTGTTAAAAAAATAAAGAATAACTTGATTATACATTTCAAGTACTAAAATTTTAATTAATTTAAACAGTACCATATTCATAATTTAAGTTGATCAGTGATCACTAATTTAACGTATATTTTATTTAAACAGTGTCTATATTATGCTTGCATAAATAAAAACAATTACAAGCTACATAATAATATTAATATAACTAGTTTTAAATTCAACATTTAAAATATACAAATTGTAATAAAGTTAATACCTAAATTTAATTATTAATAAGCTAAAACTACATCTTATAATACCGTAAAGATATAAGGATACATCATTACTTTCACAAAATTGAGTATGGCCAGTATGGGAATAATACATTTCTCTGTTGGTGGGCCACATTAATGAAATTTAGCAATTGCGCTGGCCACTAATAATTTGTATAAAAAAGAAAATTTTAAATATCTTGAAAACAACTGTATTTTTTATACTGTACTTTGTTTCAACCCAAAAATTGGGTTAGGGCCAAATGTGGCCCATGTGAAAAGGTTTAAGCATAACTAATATGTAATATATAATATTATTCTATTAATTGATCTATTGTGAATATAATTAATATTTATAAATTATTTAATATAAATGTAACATGATTAATTGTATTTAAATGGTATGTCTGCTTTTTAAAATTTGGTATTATGTTCAGTCAATTATTAACCAACATGTAAAACCATTAACCAATGCAATATTAATATGTAAACGGTTGTAAAAAATTTTAATAATTTTTTTTTTTAAACATTTAAAATAACAATATATTATGACATATTACTTTTTTTTTTCTTCAAAATTAAGATATTAAGTTAATTTAAAATACCTGTATTTGCAATTTTGGAAGCTATTAAGTCAAATTGTCCTTCAATTAAACGTGTCCACTCTTCAGTATGGGGTAGTTCAAAATCCCGTTCAAAATCTTCTTTATTATTAGTCCTGAAAAATGTCCTTATTTGGCGTTTAGCTAAGTCATCCTATAATAAAAAAAAATAGTGAATAAAAATTAATATACAATTTCAAAAGTTTTAATCTTTACTTAAACATACTTCATTCATATTCCAACGAGCATGAAGATAACTCCATATTACTTTACTGGGTACATTCATCTTAAGACGATCACTGAGTTGAGATTGAATCTTTGAGATAATGAAATACTTCAATAATCCTTAAATGCAAATAAATTAGGCAATTATTTCATTATAATTATTATATTAATCAAAATTAATAATAGTGCTAGACGCTAGTAATAGTTAGTTGGCAGTACTTAAAGTACTTACCGATCAAATACCCCCCTCCCCCACATTTGTACACAATACAACATGTATATAATAATATGAATACATATTTGTGTATACTGAATATGTCTATTAAAATCTTTATATCCCCTCCCGTGAAAAAGTCCTAGATACGCTGCTGGTGGGTAGTCCCGATTAATACCTGAGGACTATTTTTTTTTTTATCTAGGTATAATAATTAAAGACAGTTATGTATTCATTATATATATCGAGAGTCAAATGTCTTTGGACAAATTATTTTAGTAGCCACCAGTCTTTTAGCATTAAAACATGTGCAAATTATTCACTCAACATACAAAAAGTATTTTTTTTTATGAATAAATAATTAGAAATCTTACTTGAGAATTAGTACTTGGGTAGTTACTTGAGAAAACTTAACTTTACAAAAAAAAAGTCAAGGGGGAGATCTATCCCCCCTGTAAATACGCCACTGTTTAAGCCATGATAGTAACCAATTTCCTACCAATTAATGGAAATTGTACTAGGTATTTTAAAATTTGTAAATGTGGTTAATGTATACCACGGTGAATCAAATTGTGTTCTCTCCCCAGTTCTCTCTCAAACAGGTGAATTAGCGTATCTGTGTGATGTACCTAATGAGACATTTTAGAAATGAAAAAAATTATGAAAGACTAGATGGACTTAACATACGGTTATAATTTTATAAATCAATCTGTAAAAACTGACCCTCCGGTTTCCGTTTAATCACGCTATGAAACACTGCAAGTGTACGCTCATCGTTCCAGAAATCTTCTCGTTCAGTTGCTAAACTGTCATTTGTTGTATTTTCTTGTGTAGCTTTGAGTATCCTCTTTGGACTACGTTTTCCGCGTGACATAATTTATGTTGTAATTTTGTAAAATACTCAACAAATGTCAATTAGATGCTAAAAACTATTAGCTTTTACTTAAAAAAAGTAAATTAACAGAAAAATTACAGAAATATAAAAACGATAGACGTATTTTTATTTAAGTTAAAATATTCAATATTGGTGATTGGAAAAAACTCAAGAAAGTAACACAGATACACAGTGTCTCAGTTAGTACTCAGAAAACGTCCGAAAAGGGTGCCCACACAAAAATATTAAATATTATATTAATATTATTATTAAATAATAAATATTATATTATATTATATTAAATAAACCACTAACCAGCATGGCGGCATGATCGCCAGATTACTGCACGCATATATTTTTGACATTTTTGTTCTTCCCCAGACTTGGAAGAAAAACTAATATCATGGAAAACTCATAGAAAAAAATGTTATTCCCACAGGACGCATATAATGTTCCAGAAAAAAAAAGGCCAGAATGTAGATTTGTCGAATGTTTATTTACAGAAAATAATATTACAGAATTGAAAAAAACCAGAATATAAAAAGCCCAGAAAATATTTGAACAGAAAATAATATGAACGAAAATAAATATTACAGAATGTAAACTGATAAGAATATATATCAGTAGAATGTAAACATACAGAAAATAATATTGCAGAAATTCTGCTGAGTGTATTATTCCAGAATGGAATATAACAGAACACAAATTTACAGAACGTTATGATGCATAACAAATGTTTGCATAAAATATTTTCCAAGGAAATATTTTAACTGAAAATTATATATTAGAAAATATATTTCCAGAAGTATACTTATTAACATATTTTAGTTGTTAATTAAAATGCGTGGGTACAAAATATAATTTTTTACGTATTTCTGTTTTTAAATTAATGTCAGCTGCTAATATAGTTATAGTAACTAGTACACAGATACTAAAAAATAATTATTCTAAAAAAAAAAAACAATTAAGGGAAAAAAAATCAACGATAAAATAAGAAAAAAGTTATTCTAAAAAACTACAGTTATAATTATATTTTGTGTGTAATATAATTGTATATAGGTACCTAACCAGGCTAACCATTTTTTTATACCATTCATAATTATATTTATCAACTCATACCTAATTATAATTTAATATTTATTATTTTGAGGTATCTACTAATTTATTACTAGTGTTAATATAATATTTTACATTTTTGAAAGACAAAAAACATGTTACAATTAAAGTACTAAACCATTCATATTTAATAATAATAACAACTTCTGAAAAACTCCGCCAACACAAAAATCTAATAAACATTAAATCAAAATATTGTCAATGGAATAATAATTATAAGTTCCAACAGTCATTTTTTTCAATGTAAAATAGTTAAAGACATGCTCATTCTTTTAAAAACTAAACATAATATTTAAAAATAAAAATAAAAAGTAGTCATCATAGTCGATGCTTAAGAATAAGTAGGTATTGTTTAAGCTCAGGCACGTAGCCAGAAAATGTCTACTAGATGGGCCAATAATGTTTGGCCCTTTTATTATTATTCATAATTTGTCTTTATGAAATTCTTGTAGGGGGTATTCAATACAAAGAATCTTGTTAATTTAAATAATTTACCTTTTGTTGGTACTTAATTGGTTAAAATTTTTTTTTTTTTCACAACAAGTTATACCTATTATTTACCTATTTAAGAATTAAAAAAATAGAAAGTAGGTACCTACCTACCTGATAATAAAAAAAATAAATATAGAATTACCTTCATCTTCACTTATGGGATACATTTTTCATGCTATGAAAAATAAATCTACATACATATTTAAAATAATAAGCTGCTTCAATTGTTCAACTTCTATTAACAAAAATTAATTTATATTTGAATACTTATCAAAAATAATAGGGATAAATCAATAAATGATCATTGGTTTTTAAATTAATATAATTTTTAAAGAAACTCAAATTTATTTTTAAAAAAAACACATACTAGTAGAAAACATTAATAATACACTTATACTTATATAAATATTGAAGCTAGTCTATTATTGTTTATAAAACAGGTATCAAGACCCTATTATATTATATTTTTTTTAGAGAAAGTTATCCACGGTTCCGCGAATATAAAAATTAAGTTATTACAATAATAATTGTATTACCTAGTAGTAATCACAGTAGATTTTTCTCAATGTGCATAATCACATTTTTGATAATTAGTAAAAATAGTTATATTTTGAATTTGGGGGGCCCTGGGCCAGAGTATATTTAGGGTGGGCCCGGCCCATCCAGGCCCCCCTGGTTACGTGCCTGCTTAAGCTATACTTACAACTCAAATTAGATTCATAAACTTTGGCTAAAGTCCTAAAGAAAAGAAAAAAATTTATCTTAAGAATTGCTTTTTATTTATTCTATTTAATATAAATAATTTGTTTTTTTTTCACTATCATTAAGAACTTTAGCGTAAACTATTATAAAAGAAAAATAATAATAGTTAATTTTTATTTTTTTTAATATACTTTTTATATTATTATAGGTATGTTTTTAAATTATATTCATTGATATACTTATATCATTAATATTCAATCATGTACATTACTTAAGTAGGTGATAGACAATAGTAATAAATATCAACAATAAACTCTGGAATTTTTGTTTAATGAATTATAAAATAGAGTTAGAATAAATATATAAAACCAAAAAATTTCACTCATCAGCCAAACTTAATTTTGTATTCTTAATTCTAACCAATATTAAAAAAAATACATAGTACATACCAACAAAATAAAGGTTTATATTGATTAATGTTTTTCAATAAAAAAAATGTTTCCAGATTTTCTAAATTGTCTATCCATTTAACATATTTTTTGATTTCTGTTATTAATGCCTGTTTAGGAGTCCAAATAACCAAATAACATAATTGACAATTTTTATAGTTGGTTTTGAATCTGGTCCCAATATGAATGTGTTTTATTTACAAATAATTAATTATTTTCCTCATATAAAATATAATCATGATTTTTTGTAATTTCAACTTCAAGAACTTCATTCCTATACTTCCACGAACATTTAACTTCTATAATATGACTTGAATTAACAAGTCCATCTGGTGTAGCACGCCACTAGCACCTAACAATCCACTATTTTATAACAACAGCCCAGTTGGTATTACATTTACATTTTGGTATTTTACTGGGGCCTTAATACCACAAACATCATTAGTATTACCCCATTGTACAGCATGCACACCTGTAATGTTATTATTATTTAATATTTTCCATTGTTTAAATAATGACTTTGGGAACTTATTTCTTTTACAAGCAGCTATCACTTTTCCAAAATTACTAGCTGTCAATCTATGTTGCCTATAATCACTATAATGAAACCATAAAAGATTTTTTTTGCCGTCCTGTAGTGTCTTTAACCAACTGTAATATAGTACTGGCCAAGGTGGATTGATCAATCCACCTTGGTACTGTCATTAATATGGAGTTTAGTGTATAACAACTTTTTAAGAGAAATAAAAATATAAAATATTTTAACTAAACTTCTAATTTCTGGATCAAGAACCATATTACAAATAGTCTCAACTAATATCACATTATTTTCAAATGGTTCTGTTTCAGGTTGTAACAACCAAGGAAAACCTACAGGTTCTGCTAAATAGTAAATTAGATGATTCCTCCTTAAAAATATTTATATCTGTTTCTGAAACAATGGCGTTTGGAAAATCATTACTATCCATGTATTTGATTAATGATTTTAATTTCTGTAGACAAATTATTTTTTCTAACACTGAACAAACAAGGTTTATCAGTTGAACTTAGATTATAATGAGTCTCTAGAAGGCAAGAGCATCTAGAATATTTTGTAATACAATCATCATTCATTAAAATTTCAACCTTATATGGACTACCCATACTAGGTTTCCCTAGACTTTCCCTACAATTATACCTAGATAAGGACCCATTTGAAGTTTAAGTACAAATTCTGAATGTTCCATATTATTATCTAGTTTATAACAGTTGCTACTTCCAAATAATAAACAGCAGGTACCTAAATAAGCAATAACTATATGCAAACTAAATAATATCTAAATTGAACTAAGTTATTGAACAGTTATTTAATTCGAATTCAGCTATGTTGTATACGCTTATTGTAAGTTGTAGTAGTCACTGGTCCGAAGTAGGCAAGTAGCGCAAGTGGCAAGTGCAGTACGAGTACCTACTACCTAGTGACTAGTGAGTACTTTATAATAACACTTTCGTTGACTCGTCATCTTCTATCCCCGACCGCCGCTGTTGCAGAGCGCCTTAATCTTTATCCGCAGCCCTCTCAAATAATTTCACGGTATTAGACATTACTACATTAGTGTGATTAGTTCAAAAATTATAACGAATCAACCTATTATGAAACTTATCGTAAGATTTTAAGAACATTATCTGTGTTCGTTATTTCGTATTATCGTGTTAACGATAATCCAATTTTTGGAAAGGTTTGCGAATCAGGCCCATGCGCAGTATTTCAGAATGGGGGGCAAATAGTATTATAACATATTTATATTTATTATTATTTTGTAAGTACCTATAACCTATATATTAAAAGTGTTTCTTAACAACACTATAAAATACAAATCATTTTTTTAATAAATTTACATGACGAGGGACAGATCGTTGTGATGATTATAAATAGGGCTAGGATTTATTTGCAATAAAAAATTATTAAATATGCATTTGGTTTATTAAAAATATGCAAAAATATGCAATAAAAATATGCTTGAATAAACCAAATAAATATTATTTAAAAAACACATTTTCTATCAATTTTTTTTAAATACCACCCACAAAAAGGGCGGGTAAGTGGATGTCGCTCTGCTGTACAGTAGGTTACAAGTGAGTCACTGTAATGGATTGTGTTAAATTTGAATCCAATGATATAATATCATTGTATAAGAAAAACGATTCTGAGCGAAGACGGTCAGTCAGTTGTCAGTCTATAATATCTTACTAAGTGTAATAAATGATGATATAATTGAGAATATAGTAATTAATTTTAGTATTAGGCATTAGTATTAAACTATAGTTGGTTAAATTCATTTTTTCCCAAAAAAATTACATTTTAAAATGCCATTGCGTATATATAAAATATAACAATATACTCTAAAAATTTCATATACCAACAAATAATATTTTTAAATTATAACAAAATAACTAAAATCGTTATTCTTGGTTTAAATATGTAATTTTGTCCAAATTTGAATTTAAAATGTATGTAAAAAATAAATGTGTTTATATAATTTTTAGATTTTTTGGTTACAGAATGAATTATTTAAGAGAATCTTTGTTTTAAATGTTCAACTCTTAGTTATAAAAACTGAACATTTTATAATTTTTTAATACCAATGATTGATCATTTTCGAGATTTTGACAAATTTTGTCAAAATTCGAACTTTAAATGCTTATAAAAAAAATCGTCCTTATGTATTTTAAAAATGTTTCAACTGATAATGTAACAATATATTAGGAGCATTCTATTAAATTTTCAAGAATTTTCAACCAATAAATAAAATTGTATTGATATTTATAGAAAAAAAAACTAAAAAGATTGGAAATTCAAAATGTCTGTAAACAACTCAAAATAGGTCCAAATATTTTGAAAATAGTATGGTATTTAGAAACTGCTTATATAAACATTCAGTCAAATTTTCATGTATCTAGTGTCATTTCTTTTAGAGTTACACCAAAAACCAAAATGTTGTCCAAAATCGGTTTTGCTTAAAAATTCCCGTTTTTCTTTAATTTTTCATTATTGTTTTTAATATGTTTAAGGTTATACCAAAATAGAAAATTTGAACATTATAACCGAGAAACTATAGGATTCAAAAAAAAATTGGTCTGCAGGTTTTTTCACTGTCGAGGTTAGGTAGGTTATACTGGTTAGGTTTTAACATACGGATTTAAAAATTAAAAATTTCAAAGTTTGAATTATTGACCAGTTCATAATTTTATGAATTTTTAAATATTAAATTCCAAATCAATGCTGTCCAGATTTTTACGTTCCAGATTTGCATCGCCTAGAATTATATGAATTTTTAATTATTAATTTCCAGATAAGTACCGTAGATAATATTGTTATAAGTTATTACCTACTTAGTAATTATACTATATCACAAATATGATATACGACGCATCATAACGTAATTATGATCTAAGATTTTTTTTTTATTGATAACAAATACCTCGGCGACTGGGGCCATTGGCTATAAGAAATTATATATTATTTATATTAAAGAGAGGTATTGTTACACTAAATATAAACTTAAACGTAATAATAAAAGTAGTACAAATGAATATAGAATCTGCATATAGAATTAACAGTAGAGTATATAATATATTTAAAGAAAATATTATTTTACACATTTTTTTTTTTAAATTTTTTGATAAAGTTCTGTATCCCTGAGGAATTTTAGAACATTAGTTATATTGATGTTAATTGTTAAGGTTTTCAACAAGATGGTGAGTTAAATTATATTTTTGACGTTGTGTTCGTACTTTCTGCAATCGGGTGGGTCTTCTTTCTACATTAGGAAAGCATGAGTTAATCTGGTATGGCCTATTCTGAGCCAATTGATGGCTACTTCATCTTTCCTTGTGAGGGTATTGTTTGGCCAAGGGAGAATACGATTTTTAATTTCATTTAATCTAGTGTTAGATGATTTCCATTCGTCGATCTAAGATTATATAACCTAGGTATATAAGTATAAGTTTTGTTCAAATAGTGTAGCTAATTAGCCACTTAGATATCTACTAGCAAAATATTATGGGATACATAACCAAAACACATCGTTTTTACTTTTTACACTATGTGTATAACTAACCAATAAAAGTCTTGTAATGACTTAAGCTTTAAAAGACGTGATAAAAAATGAAAACTGAATAAACATTTAAAATGTAGGTACTGGTTACATTTACCTAGTACCTACCAACACACCTAATTATAAATGTCAATATCTAAATCAACAAAAATAAACATGATTTCAGATTTGTTGAACAGTATACATATAGTTAATACTTAGCAAGAAGTTTAAACAAATTAAACAAATTAATTTATTACTATTAATATAAAATATAAGTATTAGTATATATCATTATTCATTACCTTTGTTTGAACTTTCTGCGAAGTTAACTAAATGTTTAATTTTACTAATTCTCTTATTTTGTAATTTATAATAATTATACGTAGTTTGAGACGTAACCACATAGGTATTTAGGATTTCGGTTCACAAGGGCATAGAAACATAATAATATTATACAATATCTCCGAATAATTTTTAATTTGTGCAGACTGCAAGAATTAATATTTATGTAAAATAACTATAGTTATATAAATTACATTTTTTTTTTTTTACAATTAGTTATCATACAAATAATACTGGTGAACCTCTTTCTGCTGTTTAGTAGGTTTGAAGGCGCAATTTGGAGGGAACTTGGAGGGAATTAGCCCCTCTGAAAATTTGCATTTTAATTGAAGTATTAAATACTTCATTAATCATCTAATCTACTATAATACAGTAAAGTGTAAACGTTGTTTGAAGAAATTATTTTATAAAATTTAAACCACGATTCATTATAATATTCGCATGTTTTCCATAGAAGATAATACCTAAGACATCGAATATCGGATCCACCTACAGAACGACATAACATAATAATATAGGTTAAATAATTGTATTACAAAATATTAGTAGCTACTAATTACTATACAGTATACATTAGTATAATAACATTTCAATTTGTCTAAGATATGGTCGATACTCGATAGGAACTCGATAGTAGCTACCTAGGTAGTGCTTTTTTTTATACATTTGCACACTTATAACTTAAAACTTATAATTCAAAACATTAAACATTTAACAATATAATGATAAATCCTATTTTGTCACAAAAATAATATACAATTACTATTTTACATATCTCAAGATTTTAACGTAGGTACCCTTGTATTGTGGCTCACACAATAGTACCACATAGGATATTACTATATTAGTACCTAGCTACATTGTACAATGTACGTAGTGCCATTTTACTTAGTAATTAGTTTCCGTTTTATAAATTGTATATTTAACCGCTTCACTTGTTTTTCAATCTTCTCGCTAATACCTATAACTGTCGAAACTAATTGTTATACAACCTTTAAATAAAAAAAAATATTAAAGCTCTAGTCGATTTAGCCATTGCGGTAATTACAGGACTCATCTAATAAAATAAATCAACGGTTTTATATCTTCTTTTTACCTTCTAAGCGACATGCTACTTTTGGAGACCGGCCCCATTGCGCATGTCAAGGTGTCGAAGATGGTTTTTGGTTAACTAGACAAGTCCAGTTTCCCCAAGGGTTGGGCGGGGAGTAGGTAATTACTGGCCGGCTTGATCCAGATTCCTGACGCCACCACACGCAGAGATGCACAGGATTGTCAGGATTCATGTAATAATTCATAATTTCTTACTTAGCTGCCTACTTGTTAGTTTTTACACACACATACAAGAATTTTTTTTGAAACACATAATTTATTAAATATTTATTTAATTAATTGTGAATTTAAATTAAAATAGATTTTATTCAACTTATATTATATTATATTGTATTTAAATACATACAAATAATGTATACAAATAAATCTATTCATAAAGTATTTAAGAACAATTAATACAAATAATTGGCATGTATTTAAATACTTTTGAAATACTTTTTTCATTTTACTTAATAAAAGTCGGGTTTTTGTATTGAACGTAAAAAAATTAACAATTCATTACGTCTTGTAAACAATTATTATTAGATCATTCAGCTCTTTTTTGTGATCGGGCCTTAAACTAAATAATAAAAGCTAAAAACAACACAGACACACTGCACACAACTGTGATACATTTCGGTACCTAGTTATTCTTGAATTGTTGGTGGATTATAATATTATATTATTGGTAGGTATTAATATTTTTAATATTTTAACAATATTATATTATTTTAAACAATCAATAGGTACGAAATACGTAGGTATGTAATATGAAATATACTCTGAAAATCCACCGCCCCTTAAATCACCTTAAACTTGCCACCCCGGGGCAATTGGGGACCTTGCCCCCGTTAAATGCGGCCCAGACACTCAGGTTACTCACTAATATAGTAATATAATATATTATAAAAATAGATAAACGTATAAATATTATATAGGTAATAATATTGTTCAACTATATGTTTTTACTATGATGACTAATAATTGTTCGTAGGTGCCTACTGCCTACCACAATTATGAATTATGATAATATAATTTTCTACAATATTGTAATAATTAACATTAATTATATACTTTAAGGTTTTTAGATGGAATAAACAAAAATTATTACGATAAGCATTATTAATAACATTTTAACATATTTTTTTTTCTTGGGGGTATTGAATTTTTTTAGGCGCCTTAGCCTCTAAACCCCTTCCTCATATGGGCGCACATGGGCATAATTATTAATATAATATGGATAATTCCAGAATTTAAACTTTCTGGGTTTTAATTTTCTGGAAAATTATGGTCTACGGTATCACTTTCTGTAAAACTACGTTCTGTGATTATAATTTCAGGCTTTAAACTTTATGGAATTTAGTTTTCTGGAAAATTATGGTCTACGTTATCAATTTCTGTAAAACTACGTTCTGTGATTGTAGTTTCAGGTTTTCAACTTTCTGGGATTATATTTCTGGAACATATTTTACGTTCATTTTATTTTCGATATGAAATCAATTCTGGAACATTAATTTTCAATTATTTATTTTTCTGTAATTTTTATTTTCTGTCATTTTATTTTTCTGTTAAATTTAATTTCTGGATTACTAACGTTCTGTTCATTTATTATCTGGGAAATTACGCGTGCCCTTCCCCATCCCACTGCAATATTAATTCTAATCACGAACTAAGCATAGTCCTTGGTTCGTGGTCTAAACATGCTCAAAAGATGATAATGATTTTGATACCACTGAGATAACTAATAAATTGAAATATACATGATAAAGAAAACTTTAAAATTATTTCATAAAATTTTCTTTATCATGAATTAACCGTCTTCTTTAGTTATTCATTCTTCATAGATCAATATTCAATATTCATATTATTGCCCATGGTTAACTATAATATAATACAATTTTATTATACAATTTGTTATTTCTGTTTTCTACTGAGTATTCTATAGTTTTATGGTATTTGAGCCCTGTCCTTATCCCTTTACTCTACTCATTTCTTTAAGTATTGTAAAAATGAATAAAATTGTAAAGTCTTACAAATGTTGCATTTTATGTCTGAAGTCGCCAATTAAAGTACCTGGTCTTAAATTGCATCGGTAAGTATACTTAAGTATTATTACTTTTATTCCTGTGAGGCATAGATAATTTTTATTTATTAGTTTAAAAAGTAGCTAGCTTAGATACAAGCTCAATCTTGACTTTTTATTTTGGTGGGTGAATATTCAGTATACAGTGTGTAATGAAAAGAACCAATGATTCGATAATTGTTGTAATAGTATATAAATGCATGCATAATTATTAATTTGTACGTTTTAGAGCATATAATTCTGAGCCCTAATTATTAGTAGGTAATTAGTATTTTATGGTATAAAATATGTACATAGCTAATTTATATTTATATATTTAGTAGTGTAGAATAACTTGATCAGTTTATATTGTATTGATCAATTTCTCGGAACTACTTCAATTAAAAACATATTTAAATTTACAGATTTCCAACGGACGAAGTAAAAATAAATGTGTGGTTAAATGCTTGCGGCTTAGAAGCTGAAGACTATTTACCAAATCGAAGGTTATGTTCCAGACATTTTGATGAAACATGTTATACCAAATCTGGTTCTCGTTTAAAATTAGATGCGATTCCTACAAAATATTTAAAAGGGCAAATCATACGACCATTTTTCCAACTGTAAGTACTGTTAATTTAGATTAAATTTTATATTATTTTTAAGTATGCATTATTATGTATGTTAAATAGATCTAAAGACAAAATAACAAATTACGACATCAACTCTACTTGTGAAACTGATCAATTGACTATTCAGCCATCGACGTCTGAAACAGTAAATATTAGTAATGAAATCTGTTCAATTAATACTACTCTTGAACTGCCAGGTGAATAATAAAGATAATAATTTTGTTATTTATAATTAATAATATATGCATATTTAATTTTTGTTGTTGCAGAAACTCCAAAAAAGAAAAATTATTTTATTGGTAAAATAAAAACACCTGACTTTGCTACACCCAAAAGAGATAGAAAGAGTTTCATATTAGCTGAAACTCACATTAAAATGCAAAAAAATAAAATTAAAATTCTCAACCAGAAAGTTAACAATCTAAAAAAAGAGTTATCTTCATTAAAATTATTTATGAGTGATCTAAAACAAAAAAAGTCTTTTAAGTAAAGTGGCCCATGATAATATTTTGGTAAATGTTGACAAGTTTTTTACTAGTTAGATACCATTGATTTTATAATATACAGTCATACAGATACACCATCATATTGTTAATATTTGAAGCTTCTAAATTCTCTCATCCACTGGGTTTGCTGTATCCATTTACATTGGGCTTAATGCATATAATGTATATTATCTAAGCTTCCGATATTAATTATACTACAATACTACATTACTACTTTAGGATGGTTTACCTGTATATTATAAGATCAATAAGATACCTATAATTTGTTTAAGTATTAAGAATTGTTATCATTGCCACTGCTGAATGAAATTAATACTTCCAGTTAATATGACAAATATTTTAACTTAGTGGTGCAGCCAGGATTTTAAAATGGAAAATGGGGTAGGGGGAGGGCAAAGCCAAAATATTTTTAAAAAATACTCAACAATTAAAAATAATAATAATTTTTTTTTTTTTATTGTTGATGAAAAGTCAATATTAAGTGTTGACCCCTCCCATTGAAAATTCCTAGCTAAGTCACTGCTATATACTCAATTTTTATTTGTATTGTTATTATTAATTTAATATCATGTTTTTAAATATATTAATTTTTTTTTTTATGTCAATGATATGAGGCCCGGAAAATTCAACCAAGAATTCAGAGAAGAAAATGGTAACATTCAATGGGTTTATAAAGAGGAGTCAAAGGAAACAGTGGCTAGGACATGTAATGAACTTGTTAGAACTTCTAAATTGAAAACCGGAAGGAAAAAGTCTATGGGGTCGTCCACAATAGAGATGGATGTTTGTCATAGAAAAATTTTTGGAAGAAATTGGAGCATAGATTTTGAGGGAGATAGTACAGGTTCGGGACAAGTGGAGTGATTTGGTAATAGTGGAAAAAACTCTTGGAGAGTTATGGAGGCCAGAAGAAGAAGAAATAACAACTGATTCTGTTAGAGAAATTATAATTAATAGAGGTTTGAAAGCTAAGAATTCAAAATATACCGTAGCTAAATGTAGTCTTGCTGTCACACTACAATAATTTTATTCTTCAAAAGCCTATGGTTTTGTAAGGAAACCCTCAAAAAAAGGTTATAATTATAATAATTGTGTTTGTAAAAAAGTCTGTTTATTTTGTTCACTGGAATGTGATACTGAATAATGTATTAAATTTGAATTCTATGATATAATATCGTATACGATGTGTATACGAAAAACGATTCTGAGTGGAGACAGTTTGTCAGTCTGGATATTTTATATTGTTATTATTATTTATTTTAGCCTGTAAGTTGAATTAATATCATAAATTGCAATAAAATACCTAACTAAAATCGTTATTTTTATTTTTATTCTTTTCTATGGCGATAAACAAAGCGTTAGAAATTAAATCCTGTTTTTAGCGGTTTTTCGTAATAATAATAATAATTCTTTTTAAAATATTTTAAGCAAGTACAATACTACCATATTTTGAGATGTGGCTGAATTGTCTACAGAAATTGATTTTAAGACAGCCATACAGCCATAATGCCATATACTAAAATATGGCAGTATTGCATTTCATATTGTGGCATAGTGCATATAACAAATTATAAAATGCAATACCAGCACAACTCTAAATATTGCCGTTTTGTACTCAAGATGTTTAGATCTTAACGATAATTAGATTGTATTTACTGCAAGAACACCACAAATCTAAATAAGGCAGTCCTGAATTTTGAGTTCAGTGATTAATTGGATAAATTTAGAATAAGTATACTGCTACCTATAAAGTAAACATGTCTCTCTTGCTTTTAAAATTGGCTAAAAATGAAAATAATTCCATACTGACACATATTTTTAGTGGCTGAATGAAAAATGATTAAAGGTACTTAAAGATTTGAGTATGTCAGTATGACAATAATTTATTCAATAAACGAGCATTTTGTTTAAACGTTTCTTTAAATGGTACAAAACTCAAAAGGATTGTCTAAATCTAGGAAGTCTACCAAATATAATGTTAAAATTTGTATATATATATTTTGTTTTAATTCATATGCAGTATTGTATATTGATTTGATATTTTACAAAATTATAAAATATGTTACATACTAAATCTGCATATTTCCTGGTAATGAGGGCAATATGAGGCATTATTATGTGAAATCGGCTATGGAAAACAAAATATCAGCTTAGCAAAACTTCTTGTACCTACCTTCAGTCACATGGACGCATCAGTAACGTCATACTTTAAGGCTGGCGAACCTTTTCCACCAAGTACGATACATTAAAAATGACAAGTATCCGATGAGCTACCACACTATTTGTGTGAGCCACTACACTATTTGTTTACTAGGTATTTATATTATTACATGCAGCATAATAAAATATTCTCCATCGGAAAATCGTATGTTTTTCTTCTCTTTCAAATACAATATATTTACCTACTGTGTATATAATAGCTCAATATTGTACTTTAGCTAGTGAAACGTATAAATTGTTAATTTTACGACTTTTGTGCGCTTCCGCAAACCTACGATTTTCATGTGTTATAAAATGCGTGTATTATAATCACCTTCGACGATTATAATATACGACGGTGTAATATATAATGACTCGCGAATATTTTCAAAACTATACGATAAAAACTGCAATAACATATCAGAATATAATTATTTTGAACAAAGCTGTGCTATTATAACACCGCCGTATACCCATCACAGTTGAAACGCATGCGCAGTTATTCGCCGTGGCCCGTGGTGTACGCATTCATTGAGATCGTAGGTAATATAATATGATCTATGAAAGTTCGATGGATGGCATTATATAAATAGAGACAGACACCGACCCGTCGACTTAGTAACGAGGTTGGAGGCTCGACAAGATAACCGAAGAGAAGACTGCAACCAGTTCACGACCGCGGTCGGTGCCTATATATTATAATAGGCGTTATTTTTGAATCTACCTATATTATAAATTATTATATTCCAAAATTATAGTGTCTCATTCCGGACGGGTTCGTTTGTGGCGAAAAATTTCGAAATAACTTTTAAGGCGATCGAAATGAAAACTCTAAACTGTCCGCCGTCCAATCGGTTTTTCCGGTCGTCGTCACTTTTTCGACACATTATTTTTTTCGTCGGTTTGCTATCGTCGCCGACCACCATTGTCACATCGCAGACCACAGACAACACTACTGAAACGTGGTCGTATCCCTGGAAAGGCTGGGACATGTACGAAAATGTCAGTATGTCCACCGTAAGTATTTTTCAACATTGGTAGAAAAAAATATAAAATATAAATTGGCAAATTGCAATAAGACCTCATTAAAATATTCCCTTTGGAGCTGAAATGTTTGGAACGTAATAACACTAATAAGGTATAACACAATATACTATACAGATGTCCAACGCTTTTGTACTTAGATACCAAAGCATCTGAGTCCATATATTAACCAAATGAGTAAATAAGGTAAAAGGCTCAATAATAAAAAGATTTACGAATTTAATAATAAATAAATATATACACTCATGAAAAATATAGGAATCAAACTATATTATGTAATTATGTGTTTCATTGTATTCACTAAATGATACATATTATTATTTTACTTTTTACAATCCGGGGAAAACCAATAGGTACAAATATTAGAAAATGCACAATTTTTATTTTAATCGATCCCATATTAGCCAATGTTATAGTGGTACAATAAATTGATTTTGTTTTGTTTTATGGTATACAAAAATCGTACTTCGAAATCCCGACCAACCTAGTTTGAGTCCAATCATTGGCGAACTTAGTCAAATAACAAGTTATTACTAACTGAACTTAGTCATAATAAGAATCCAATAAGACGAGTATACTAGGCGCAATTAGAGTTTGGGATGTGGGGGGGGGGCTAAAGCCTTACTTTGATAATATTGAATAAGTTTAAAACAAAATGTAGGAAATGTTTGGGAGGGCTTAGCCCCTAAAGACCCCTCCCCTATTTGGGCCTATGCGAATATAGCAATTAGCAAATACCTACGTACTGTACCGATGACCATCGTTTTATCGGTGGTTAAAATATTACCTGTAATGTCGTTAATATATTGTAGTTAATTAATAATTTCAATGTGTTTAAAATCGTAATTATAAATATCTATATCAAATTATAATTAACGATTTCACAGATTTTTATTTTTAAGTAGGTACCTAAATAGTTAGCTCGTGTAACAGGTGCATGATAGATTAACCTTGAATCTTCAATATAATTCAATGATTCTGTAATCATTAACGAGAGAAAAAGATTTACGAAATATAATAATATATTGAAGTGACTAAATGTTTAAATTATTCTCACTCTAGTCGCAGAATCTATAAGTCTGGACTTGTAATTTGTAATTCGATAATAGGTAGGTATTTGTCTTGTCAGTTTGCACTGCTGAGAGCCTTCTGGTTTCGACCATTAATATTATGAATCGAATTGGGTATCAAACTTACTTATTATACATTTATACCATGTTGCGTAGATTGTAAATATATTTTTTCTTAATAAAAACATAAACAAAAAAAATGTCTGTATAAAATATCGATTTTAAAAGCCACCAAAATGTGCAAAGCGCTATAATTTATATGTATATAGTAAATCTTTGATCGGATTCGTTTATCAAATGTGCTGATTTGCAATAAACTATTTTATTTTATGTACATTTATAATTGAAATGGCACGCGCTGCCATTGACAAGGTCTAACGACTTTATTATTATGGTATTTTTGTCAACGACAGTTTCATAAAAATCAATTCACGTTCTTCGAATATCCCAGAAAATATTTCTTATATTTTAAATTCAATACGCCAACACTACAGCATATTATAAATTTGTAAATTTATTATACATAATGTATAACTGGTGTCTTCAAATTAATAAAATAGAATTTAATTGTATTTATATTGTATTTCGATTGCTGTATAGGCGTGTATTAGGTATTGTCAGCGTATAATAAATCGATGTAGGTACGTAAATCATATTATAAATTATACTACTAAACTAGTGCACGTGTGTCAAGGAGAGAAACAATGTGCCAACGAGCAATCGATATTTTCACGGTTTGTTGCGATTAATAAATTTACATTTTGCAGACTGCCAGCATAATAAAGGTACACTGTTCTAATGCCCAATCGTAATAACATTTTCTCCATAATATATTTTTCTACGCCAGTTGAATTATTTTTACCTACAATATCCATTATATAATGTAGGTACGTCGATTCTGGTCCAAGGTGCCTATATACTGCCTGTATATATTTATTAGTTGATTTGTTTATTTATATTAGGTATATTATACTTATGTACCTATAATGATTATGTACCCATATTATATAAACGTAAATCCTGCAATTTCTTCAACGTGTTTTCAGAATATACAATTTTGCAAACTCATATAGATATGAATATCTATTTGTATAGGTAAGAAGTTGGTCTTCAAATCCACGATATTATTTTCGACATCAATTGTGATTAAATTTAATAATTATTATGATTTATGATCTTCGAGATTGAAATCAATAAGGCAATAATATCATAATATAATGCCATAATGGTTATATTATACTTAAATCATATTATCATAATAGTAACTCTTAGATATTTCGGTTTGTTAAAATATTGTTTGTGCCTTAAGGTGGACATCATCAAGAAAAACGGATACGCCGCCGAGATCCACCATGTCATCACGGAAGACGGTTACATCCTTGAATTGCATCGCATCCCCAGCAGCAAGATCGGACAGAAGCCCACCAGAAATCATCCTGTCTTCTTCCATCACGCGTTTCTCTCGAATTCGGCCGGATGGGTGCTCAGCGGAGCTAACACATCTCTGTGTGAGTGATTAAGTAAAACACGGTTGAGTACTAAGATTCGGAAGGTGAACATTTTGAATTCCCAGTAGTTTTCAAAAGTGCAGGGAAAAAAAATAAGGAAAAACTGGAACTTTTACGCAAGATCGGTTTTCGACAAAATCGATTTTGGTTTTTGGTGTAACGCTAACATTTTCAAAATATATTGCCTCACGTTGAGCTATTTATAGGCATATTACATTTTCGATTATTATTATCAGTAATTGATGTCGATATAAATATTTCGCTCTGTCAAAAAACTTGAAAATGTAATACAACTATACAAAGTTCCTCGTAAGTTGTTGTTAGTGGAAATTAAAAAAAAGTTCAGTAATAATTTTTTATAAGCGGCTGAAGTTCAAATTTTGACAAAATTCGTAAAAATTACGAACATTTGCAAATTACTTGAGTAACTCAAAAAACTAACTGTTAGATATTCATAAAATTTTTCATTTTTATATTTAAGATTTGACAATTTTAAAAAATATTTCTGATAAGTTTGTTTAATTTGATCAAAAAAAAAAAAAAAAATAATAAATATATAAACCTATTTTTTTATAGTGATTTGAAGTTCAAGTTTGGGCGTAATTATATATTTAAACGAAGAAGAACGATTTTAGTTTTGTGTTTTAATTTAAAAATATTATTCGTGGATGCTTGAAACTTCTAAAGTATTTTATTTTATACAATATACAAATATAAAATATGATAATACAAATAATATTAATTTAATTTATGGCATTAATAATAACAATATAAATATAATATAAAATATGCTAGGCTGACAAACCGTCTCCACTAAGAATCGTTTTTCGTATATAATGATATTATATCATTGAATTCAAATTTGACACCATCCATTTGCAGCAGAGCGTCATTCACTTTTTAATTTTAATTTTTATCAGTGATTGAATCTACTTAACTTTTATCATATACACTATGCATATGCATGTAGTAGATATATACAGTCAACTCGCGATATAACGAACTTCAAGGGACCGAGAAAAAAATTCGTTATATCGAAAGTTCGTTACATCGAAATTATATTATACCGCGATATTTTCAAGGGACCGGTAGTTTTATTCGTTATATCAAGATTTTCGTTATATCGATATTCGTTATATCGCGAGTTGACTGTATATGATAAGGGAATAAAAAAACATATCAGGAAAAAACTCAGAAAAATGATGGAAGAAGTCAACACTTTGTATTAATTATGTGTCAAATTGATTCGTAATGTTTATTATCATTAGTGTAGAATCAAACATGACGGACGCCATTTACACTTCAGGTAGCTACGAGGAATACGAGTTAGGAATTTGATAAAGAGGATACGTATACGTTACGTTGTGATGACTGATTAAAAATTAGCTGTCCGCCTAGCTTGCCCTGCCAAAATTTTTTTTATTTTTGTAAAAAGTTGTCATAGATATGTCTACTACTATTCAAACCTAATAACAATGAACCCACAAAAAAAAAAAACATCATTTACGCGAGCAGAAAACTGAATGCACGTGTGAGGTACCCTCTTTGACTTTGTATAGCTACCAGGGGGGGTAAAAAGGAGAAGAAAAAAGCTCAAAGCTAAAGGATGAAGGAGTCTATATTGATATCACTTTAATTGCTAAAAGGTTCCAGTAGTTTTGAGGTCTCTAGCTACAAACAGACAGATAAATATCCATTTTTACTATAGAATATTTTATAAAAGTATTTTTGGCTTCCTAATATCGTACAGTTTTTAATTTAATTTTTTGAGTGTAATTTTAAATTTTTTACACAGTGTGCGGTATGACAAATAAGTAAAGAAAATATTTTTGTGTAATAGTTCATGCTATCGGGGAGGGGGGGGATATACATAATACTATATATCCGTGGTCGGCAATTAAATTCTATGGCGGTCTAGATAATTAAAAAAAAAAAAAATGTTCAAGGGCCAGAAAAAACCTAAATATTAGTTAATATAGGTACCTAATGTGTTCATTATTTGTGTTAAAAATACAGTTTTAAAGCAAATTATTCAATATAATATATAATATTAGCCAGTTTTTTAAGATTTGGTACTCTTTGAGAACAAGCGTAGTGTGTTTTGTGAGATCAGTAAATCTTTAACGATATTTAATGAAGTTTACCATAATATGTATATGTGGAGCCAAAATGCATCCCAGTACAAAATAAAAATAAAAATCTTGATAGTAATCGCTATACGCATGTTAGTTTGGTATAATGCAGGTATATACTCGTTACACACGGTCAGGTATTAATGTTATGATAAAACATAATATTATAATGTTCCTAATTATTAATTATTGTATATAGCCATGCAACTCGCCGACGAAGGATACGACGTGTGGTTGGCAAACAGTCGTGGTAACACTTATAGTAGAAAACACGTGTCACTGAACTACAAGCAAAAATCTTATTGGAATTTCAGGTAGGCTCTTACGAGGTACATATTATTATATATTGTAAAAAAAATAATATTATTATTATTATTATATAATTATTGCACAATAAATATTAGCATTGATATTAGTACAGTCGGTTTAAAATATTTATAGTACCTATTTATACAATCTTTTCCATTTTTTTGTCACTAACAATCGTAAATAAAAAAATAATGAATAATATTGTGTTGAGCAAATTTAATGCTAGAACACCATTCATTCAGAAATTCAAATACTCCACCTCAGAATTATTTACCATATTTATTCGGCATTTTGGCGTTGTTGAATCTAAATAGATTATATCACAAAAGAAATATTACCCAATTATGCCTACAATACCTATTATATTATTATTTATGACCTATGTAACTACTGTCTACTACACTACTCCGATCTTTGTCTTACATTGCAGTTTACACGAAATTGGAGCGTATGATTTGCCGGCTGCGTTCGACTATATCCTGATGAAAACAAACTCCTCGCAACTCCACTACATAGGTTATTCCATGGGCACTACTGTGTTTTTCATCATGGCTTCGTCAAGACCCGAATATCAGTCGAAAATCCGATCTCAAATAAGTCTCGCACCGGTAGCGTATTTCACTCACTTGAGGTCACCGATAAGACACGTGGCTCCATATGCCAGAATGATGAACGTGAGTATGATTAGGTATTTTGTAATTAGTACTTAGTATGATAATAGAAAACAAATTGGATACGAATAGTTTTCTGCAAAAATAAAACGCAATGACACATCACCCTAAGAGAATCGATTTTACAGCTAGCGTGCCCAGTGCCGCAACTAGGTTTTGTTGGGCCCTTGTGCGTAAAATGTTATGGGGCCTGTACTTGTACTCCAATATGATGAGCAGTTGTACTGTCCCAAACAATGCTGACAGACACAAAAAAAATATATATAAATAAATAAACACATCATAATCAATAATCAATACATCCATCGTTCCGCTCAGAATCTAAAAATGTCAATACTTGAATTGTTTGAATTATTTATTTTTCGAATAACATCAAAATAATATCAATCTATTATAGAAGGTATCTACATTTTCCATTTTTTTTCGAATAATAAATTATTTAATTTTTCCTTTTGATGATGGGGCCCCCCATTTAAACATAAAACCTGGACAGGGAATGCAATGCATACTGAGTGTGCCAACAGTGATCATGGTGAGGATTTTTATTTTTAGGTAGTTGTGCGTCATCTGTGAAACGATTTCTCACTTCTATTCTACATTTTACTCGATATATTATTAAATGGACTATTTTTCGTACAGATCGCTTACCAGAGAATGACGAACGGAATGGTTCTGCCGCAGACGAGGATGAAAAAGATTTTCGCATCGACCGTTTGTGCGGGGAAAATGACGCAGAAACTGATATGCCAAAGGGGATTCATGTTTTTCATCTGTGGCAGTGACCCGAAATACTTTAATACCGTAATAAAATATGAGTTCTAATACTTTTTTGCAATTTCCGTTGTATACACTATAATAATATATACATAATAATACACGAGGAAGCGATAACTATAGTTTTTGATGTTATTGACGGCGTTCGTTTGTTGTCTTAGAAATTGATCCCGCTGATCATGGGACACTTTCCGTCGGGAACGTCGTCCATGGTTCCCGAGCATTTCGCGCAGATCAAATTGAAAGGTGTGTGTGCAATAAAACAGTATTTAGATTACAAAAATAAACCAATACATAATATATAAATATCTACTCTTAACAAATAAATCGTTAATTCTCTCATCAGTTAATTGTTTTTTTAAATATACCTTATGCATAGTAATACCCATATCATACCTAATAACTTGGTTTCGTCGCAGACGCTTTTGGTCGGTACGATTACGGTCCGGTCACTAACATGGAAAGGTACAATTCTACCGAACCTCCCAAGTACGATCTGACATCGATCCAGGTGCCCATCACGTTGATGTACGGGAAGAACGACTTGGTGGCCGACGTCGAGGTGAGGTTTAGAGTCTATGAATTATAATGTATAGGTAATATTCTCACCTGTTCCACGAGTAACCAAATTTTTTATTTTCACGTAGGACGTGATGAAATTGAAATCACAACTGCCCAGACTGATGGATGCCGTGATGATCGACAATCCGTACTTCAACCACTTGGACTTTATGTGGAGCATAGAAGTCAACGAACGGGTGAACGATCCGGTCAAGGAAACGCTGCGGAAGACCGACAATATGGACTGGGAGTACTCGGGGCCAAATCTTTCGCAGTCGAAGGATATTTTCAATGTCAGTGGCAATGTCAGCGATGGCTATATCGGTGCCAGTGGAAATGTCAATATCAACGGCAGTGGACATTTCAGTATCAGTGGCAGTGGGCATTTCAATATCAGTGACCGCGATGAAAATTTAAATACTAGTGACAGTGGAAATGTCAATATCAGCGACAGTGGACATTTCAGTATCAGTGACCGCGGTGAACATTTAAATACCAGTGACAGTGGAAATTTAAATATCAGTGGCAGTGGGCATTTCAATATCAGTGATAGTGCAGGCGATGTCGGTGGCAGTGGAGGTAGCACTGGCAATATCAGTGGAAGTGTTTCGCCGTCGGATTTGGATTACTTTGCGAAAAACTTGGGCAAGATAATCGCGGACGCCATGCCCAAGCCGATGGATCGCGAAGGTGATGCAGCCGAATTCGAACGGGAACGGATCCTGCAAGAGACATTGTTGGCGGACTCCATCGATTTCGTTCGGTCGGTCCAAAAGAAGTATGGATCGAAGCTGGTCTGGCAAGAGTCGTCGACGCGTGCCTCAGGTGACCGTTGGAGAATCGAACAGGTCGTCACAAGCCCGAATGACGCTGTCTGATGAACGTCGTTTGAGCCGTGAGCGCCGAAGGTTTGAGTTTTCGTCTCTCGAGATGTCACCCTCGAAAGTAATACTACCTATACACTATATACAATATATTTCAGTATTATAATAAGTTATGGTCTACAAAACAATAACATCAACTCTGCGAGTAGGTATATACTATGTTGTATATTATATATTTAATATTTACACCAATATGATACGGCGTAGGAACCTACCTATACATATATATACATGCGTATTTGTATTTGTATATTTAACTACAAAATGTGGTACAGCTGGTAGGTACTTCAAAATTTTTCAGAATTTATTCTTTCGACAGGTATTTTCAATCGTTTTGATACATACACTTAGGCCTGGGCAAAAAAGAGGTTAAGGTTAAGTTAATGTTAAACTTTTAACACTTAATTGTAGTTAACGTAACTGATGTTTATTGATATAACTTATAAATAACGAGTTACCTTTAAATAAATCAAGTTACGATAATTTATAAGAGTTAAAGAATAAATATAATAAAATTATTATAGATGATACATGTTGCGTAAACATTTACTTTTTATTATTTTAAACCATATTAAGTACCTACTGGCTATTTATAAATTTAAAAAAAAAAAAATAAGTTAATTGTTTCCATATAACTTTTAACTTAACTGAGTTAAAAAAAAAATTATTAACTATAAACTTTTTTAAATATTTTCTATCAACTCAATTAAAAATTATCATTAACTTGCCCAGGATTGCATACTTTTACTACTTTACCTACTTTTACTTGGGCGTTGTGTGATAAGCTGTGGGTGGTTTATTACCGTGTCAAAAATTATAATATAATAAAAGGGCTTGTCAAATTATTTCTTATTATTGCAGCCCCACCCCCATCACCAAAAAAAATTGTAAGTTTGCACTGTCGTGGTATAATTTTTATTTTACACACTACCTATAGTTTTTTTTTATATTTTTCTACACGCGTTTTGCATCGTTTGACGATGTTTGCAATTAGCAATATCATTCTAACCTTTGAATTTAAATTAATATATTATATTCTATAATTAGATAGGATAGGTCAGGTAATATTATACAAAATCGTTTTAAGTGTACAACATCAAGCAGGTGTGGCATAATGAGCTCACCATGATAATATCTACTTAAAGTAAAATAAAATTATGACAATCCACTGCAGTTACATAATAATATTAAACTATGCAGATAAATAATTATAATTTAGAAGTGTCAAACTATATTTTGTTTACCTACTTTTACATTTTAAGAAACTAATGTGAAATTAAAAAATAATTCTTAAGTTGTATAATATTGAGAGTGGATAGTTTGGTCCACACCGTAGCATGGATTGTACCTAAAAAAATGTATATAATTATGTATTTATATTTATATTCATAATAAATTAATTGCTGAACTTAAAATAGTTGTATGGTTGTTATATTTTTAATTAAAAAAAAATGCCCACACGAACAGCGTAATTGATTCAATTGACCTCGACGTGATGCGACAAATAATACTATAAATTATAATATTTTATTTACTAATAATGTTCATGATTATTGATTTATTTATTACCTTTCGTGTTTAAAGACCATCACATTTTTTAGCGTCAGCCCTAATTGGTGTATAGAAATATGTTTGATCGCTTGAACACAGAAAGGTGTATGAAATATTTTTTTATTTCCACATGTTGAATGTACCATACTTTTTAACTGTGACTCATTTTAGGCTTTTCACATATTTGTTTTATTTTTACACGTGCCATTTAAATGACAACATATCCAATTGTCACATTGACACATGACACATTGTTGCAGTTAATATCTAAAGATATATTTTTATTGGTTAATTTTTTATTAGTATTGCTGTAAATTTTAATTGATTGTTTAATAAAATACTATTTACTTATCGATAATCTGAATTTTGTACAAACGAGTATTCATTTTAATTTGTTCCTGTTGAATATGATTTTATATTGTTTTTAAAACCTATTTCAGCTCTTGTCTATAGTCCAGGTTGTATATAACCCTAATTGGACGATAAATTGAATCATAAGGACAACTTTCAAGCCAAGTTTTTATGAAATTCATAATTAACGCCAAGGTGGGTGTAGAACTAAACACAAAAAACTGCTTTTTTTGCAAATATTATTATAAGTTTATTACACGACCACAATGGTAACCAAATAGTTCATTCGACTTTATTAATAAATTATTACATATTACATAGTTTCGATTAGTTTAAATAATTGTAATTGATCAAACATGTACCAGTGTTTGTCCACGTAATTTTATTAATTCACATGCATGGTTTTAATTATATGTTACAAGAGTTACAACCAAAATTTTAAATAATATAATATAGATTGTAGTAAAAAAAAAAATTCATTTTGGGCATCACATTATGAAATACGTGTGGCACAATGATTCATTTTATTATTTTATCATACCTCATTGTGATTGACAAAAATGATTATCACATTGAATATGTATTATATATATATAAATATATATACTACAACAGATTTAAGGTTTACATTTAAAAAAGTTAGATACATGGAATGGTCAGCAAAAAATTTGATAGTTTGTTCACAATAATATTGATATATATAACAAAGCCGTTTGCACAACGTCACATATGACTTTCTGCATTAGGATTTTTGTAAAATATGTGTAAATAATCGTTAAACAATATAATAATAATAGTATAATGTATGCAAAAATAAATTATAATATATATTCTTTTTTAACGACAATAGTTGGTTGATATTATTATGTATCGGGCAAAAAGGCGTACGATCGAATGTCATTTTCGTTTACATAACACAACAATAATAATAATATGCAATGCGCCACGCCGACGTCTCAGGTGGTCAAGGGTGGAGAACAAACGAACAATTTAAGCCGCTGCTTGTGAAATGGAAAAAAATAATATTTTGATTAAAAAATATGAACTTTTAGATCGATACAAATTGATAAGATCCGTTTCAGATTAATATATTATGACATTGTTAAACATATATAATATATATATATATAATAGTATAATTACGAAAAAAAAAAAAAAAAAAAAACAATACAAAATGTCAGAAAAACGATCGCGAACGGACCAGATACATAATATAATATTATAATATTATGATGTAGGCATATAATTTGGCTCGCTCGTATTCCGCTTCTGATTATCTACGCGTGTTATAACGTAGGCAGGTATGCTAGCACATAATTTATTGTGCGAGCACACTTTTTTTCACACGAGACGTGCGTATATATATTTATATATATAAATATCGAATTTCTATATATTAAGTATATTGTGATAAATGCTTTGCGCGATTTTCATTTGCTGCTGTCGTCGATTAGTCCGAATCTTCGAGGGGCTTCAGGTCGCTGAGGTCCGGCGGCGAGCACAGGAAACCTCTGGCCGACGCGTATTCGATCAACGCCAAATGGCAGAACACGTACTGCTCGGGCGTTTGGATGGAATAGGCCCGCTGCGATCGGATCTTTTCCACCGCACCTTTGATGTCCACGGTGCTGGTCTCTTCCAGGCGGTTGATGCACACGTCCAGGGTGCAGAACGTTCCTGCGGGACAGACGAGACGAAAGTTGAAAAAACGAGGCGTATAGGTATACAAGTAATAGATGATGATGAGTACGCGTGTCGCACATACGTGTAAGTATGCATAAGCGCAATTATTGGGTTAAATTTATGGGTTCACACGCCTTCGCATATTAATCTTAAGGGGCCTGGTCGCGATTTTTCAAATTTTCCGCAATTCTATAAAATTTGAAAATTAAATTTTATATTTTAGTTGCCACCTCAATTATAAGACTTTTCCACTAATATACTACCCAATACCTATTTAGGGGGGGGGGTTGATAGGGTGTATTATATCGGTCAAAACACAGTTTACAGGAAAAACTCTCACACCTCGTAGATTGGTCCGATTTCCGTAATTTTTTTTTTGTTAGATAGAAGAATATTTTTACAGGGAGCATTGCACTTTGATTTTTGATTACGTTGCTAAAAATAAATAATAATACAAAAACTAAAAAGTTGTAAAAATGGATTAAATTCAAACTTGTAATATAAGATTTCGAAAATCCAAGTCCAATGCGCCCTGCAATACGTCTTCCTCTATTTAACAAAAAAAAAATTACGGAAATCGGACCAATCTACAAGGCGTGAGTTTTTCCTGTAAGGCATGTTTTTGAGCAAAAAAACAGGTCACGACCAGGCCCCTTAATATAAACAATTACCTATGACATAATACGTCATATTATTCTGATAGGTACCTATGTATCATTCCTATTATGACAATGACATGGTCTTAGAAATAAATGTGTCCAAATACTTATAGTCAATAAAAATTCAATGATGATATCAAACATTTGGGAGTGCCAAGCACCCCCAAAATTGCGCCCATGTAAGTATGCTGTAAGTATATTATAAAGTAAGTCGACGCCGCCGTATTATTGCCAATCGGTTTTTCGCTCACCTGTTCGTCCGATGCCCGCCGAACAGTGGACGATTATCGGAGGCCCCCGCTGGTGTCCGGCCCATTTGTCACCAAGGTCTTGTAACATGGACGATTGACATTTCCGGACCTTACCGAGGAAATCCAACATGGCGACAGCGCTGTGTGGCACGCCGAAATCCGGCCAAGAGTTGAAACGGAAATGAGACACTTGCCTGACCTCGTTGGTCTAAGAAAAAAAAAAAACAAAAGAAAAATGTATTAACGGATTTGGCTAAATTATATATTTTTTCGATGCGAATAATATTGTACTAAGGTCAAAAAATACCTTCGATGTTGCGTATTATCACACTTTTATAAAATACCTTTTTACGATTTACGCACGGAAATGTATCAATAACCAATTATACCTGTATAGTGGTATACGGTACTCGTCTTAAATACTATGATATACCTACATGGTGTTATTACAAAAAAAAAAGTATTAACGTATATTTGTTTATATTTATGTCAGTAAATATAATATATTATAACTCAATGAGTAAACATTTAATATGGTTTTCTTAAGGAACTGTAAATTCGGCATACTTTTATTTGACAAATTGCATTAAAAATAATTACAGTAAAACCTCGGCAAGACAAAACCTCCGGTTACACTTTGGTTACACGTACAATTTCTTTGGTTCCAATTCAAATACATAATGAATATCTACCCCCTCAAGACGGAAAACACCATTAAATCAGAAAAATTGGACGTTCGACGTTCCTAAGCGAGGTTTTACTGTAATTAATATTGTCAATCTAAACCACTTTTCTTGTTGTCTTTTCTATATTTTATCGAAATGACTCCATATAAATATTTATATATTACATTTTTCTCTGTGATTTAAATTTATAAATTATAATAATACAGTCAAATTCTTACAGAAAACATACCAGTAAAGGTGCGCATAAACGTCATGATAAGACACAAAGGTACTTATCATAAGCCAGTATAGCAAAATTTACATTTTCAATCACAGATTTGATCCATAAATATATTTTACAATTGATTTATTGCATGTACGTAATAACGAATAACTAATAAATAAGAGAAAACTATTATCTGACAATCGCAGATAAAAGACAGATAACGAAGTTATTTAAAAGAACGTAAGTGCCATTTTTTAAGCTTTAACCAAGATATTTGAGTTCAATATTTTATAGTCAAGTACCTATAATTATTTTATTTATTAAATTTGATTGTTTTGTATATAAATATTATTATGACAATACTCATACATTTGATATAATTGGTATATATACCTAGTACGTACCTATCCAATGACCCGACAGGGTCGAGTTAATTATAAAAAGAAAAGAGAGCCTTAAAGTTCACACATAGGCAATACAACACGCAAAAACTTGCCGAGTGTAATTACAGAAAGCAACACGATTCAAAAACACAATTTCTTGAGAAAGCATACCGAATTTGTAGTTAAATAATTAAGTTTGAAAATACAATCACCTAATTGAAAATTTCACGTAAACGTGCATGTCATATTTTTCAAAATGATTTAAAAAAAATCGGCAGTTATGGCCAGTTTAACTAGAAATTATTGTTTTCAATATTTTATTAGATAATATTCCCCGCGGCCCGCATTACAATGCACTATCCTACACCGATGGCAACCAATATACAAAAAAAATTATTATTATTATTTCTTCTTTTACTATTATAATCTGCAACCAATGGCAACCGTTTATAAACACATAAACTTATTTTATAAACAAAAATGAACAAACAAAATACAGCATTGTAAAACCAATATGTTCCCGAAACAATGAGGTATCAACAAAAAATTAGTGATATCCATTCAAAAACAATCCACCAAACTCTGTGTAAAAAAACGGCTTTAAAAGTCATGGTATCATTTTATAAAGTCTTTGAACTATAGATATCAATATATTATAATTTATATTCAAATAGTCTTGCTAAATAACTGAACTTAGTTTGGCGACTATTTTAGAATACAATTGTATAATGAATACGTAATGATATAGTCTACTATCATTGAAATAGGTAATGTATACTAATAAAGTGTTTTAAAGTCACCAAGCTAAGTTTAATTATTAAACTATTTTAACATAAATTATACATTGATATATTATATAGTCCAAAGACTTAACTATATACAATTATATCACAACTTTTAGGGCGGTTTTTTGTTATACTTGGCGGTTTTTTATTTACACGGAGATGGTGGAGTGTTTTTGTTGGGTGTATTATTCACGGAATCAAACCTAAACCTTAAATTTAACAATAATTTCACTCTGAAGTCTCCTGAGATGTCTCCCAGAGCGCCGTCAGGAAGTATGGAATCCTAACAAAAACCTGACCTAACATCGTACTCACGTTAGTATTGGTCAGTTCCAATCGCGTGACGGCGTAGTTGTCGAACTGACTGACCGACGTGGTAGACACCTTGTAGTTTTGGTACGTCTGGTCGTCGGACGTCTCGTCAGGTGGCCAGTACTGTTCGCATTTGATCTTGCCACACTCGAACACCTTGGTGGTCATGACGATGACTAGCACTTGCTGTTCCCAGACCATGCGCCAAAAGTCGGCGCACGTATGCGGCAGCGGGCCCTGGGTGGAGATGAACGCGTTCTTCTGTTTGTAACCATCTACGAAGTTGGCGTGTATGTAATCGGACATCGGGTCTTTGTCCGACTCCGCCAACATCACCCTGGTGTGATCGTAGCAAAGCACATCCGTGTACCGGTTCTTCAGCAGATTGGGTCGGGCCCTGCAACAGAGTACGACAACAGGACGGAGGGTCAGATGGCGGTACGATGGATGTAGGTATAATATGCGTCACACATATAGGGCGTATATCCGGAGGGTGAAAACCGCCAACTAGACGGTGTTCCGGACAACGCCCCGTGTAAAATACATATAGCATTTTACTCATACCACGCGGGTACCGAGGGTACCACGAAAATGAGATAACACAAAAATATAAAAAAATATTCATCATACTTGGCAACGGTGAATGTACCGTCGGAAGAACGGGTCTTTATCTCTTCGTATTCCCTGATGAGACCAGCCCTCTTCTTTTTCAACACGTATTCGACAAATTGACTAATAGTTAAACTTTGACTAGAATCGCAACGCAAACTGTCGTCGTCCGAAAACCCGCTACTGACCGACGACGGAGGCATCGGAGAAATCTCTTCTGTGGGCGAGATGAGAAAATTAATAAACGTGAAACGAATTGGTAACACAACATGGGAAAGAGTATTAACGGTCTGCTTATGAAGATAATATAATATGTCCTTTCGATATGGCTTAACCTACCTCTCGAATTTGTCGTGTTGCATGTCCACCCCGACAACAAGTTGTCATGGACGATGGCGCTTTCTTCGTTCACGACGTTGTTCTCTTTCAACAGATTGTTCGTCTGAAAAATGTACGATGAATTACAAAAAATCCTAAACGCAATGCAAACAACAATCATCGGAAAATAGGTAGGTAGTAGGTCTGCAGATCAATACGTGTACTTAAGTCTTAATAGGTATACATACTTTGGTCTCTGGCCCGGAGTCCCTTTTCGCGCTGTTCGAATTGCATATGTGGTCGGACATAGCCGAACTTCCATATTTATCACTGTTCGTCATGTAGTTCAAGCAGTATGACAACCATTTATCGTGTTCGACGTCAAACGTACCGCCCAAATGCCTTGGCAGCGATTCCCTGGGTATATGTTGGAGCAACTGTGGCAGACCGCGAAAAACAATAAATACCAACCGAGAGGTTATATTATAATTAAGTCGCACGTACCTGGGGCAAGGTGATCGTGAACACACGATCCCTCAACTTTTCTCTCACGAACAGCCTGAGTATTTTAAACGGGGCTTTGAACCACAGCGGCGCTGTGACGATCAGAACTTTCTTCAGTTTGGCCGGATAACCACCCTGCGAATCAGATAAGCGCACACGTGAGTTAAAAAACAAAAAAAAAAAACTTAAGACATAACATGAAATTTTATTGTAATCATCAACGCCGCAGCATCTAAACACATTATGATATAACATTGGAATACGTTTTATTTACACGTCACATTTAAATGAAACGTCGGAAAATCGTGTAGATCATTATTATTATCATAATATAATAGCATTCCCAGAGTTATCGATCGATTTAATACGACAATGACGACGTTTAAATGTATGACGTTAAATAATAATTAGGCTATTAATATAAGAGTTATCATAAACCGAGAACATTAATCACCGCTCGATGGCCGTACATATTATATTCGATAATAAAACTGCAGCTCTCTCGGGGAGTCGTATAGTCGTGAGATTTTAAATCTTATACAGTTCGGTAGATATTCTTCTTCGGGTCGACTCGTGCGGGACGTTATGTGTGTTAGTAAATCCGGCGAGTTATCGAATTATAAATAGGTCGGGGCCCGATCGAAGTAGGTCGTCGTGCGCAACTTGAAACGTATTATTCGAATACCAACTATATGTATATAATATAAAGTGTTAAAAAACTATAGAAAACTAGTAAACATCACACAGGTCGTCTCTAATCAAACGAACGTTGTATTAATTATTCAAGACGAGGCGAGAAAAAAAAAACCGTCCGCGGCGCATCGTAGAGAGAAAATATTACAATATATAGTGACAGCAATTTACAACGTGGCGGTGAAAAAAAAATAAAAGGTCGCGGGCTCTAAATTTAAACAACGGTACCACAGAGCAGCGTTTAATATAGAGCGGCACTTGACTGAGCTGTAACGGATTACTTTATGCCGAGCGAGCTTCGACGGACGTGCGCCAATTATAATATCTGCTTAATTCACGTTCCGGTCAGGATTCGGACGTTCCCGTCGAACCCAATTAGGGATGGGGGGGGGGAGCAAAGAGGCTTTGGATTCGAAAACGGTGCCCCCGACCCGAAACCGTTTAAATCCCGTGTTTGGTCGGTGGCATGATAACTATTATAGTCGAAAACGTATACTCGCTAGTTTTTAATCGGTCATCGGTCGTTATCGATTTGATAGGGACTTTGAACGTAATTTGAAACGCGACTCGTGTTTTTTGTCATTACGTTTTTTTTTTTACATACATATTATCGGACGACGATTTTTAATTGTGACGCCTATGGTGGGGGGGGGGGGGGTAACGCAATTATTAATCTCAAGCAATCAAAAATACATTAAGCAATCATGATAATCGTAAACATATTTAGTAATATTATTATATTATATACGATATAACTTTTAATAAATGATTGGCTACACATGTGAGTCATGGTGAAGTAAATGTCAATATACATATTGTATACGCATGCGATTATTGCTATTAAGAATTATGTATATTATAATATATTTTTTCAAAGCGATTAAAATTTAAAACTGTACGATAGTATATTATTATTATTATTGTGTGTATGATTATTAAACAAGATGAGTGTCAATAATGATTAACGTTTATAAAGTATGTACGAAGTGCGATAAACCGAGTTAAGTGGTTCCAGTCTTCGGTGTAACCAATACATACTTCGAGCGGTTTATCACGATATATATTTCAAATATATCATATATGTGTCGTATATATAAATATATTAAATACATACTAAAAATGTTCAGATGATAAATCTTTAGGGTATATTTATTACAAACGTAAACATTTTTCTATACACTTGTAGGGTTTTTGAGAATATCATCTGTTTATCGTTCGATATAAGTATACGAACGCCTATATTGAACGATTTTTTTTTTTTATCGAGATTTTAACTCCAAGTTATAAATGTTAGTTATAAGAAACTCCAAAACAAAAAAAAATTGAAAATAATAAACTCGCTTCCCACACAGCGTAGTAGGTAGTATGTATGATGGGTGCCCATCCTATAGTCAGATTTCATACACATACACATATATATATATATAGTTCAAGGTCACGGCGCACACACGTTTTAGATCAATAGTCGAGATGCCAATTTATTACAGAAAATTACTGTAAATATAATAAATATAGGTGCATCATCAGCATTTATATGAAAATGTATGGCGCTATAACATAAACTGTACATTTTGTACCATATATGTGTATTGTGTATAGTGTTACACACAAATCGATAAATAAGACAAATAACGTGTAAAAAAAATTACTTAACAATATATTGTCTGCTGTCTTCTACAATAGTATGATTTAGAATTTTAACTTTTAGTGCTTAACACTGCAGTATACCTTTTATAGTGCGGCAACTCCCGTCGTTTTAATGTTATATTTTGAACATGCAACTCGCGAAACTATTACGTTCAAAACATCAATATTTTAACAATTTTTTTTTTTAATGTGACGTGATGAAATATATTTTTTTTAATAAACGCTGAAAAATAAATTGAAAATGAAAAGTTTATTACTGAATCGACCCGAAACAAAATGCGCAGTGAAAAATAATGACATTATAACTTTTCAAATTAAAATAACTGCGAACAGAAATGAATCGCTAAACATTATAAAGTTCGGCAAACAATACTATACTATTATCTCCCCGAATCGGCCACGAGTATTGGATTTATTGATTTACATATTAGTAATTAAATTAACTTTATGATTCGTCTGCTACGACGATTAAATAATAACAGTCATTACTCATTAGTAATATATTACAATAGATAATGATTATCGGAATGTCGAACATGATGCATTATTGATAGTCGATACCAGCTATAATATTATATACTATTATAATATGTATACGAACAGCAATAAACTAAAATGGCGTCAAAACTTTCAAAACGCATCATGTATACACAATATATATATTATATCAATCGTAGCTCTGCACATATTATAGGCGTACGACTAAAAAAACATTGCATCATTAAAAGAGAGTAATTCTGCAGTTTTCAATGATAAATATTAAATTTACCTATGTGTATAATATAGCAAGAATCGATCCTCCACGACCAAAATTATGATATAACTGCAGCGATTCGAGTAAAAATATCGATATGAAAACGATCTCGACACGTAATTATGTACAGTGTACGTACATCGGTGACATATTATTCAAATGTAATTTCGATGTAAAACTGTCAGATGTTCTCGATACATGCCCGGTAGAGTTGTTGTCCTAACGAGAAAACAGTGTACCAAATTCCTATATAAATGTATGATAATTTTTAACGCATTTTACAGATAAACTATCGGGATATAAAATAAATCGTGTCGAGTTTTACAAAATCAAATACCATAATATTCAATGTAATATTATTAAAATAGAACTAAAACGCCTCTCGCAACGGTAAAATATTGGTATAATAGTGAGTTGGGTATATATATATATACTACGTACTACGTAGTGTTATATAGTCCTACTATAGGTGTATATACGTCGGGGGACACGGGAAGTCAAAACCATGTACGCTACATATTATAATATGAAATGGTGCGGTGTAGTTATTTATTTATACAATGTGCGCTAAGTAAGAGACATATGGATACAATCAGTGCACGGGTCAATAGTAATAACAAACTTGGTGAAGTACGCGCAGTACGTCGGTCGAGGAGCGTATTTTTGGATCCCGTAAGCCATCTAGATCCTATCTCGAATAAATTCGTGAAGAAATGAGAAAATTTCTCTATAATATGTATATATATATATATATATATATAACAATACACAATTACTACAATAAATATATTTAAACACGACTAGGTGAAAAAAAACTTTACGGTCGATACATCGTATGTTAACGACTTTTCAGCTCTACATCCCTCTTACAGCAATACAATATTATATTATATAACGATATACATGTTATCTACCATAACAACTATAATACGGATAATACAAAGAATTAGTGTCTATAGTTATAAAAGGGTGTATAACAGAAAGAACTGTCAAACGTAATAAATCATGTAGGTTTTACAATAAATTTCGTTCTAATCAATATTCTTAAACATTGTTTTATTTTTTTTTAATACTATTATAATACCTACTACAGGTATGTTGATCAACGATCATAAGTTAGTTCATTACATTTGTCCGCACATTTTGTTAAAACCTACCTAGTCGGTGATATATATATACACGAGATGACGAAAATGGACCGGGTGTCGTTTTATTAGGATGGGATACGTCATGAAATTTACTTTAAAAAATGTTCTCAACGGTCCGGACGAAACTCACATTAACGGAGAGCGGTTTGAACGAGTGACAAAAACTGATAGTGCTATGGTAGGATACGATGTATATGATATATAATATATATGATATGTAGCATACGAGGTAGCATATGATATGGGTAATAAAGGTTTTCGTTATAGTCGACAAATATTAGCCACGCGGAAAGAGAACAATGCGGACAGAATAATATACATACTTCGCGTTCCATTTCAAAATAGGCCTGGTGAAAATATGTTCGAATCATCGGTCTCCTTTCAGATTTAAAAATACTTGCACGCCAGGACTGAAAACGACATCTCTACAACAATTGATTAGGAATTTTAAGAACGACGTCGAAGACGGGTTGCCGATAATTGGAAACGTAAAATTGATATCTATTTAGTGAAGATAAATATGGACGAAAATGCGAAAATGCGAAAAAAAAACGAAAATTATAATTTTTTCTTTTTTCCCAAACGACCTTTGGCGCAAACAACAAAAACGTATATTGTACCCGCGAAACGATAATATAATATCATTATAGTTTCGTCTTGTGATTAGACCGTATATTACACGCCATTTCGTTGTTTCCACGACGAATCGTATTACCTATACATGTATACCAGATCGTCCAAGGTTGTGTTTAAGTCCCGCGAGCTCGTGATTCGGTCCGAGAGACGAAAAACGAATTTTCTCTTCGACGGAACAGTCGTCATATCGTGTAAATAGCTATATGTATATTATATACCTTACCAGGTACTCTAAATCATAGCTCGCACAAACAAAAAATACACACACACACGCGAGTAATAATAGTAAAATCACGATATGTAACGGTCGGTGATCATCGAGGCTCAAGGCTAAACGGGAAAACGGCATCACGAGCGAGCCGGGCCAAAAACAAAAACCGAAAAAATACGCAGGAGAAACACGACGAAAATCCTCTGAGCCACGTGATATGAGCACGCACAGATTTAGAACGAAAATTTCGATAAAATTCATTAGACATAAATCACGATGATAATGATATATATTAAATAATATTATTTAAGTATATAGTATTATATCCAAAACCCATATCGTACCGGATCGATATCGTCCTCCGCCGCTGCCGCTGTCCGGGACACGGAATGATAATATCACACTCACGCACTGACACACCGTTACACGCGCGCACTATAACAACACTGGTGTCGTCCCCGTCGCTTTTGTTCGGACGCGTAAACGAATAATATTATATCGTTAAAAGATTTACAATAATAATAATTAATAATTATATTGTTATGTTAAAATCCGAATCAAACAACCTATTTTTACAGTCCGTGGTGCGTTTGTTGCATTAAAAATGATATTATATTCCGGCGAGATTTGTTCGGACACCGCCGCAACGCGTCACGGTCCGCCGGCGTGGACCGGGGGACTCGACCGAAACGGTGGACTCGGAGCGCGCGCCGTGTGGATTCGCGGCGGCACTGCTGCACTGGCTACCTACTGCGAGCGGAGCGCGATGGCAAAAACGATGACGGCGGACGAAGCGCGACACCCGCGACCGAAGAACGCGCACCCGTCAGAACGACGCGGAAAAACAGACTGAGCCCCCTCGGCGTGTGCACCGCGCGCGAGAGCGGCGAACAGTCGATACACGCGCGCGGGCGACCGGCGCTGGCGGTGACGGCGGCGGTGGTGGCGGTGCCCGCGCCGGTGAAAATGCGAACACCCCCCTAGCCGCCGGCCGGGTACCCGTCCCTCGCCGCACCCGCTCTGCCGGGATCACGTCTCGGCCCGTTCCCGTTACGCTGTACGCGCCGGGACTCTCGTTGAATGGAAAAATGTTCCCATTGACGCCGTCAACGACGACGACGACGCCGTCGCCGCCGTTCGCGATTCGACTTCCTCCTCCCCTCCCCCGGCCAACACCACCGGAGCCGATTCATCGTAGCTCGCTCTCGCACGCTTTCCAGTGACTCCCGAACGCGCGTTTTTCGTATGCACGCGCACAATATATAATATTACAATAAATAATGATTTTTTAATAATTATTATGTTTGAGTAACGCCGACACGATGCTTCGACAGTTCGATTTAATATCAATTTTTTACAACAATTTCGTCCGCCGTAAGTCACGCGCACAATAAGACGTAACCGTTTTCGATACGCGGAATGAAACGACGGAAAAAAAATCGTCGTATCGAACTCTTCTCGTCGACGTACCTAAAAACTGCAGGCCTACGCACACGAGGTAAAAACACAAGACTGCCTCGTGACGACATAATAATTTATTATTTTGATAAACATACTAAAGTCATTAATGTTTTTTATGCGGGGGTTAAAGTGGTAAAAATTCCAGAGGGGACTAATGTCTCCGTATAGTTTTTTAAGCGTTCCTTATATAATTTTATGTACAATGTCTAATGTATAAAATCCTAATTTGTTAAACGGGACGCTTTTTAACCGCCATCAGAGGTAGGGGGACTGAGTTCTCCTGCGTCCCCCCCACTTTGACCCCTGGTTTTATGTAATAATAAGTAGGTAGGTATACAATATCGCTGATCTGGACGGTGCAGCGATCAATACGATATTTGACTACTGTAAATATTATATTATTTACCTACCGCGGCTGTGAACTATAGAATTTTAACCATGATATCATATTAAAATTTAAAATTTACAAAGACGTTATATCGACATAATTTTTATTTTAACGTATTATTCGAGGAGACTAGGCTAATGGCTAATTGAAATCACGGACGGCTGCCACGCGCGATAGGCGTCGTACGGGTAAAACGTGAGGTATTATTTATTTACCGTATGTACGCGCCGCCGCCGTCGGTTTTTATTAAATTACACTCTTTTCAAAACGACAAACAGCTGCAACAGCTTTAAAGATATATTTTCTATTTTTTCAATTGAATCGAGATAAAAATCACGATGACGTTATAGCAGGGATTCAATTATTATTTGTAATTATTATCAATGACATTTGCACTAATTGAATGATGATAGTTTGACATTGTTATATATGATAATATTCAAATTATAAAACCCTTAGGATTAATTGTCTTGATGGCATTATTTAAAAAAAAAAATTCAAATTTAATAAATTAGCTTACATAAATTGATGGCTAATTAAAAATTCTAATTAGCTATACTGTAACAAATAGTGCAGAAAGAGACATTAAGCTATACATTAATACAGATCAATACATTGTTGTAGGTATTTGAAAATGCTGTTCAATATTCAATGGTAATACTTGGGCATACATGAATATAAAAGTAGAAAGCAAAATAATTATTGTTTCATGCTACTATCTATAATGATAAGTTTTTTTGAACTTCTATAATTTAATACCTATTATATTTTATAACTAAACTCTGAGGGAAGACTTTTTCATTTGTTTATTTCAATGATATTTTACAGTTTTATTTTATTAGTTATAAAAAATATTTAAAATGATAGTTGATGCTTCTCAGCTCTACGATTAAGCAGATAACTAGGTACACAGATTACGTTAATTCTTGGACTAAATGCCTAGTTAAATATTTTTAGTTGTTTACAAAATGTGTTACTTTGAATAAACTCATAAACCAAAAACATACAATATAAAAAAATATGCCTACTACGTCATATAGGTATATAATATATAAATAAAACATGGTGGATAATGAGTAATGAAGTATACACTAAATAATAATATAGGTGTGTTTTACAAAGCTAATCTCTCGAATCAACAATATGAATAAATCAATAAACTATTGTATTTACGAACTACTTTGTTAAGATTTTCTCAAAATGTCAATAAATATAAATTTAGCACAGTCATTTTAGCATAATTCAGTTGTAGGTCTTTATTATGTTTGGATCGGGTCTCGTCGGAAACATGACTAATCAGGATAATTCTTTCCTGCCTGTTACGATTCGTTCCATTTAGTGATCTTCATTTAACGGATTTCCTTTTTTTTTTAACATCCGGCCACAAATTGTTGTTTTGTTAAAAAAAATTTAATTAGTAATTCAAAGAAAAATATATACACACCAAATGGAGAAAAAAACCTATAGCAATATCTATTACTGATAAAATAGGAAATGGCGATTGACAGTTAGAAAATGAAATAAAATCACGACGAACAGTATATTATTATTGTATTGTTGCGTAAAATTATATACGACCACGAATCTATTATTGGGACTTTAAGATACTAGTTCTGGGCAAAACAAGTTAATATTGGTAATTTTCGATTTTGTGCACGTATGCCATTATTATACGTGTCCAAACTATTGTGCAGTTGGCCAACAGTCTCGTGAAGAAATTATATCACGTGTCAGGAAGTACTTCCTCTCTTTTATGCCGACTTCATCGCCACCCTAAATACCTACACAGTCCACACGGTGCGTATGGAATGTCAGGTTACAAAATTACTAATAGGACTACCATCATATTACATTATATAATGTTGTACGCGTTAGCGTGTTCCTTGATTCAAAAAAAATAAATAACATGTATTAAATCCCATACTGGTAATTGTTTACAAATATAATTTATCACGATTTCAAGATATTCATCTAGACAATTTCATAAAGTAACTAATATATTATGCTCATAGGTATTAAGTAGATGGTAGCTCATTGAAAACCAGATCATAAGACACATAATAAATATTTTGAATAGTTTTAAATGTATAAATAAATTATAACAAATTAAATTAAACGAATATGGTTTTATATTTGGTATACCATTATGATGGATTCGTTGTTATTCATTAATTTATCCAAAAAAAAAAAAAATCTGACCTTTTAAAATATATAATAAATATAAATATATTATACAACATTCGTTGGTTCAAAATTATGATAAATTGTTATATGCTAAGTGTTTTAATTTTTACTGAAAAATTACAGACAACGGATTTGTTGGGTAAAAACTATCTTAGAACGGTCGTTTACAAAGTGCACGAAAGCAAAAAGGTTTTTACCAAGGTTTAGTGGGGTTGTGGCTAAATACAGCTGAGCCGGACCCTACACTATCATCGCCCTAACTGGAAGGAAACAAAGGGGGCTTCCCCTGCTACACTGGAGTACGCGCATGTGTTCTCACACGAGCTCTGTATACTCTTAGCATTATCGATCGTACAATTCTGCTCTCTTTGGTTTCTTTCATTCATCCGCTCTCAGATTGTTTCTACAGTTTAATCTAATAAAAATTACGATAGCTTATGTAATTACACGACCAGTCTTGATTGGGTAAAAACAAATACCCCGATTCGTTAAAACTTAAATCATCTAATTACGCCTAACAACAAAATATAACGTTATTATCCGTGTATATTATAGGTACTATTTAACGACTAAATTATTTTGATTTATTAGTTTTTATCAAAATAAAAATGTACGACCTATACTTATAATAGCAAAATAGGTAAATAATAAATTGTATTGTTAGGTTACAAACAATATAATACAAGATTACATAAGAGAAGCTGCAGCTACGCTGCCAATTATAACCACTTCTGAAATATGAAATCATTTTATTTGTAATCTGATTATTTAAAAATATCATTATCACGATCACAATATTTTAAATATTTTTATTTTTTGTGTAAAAATTATTTTTATTTAGGATTATGTTGTTTAAAAAATCGTCTTTCCTAATTAATATAAATTTAAACTATTAATTTTCATTATAATATATATTTTATAGAATTATTAATTATTATTCGACAAATAAATAAAATATAAACATGCTATAATTTGATTGAAAATTCGAAAATTATGTATGTGGCTATTTATTGGAAAGCATATATTTTTGAAATAACTTATTTTAAGAAAATATTTTCTGAAGTAAAAGTATAGCAAACAAATAAATGTGCCAATACAGAAATAATTAAAAATATAAAATTTCAAAAGAAATATTAATCAAAAATAAAGTTATTGATTGAAAAATACAATGCTAGTGTTATGCTGTATGACAAAATAAATTACACAAGATAACTATTCAAATAATATAAGTACTACACTATCCAGTTTACATTTTTTTCCAAAAACATTTAAATATTAAATTTTGATATACTTTAAGTTTCAAAACTCCGTAAGATATTATTAATATATATATACCTAGTATTGCTACTCCATAAAACATCATAATATTTTGTAATCTAGTACATACAACTATACAAGTAGAAGGACTCCCCGAAGAAAAATAATATTTAAAAGTAGAGTCTGGTATAGATATTAAATATTCAGATCAAAATAAGTCCCTTGCATGAAAAAGGTTTCAATAGTGTGTTAAGTATTAATATACATTAAAAATAAATATGCAGACCTATTCACTACAGATTCACACTTAATTTTAAAAATTAGTTTTTAAGCCCACGAAAAAAAATTCTTGAAAAATCATAGAATATAATTAAAAGATTAAAAAATATAAATGTGTCTATACTGGTAGTACGTAGTATAGATATTAGATATCTAACCGTTTTATTAGTAAGTATTTTCATATATATACTGAATATATATTGTATAAGTCAATTTTAATTTAAACTTGGAAAACTGGTCATTGAAATATTATTCATAAAACCATAAATATAATACAGATAAGAAAGTAAATCTCTGAGTTCTAGTTTGTAAGAATAGTATTTTGATTAACAAAAGAAATAATAATTAAATTAATTATAGAAGATAACATTATTGAGTAAGCTATCAAAATCAATCTATGATTCACTTAACTCGAGTTACTATTATCTATACTACCTAAAACAAATACATTTTTTAATATTAAACATTTTTTAAATTTGGTTTTGTTAATAAATTGGCTAAAATCTTTTTATATGAATAAAAATAATGTAAACATGTGAAAATAAGTAAAAATTAATAATTAAACAATTATAAAAAATTATTATATTTTATAACAACATATTATAGTGTATAATTTAAATTAAGTGTATATTCTTTTTTGATATTTAAATAGTTTAAATAACTTATAATTGAGATTTCAAAATTGCAATTGCTAACCATTTTTCTCTCAAATTATATTTGAATACTTGCTGATTTAAAGACCATATCTTTATTGTAAATAAAAAATAGTACCTCTTTACAATTAGTAACAGACTAGTGTATGTAAAGATTTTTTTTTATTAAATATATTTTGGAATTTAATTAAGAAACATATATTAAACAACAATTTATTATTGGTGATAATTTATTTTATAGTTAAATAATATTTATATTGACATTATTAAACAAAATTAATAAAATACAATTTAAGCTTGGTCAAACAATAATTACAATTAAATATACATTCAAATATATGTATTTTAAATATTTATAATGAGATAGGTAGGTACTTATTTATTTTTTTCAAATATCAACTGTTGCCAAAGTATTTAAGTCTCAAACTATTTAATACATGTCTGTACTAAAATAGCATTAGCCCTTGTTACAAACAAAGAATTCTTGAAACTCCTAAATATTAATAAGTGAACCAAACAAGTCATAGAATATTGGCCACACAAAAATATGTTTCAGTTCCCTAATACTTAATTACATTTAATTAAAATATTATTTTGCATAAGGAAATGATTCAGAAATGTGATATTCGCTTATCAAAAAAGTATAGGTTATCATAATGTTCGGTACTCGTACAATATGCTAAAGCCATAATATTAATTAATCTACCATCATTTTATGTTGTTTTAATATGCAATCTTTAAATCAATTCATATTTTTGTAAAATTATTGTGGGGCCGTTTTCTTAAAATTTAGCTACTGCTACATTTAAACATAAATTGTACTAGTTGATTTTAGTTGATCTTGATATTTTTGTAAACATCTCGGCTTGAGTTATATTTGAAATACTCAATATCAGACAAATTCTACAGTATCCCACATATTCTTTAATCCACTATGTAAATTACTAAAATTCCTATTTCTAACCTTAAATGTGAAAAAAAATACGTATTGAGTTAAATGATAGGCATCCATTCAATTAGGTACTAGGTAAATAAAAAATAAATGATTTTCAAAATATTTAAACAAATTTTAAGAACTGTTTTCTATTACTTTGATTCACCAATACCACAAATTGTTTGGTTTTAAATTTGGTACAAGTTTTTTCATTAGTTACCTAAATCACGTCTTTATTAAAAGAACGTACACACATCACTTCCCTTTGAATAATATTGATATATAAATACAAATAATTCATAGTAAAAATATGCATATAAATAATAATAATAATAATATAATAATAAAAATACTAAATAGCCACAGTTAAACCATGTATTATCCCACAACTCACAAACACAATATATGTACAGACTAATTTTATTTTTGTTGTAAAAATCCTACACTTAATGACAAAATAATAAACTATATACAAGTATAATGAAATTTGGTATATGAATAGATATCGGTAGATACCGTTATTGTTGTAGATAACATACAAAACCACCAAACATGCAGTAGATAGAATATTGTATAAGTACCAAATTTTCCTACTATTCATAAGCAAATCAATCAGTTTTAGAATTCTAAATTAAACCATAAAGAATAAAATATTACTACATAGTACCCAATTTTAACAGTATTATTGTTAGAGACGTAATGTATGCTCAATATGTCAAATTAATGCTGTATAAGTTCAATAAAAAAAAATGTTTAACTACAAATTAAATGTATGAAACTCAATTGCTTATAATGCAATTATTGCAATTATGCAATTATGTTTATATTGCATACAATAACTATGCATATAATTTAATACATTTATAATATATTTTTCATTTAGTTTGGTATAAAAATATAATTTTTGATAAATTCAACACATTAATTAAACATTATAAATATTTTACTTTATATAATGTCAATGATACACTATTATTAAGCAAATTAGTATTTTATTATTTTTAAGTTTCTTTCTAATAATATTATTATTTGAAAATAAATAAAAATGTAATTAACTTTTATTACAGAATACAAAACAATTTGTTTATTTTTATTAACAATTTATATGCGCATCTCTTTTAAGATTTGATTTTTAGATATTTATAAAAAAAAAAGTTATGTTAAGTAATGTTATATTCTTTACTTGTAGTTTTTAGTGTAGTTTTAACTATCAACACTAATTTTAATAGGTCGAACAACCAAGTAAAATCATAACTATAAACATATTATATAGATACAAAATGATAATTTAAAAATAATATTTTTAATAATCATGATTTTAAATTACTGTATCAAGAGTTAAAATTGATCTTCAATAAAATATCTGCAGCAAGTATAAAAATGTTTGTACATAATATGGCAAACTATATGAAGCAACAAGTACTTGTGTTGGACTTGAGATATCATGGGGATCCATATCCATAAATGTATACTTCAATTATTACAATTATTTAGGTATATAATTTAATGTTATATATCAGATTTATTAATTTGATATAAATGATATTCAACAAACTTACTTTGAGTAAAGTTAAGATTTTTTGACTCAAATCATAATCAAAATTTGAATACTTGGAATCAGACATGTCGTAAATGAATACCAACCCACATTTTTGAGTCTTGACATTTTCAAGAGCTATATCCAGTTGGTATACAATACCCTATTTTAATAAATAATAATATATTAAATTTATTATCATGTTACAAGACATAGATATTGTGAATGGTGTGCATACCTGCAAAGTAGTTTGATGAGAAGAAAATTGTGGCACATGATAACGTGCTGTAAAAACAGCTATAGCAGCACCTGTTGAATCTCTTGTTGGCTATAAAAAGTAAACACATAAGTTTAATTTCATCGAACATGCAAGTTAAGTATGCGAGTACTTAGAGATTGAACAATTTATCATTACCAAAATTGTAAATTTCTGAGTTTTAATTTCACTTTTTAATGGTTCAACAGCACAATTAAACCCGAACAGACCCTCGCGCAGTCTGGTTTCTTCATGCTGCTTATGTAACAGAACAGCTTTGGCAACATCAAATTTCCTTGCCACCAAAAACTTGAAAGCAGAAGACCTGGCTATTGGCGGTTTGTTTTGTGATTTATGCATACGATTGATAGTATGGATGAATTCGTCTACGGCCTACGAAACCAACAAACAAAACGTATGTCATTATACTCATTGGTCATCACTTAACCTGGACACTGGGTGTAGAAACCGTGTATTATTATGCACACCTTAGTGGTACAGTGTCGTCGGGGACCGTAGCAAAACCACTTTGACAACCGTTCGACAGTACACTTATTAATTATTACAGCAGTACAAGTGTCCGCCTCAAACCGACCCACTCACCCGTTCTTGTTCCGGCGAAAGATCTCCGATTTCCATTTCAAACGTATTGCGATCATCAACTGTGGAATTATTGTTCTCGTCGGACACCCAAGCAGTACATTCACACCGACCTGCCGGATCTGTTATGGTTCTGGCTTGGCGCTATCAAACCACCACTAAGATGGGGACAATGAGCCGTTTGTATGGCACATATTGGATTGTTGTTGAGGTTTCGATTATCTCACGGCGACCAGAATGATATGGATAACGCGTCAACGGAATTAGATGGAATAATAATGATTGTTAAATAATAATATCGCTGGGTCTTATGTTGTTTATTAATATTTTTTTGTGCCCGACGTTTGTTGAATGTTTTGTTAACCTTTTATTTTTTTTTTTTATCAATTTCACGTATACAGCACGCTACCTGGTGGAGTCGGGCCACAACTACCAACGACGATAACACGACCGCTAGTGTTGACGAATTACGGAGACGCAACCAGTGTCCAGTGGCGGCGGCGTCCTTCGAATACGTTTGTAATAATTACATTTTAAAGGCCATCGGCGAACCCACGCGGCCACGTACGACCGTATTTGTTGCCCCTCCCCCCCCCTCCCTCTGTAAATAAAAGCCTTTGAATGACTTTTTTTTCAAACATTTTAAGTTTTCATTCTGTAATCGCGTTATTTACACCGCTCCGTTAACAATATAGGTAGGTACGTATTATATTTTTTTCATCACCAACCTATCCCCTCCAGGCTCCAGGTATAACTCCAAAATTCTAGGTACGCCCGTGTATTATAAGTGCATAATGACGAATGAAAAACAGTAATTTCGTCATCGCGGGCGCACAGACGCACGGTTATAATATGTATGTAGGCCAAATTAAATATAGGTACGTATCAAAAATACCAATAATTTCAGACACGCGAATGATGACGAAATGATGACTTAAAATGACTAAATACCTAGGTATGCAGTATGCAGAATACTCTGCAGTGTTGAATCCAGGTATAATACGAGTGGGGCGAATGCAACCCTAGACAAATACTGAAATAGTTAAATACCTACAGCATACCTACTATACAGTCTAAAAGTCTATCAAATGTAAAATAATATACCTACTCGTTAGTCGTCACGGCTTTATGTCTTTATTAGGTATCTTTTATTATTATTATCAATGACACCGTGCACACATTTTACATCGGAATACTTAAAACTTATCTAATAGTGATCAATAAAATATTATTCATTTTTATATCTGCAATGTTACATGCAGACTGAATGAGTGCTTAAAGTGGGAGAAAATTCCAGGGGGACTAAATAATGTCTCCGTATAGTTTTGAGCGTTCCATATAATATAAGTCTATGTATAATGTCTGATGTATATGTAATGTATAAACAGTGATTGTGTAAGCATACTCATCCTACTTTTAACCCCGAATAGTTAAAGGAATAATATTTGTTAAAAGGGACGCCTTTTTAATCGCCGTCAGAGGTAGATGGGCTGAGTCTTCCTGTATTTCCCCACTTTCACCCAAGCAAATGATGACGAAATTACTTGGAATGAACTAGGTATGCAGAATACTCAGAGTTGTTTCCAGGTATACTACATGGGGGGAGGGAAGGGAGTGAATGCAACCAATGACAAATAAAACTACCAACAAATTTGCTTATTCAAATATGGATAATAATGAGTTGCGATTTTACTGTCTTGTATTATTATTGATGATACCGATAGTATCTCACAAATTTTACTTCGAAGTACCTACTTATAGAACTTATGTAATCGTATTCAATAAAATATTATTAATTTTTATATCAATGTTTACCTACTATTAACCAAATTATTGTTCGAAATCATAAATTATAGTTCATACCCAGTTATATTAAGATATTAATAGATGTACCTATGCGTAATACATTTTCAAAAATTAAAAATATGTAATTTCAAATTATTTTACCTATCCCTCAAACACGAGGTATACATACTGTACTACTGTAGAGTTTGTGGACTACTCCATTTCCAAATGATGCGACTGGACCCAACGTACCTAGTCTACTTTATGAATTAAAGGTAAGTTATTATATACTTTGGTATCATTGCCCTATGCGGTCTATGGGTAAGAAATTATAATGTACAAAAATAATATGGCGCGATCAGAAGAGCATTAGAGTTTAAGAGCATAATATACTACAGATACACGTATTATTATTGTATATAATATATTATTATTTACAATAATATTATTATAATATATTTTATTCGTGCAGTATAGGTACAGAAACCGTGCTCGTTTTCCATGTCAATAAAGATCAAATAACATGTCATAATAGTTAGTCATAGCTCGTAGCCCATAGGCTTATTATAATAATAATAATAATATAGGTACCATGGAGAAATTCGTTTCATTTAAGTGTATATAATTACATCCTGTGCGTCCCAACTCCTTGAAATTACTAAATGGTTAGAATCTATCGTAAGCCGTAGAAAAACTTAGGCGCATACACTGGATAAAACCTGTGATAAACGGGAAGTATAAGTATAGTAACATAATGTATGGATTACCAACTATATAGTGACGTACTACCGACATTTATCTACCCGCCCGTTCGCGGGTTCCAAACGAGAACTTCCTGTATGCATAATGCATATTATATTATGAATATATGATTGCATACATAGGCACCCACAAAGTTATGTATGATATAGGTATCTGCAGTGCCGGGATCTACAAATAATGTAACCCGGGGCACAAGTGCACAACAAAATATTGGCGCCCCTAAAAGTTACCAATAAAAAATGCATGTGTCAATTAAAATGTAATAAAAAATTATTAGTTTAAAATGGGCCCCGGATCGCCCCCCCCCTATATCCGGTACCGGGTAACTGGTATACTTACAAAACATAGAATACAACATTTGTTGACTTGGATAAACAAGATTTGCATAGAATAAAATATGTTATACATTTATAATATTTTACTATTTTAATACCTACAACTTTTTGTTTATCGTATATTTTACCAAGTTACAATAGTACATACATACATGGTAAAGTCAATATAATTACGTTATTGACGATAAAAAATAAATGTAATCGTCTCGCTCTTCTTTCAAAACATCAATCAACATATTCAGCATACGCATTTTTATTACTAATTGAGTTAGTCGTCCTGTGTTTAGGTATATAGGTACATTCATCAGATATATCATGCATAAAGCATCGACTCTTTCGTCGGTCATGATAGAGCGTACCCGGTTTAACCCTTAGCAGTTCGCAACGTGCTGGAGAACCGTCCAACATTACAAGTACCTAGATTTCGGGATGCTGAGGCCAATATAACAGTCGAAAATGGGTAAAATATTTCTGATCGATTCAATACATATAACATCTTTATTCTTTACCACGCCGCCGTCTTAAGCGCAATTGGCCCAGGTACCTCCTCAAAATTTAAAAAATAAATAAATATAAACAGCCTAGAATTGTGAAGTATTGGACCCTCCTCCCCCCCTCATCACCTATTATTGTATACATTTTTATTACGGGTTGTATATATAGCTGGTAGTTGTCGTTGTATATAATATAATATATACTCTTGTTTGTTCTGAAATAAAAAAAATATTTTAATTCATTGAAAATCAATTAAATATCATTCGACGATGGGTAGTAAATGCGTAGTAAATGAGTAAGTTAAATTAGCCTTCTCTGATATCATACAACAATAGGATGTGAATATTTAAATTTTAAATATAAGAACCTCCTCGAACTTTGTTGCGTCACCGTCTGACAAATATAATATCTACATTGCGGTATATTATAATGTGATACGTACATCGGTGGTGTAGGTATTTCATATTGGGTGGTCACTCGTGTATTATATTATTGGCACCATAATGGCACACCGCTCCACCCGATCCGTTTTTTAAATAGCAAAACAGTATAGTTGGTAGGTACCTATACATACCACGCACATTATAATAACGCGTGTTTTTTGTTTACGTATATATAAAACATTATGTGTTTAAGACATTAAATGCTCGTCCAAATGTGCAGCAGCGACCGTACGTCTGCCGTTTGCTGTTACGAATATTAATAGAATAATGCGCATATATATATACCTCGGTAATAAAACGAAAAAAAAATGCGATTGCTCGATTATAGAGTTTGTTCGCCGGAAATCGGCGTCAACTTGCAGCAATGCTGCACCCGGGCAGATGGTATACTTATACGCGAATTAATGACGACAATATAAGATTTCGTAATCTGGCGAAATAAAAAATTCCTATCCATCCGCAGTTGTAGTGTTGCGGCAATCGTCAGCAACAATGATAGTATGTACAAAATATCGTACGCGCCTAAATTGCATATTATAATATAAAAAATATGGTCTCGTCAGAATTTATCGTAGATAATCGTAGTGACATCGATCGTAATAATTATTGTTAAAGGGCATGCCTACGTATACGTAGGTAGGCATGCCTACCTATACGGACGAATTACTGTTTATAGAAATGGTATATATAGGTAAAATTATTATTATAGTAGGTACCTATATATAGTATGGTTTCGTTCACATGTATCGATAATATATATAACTGGACTGTTTGGACTTGTACAGTAGGTACTATACTTTCGTTTTTTTCAAACTTACTATGAATGGTCAAGGGCACTCGTAGATGGGATCCGGGGTGGAGGGGCGGATTCATTGTTACACTATATTTTTTTCTAACTTACTATAGCGATCATAACATAGCTAATAAAAAATGTATTCCTAGAATAAAGCATTTTTAAGTTCATATTATATAGAGTTATATCATACACGATAAAAAAAAAAAAACGTTAATCTTGGCCGGCAAATTGAGATATATTGATTATATATCCAGCAGGCTCGCTTGTATATACTGCGGCTTGTTTATCAGGCATTTTAAATGCATCGACCTATATCTATATAGAAAATGTGAACAGCATAATAATTTTTTCAATGTTAATATATTTTTCTTTAACTTGTAACTTTTATGTGGTTTGTGTTTAATTTTCAACAAGGATCGGGCGTTTCACTCATTTGTGGTTTTGTTTTAGTTTTATGTGGATTTATGACGAATAGGTATCGCTATTATAAATTATTACAATTTAATATTAAAAATGTAAATAGTGATTAATACTCTCTGGTCAATTTATTATAATTATGTGAGCATTGTGAACGATCTCACAGGCTTCGCTGGACGTCCCCATACGGAGAACACATAATATTTTATAGAGGTGCAGTATAATACTATAATATATGATTGTAGTTTATCAGTCATCGATCCACTTGTTTACAAACCATTTAAAATTGAATCGTATTAAGTATCCAGTTTTGAGTGCTAGAAATTTTACTTGCACAATATATTAATATATTATACGGATTTGATTGAAGCCTCATACAGTATAAGGTTATACTTACATTACAAATTACATGGTATTTGATACATTATACCGCAGTGTATATATATTATTTCCCAATCATCACTTTTTATCCAAACTGATATATGTAACAGTTATTACTGTTATAAGGAATTATTTTAATGTATATATGTAATTTTTGGCTTACATAAATGTGAACCAAAAATTTCAAATAAATAGGTAATAACCAGACAAACGGTGTCCGGTATACATATAAATATGTAATCTTTATAAACTATTTTTAGTTTTATATATTGATTAATCATACGTATCATTTAATATTTGTCTACCTATTATAAAGTTATTTTTTAATAATTTTAACATTTGCCAATATTATATGATATTACTATTAATCAGTATTTATTTTACTATTTATTTATAATTGTTGAGATTAATTTGAAAATTATTATTCTTTTGATTGTATACCTACATAATCATATTATACATTTATAATTTATATTATGTACAATATGCATTATACATTTATAATTTATATTATGTACAATATGCATTATACATTTATAATTTATATTATGTATAATATACATATATTTGATAGGTACTGTTATAGTATAGGTATACTATTGTTATTTTATGCTGTTCAAGTCATTAAAAATTTGAACTATCAAACATTCAAAGTCTGATTGGTATTTTACATAATATGAATATGTTGAAATTCACTAAGGAAAATTCCTAAAACTTAAATTCTATCAAATATTTTAATAGTAAACTATAAAATATGATTTGTATATAATATAATTGATGTTGGTAACTATAGGTAATTATATTTAATTTTTTTTATCAATTTTCTACAATTAATCATGACATTTAATTGATTGAAAATAGTTATAATACATAATAGTTTGAAAATGCATTATGCATACCTCACGTATACAATATTATTATATAGTATAAAGTCGTATAAAACAATTTCTCATATTTTTACAATATTTTTAGTGATAAGATCTTCCTGTAAAATATATACATCAATAATAAAGGACGGAAATATTATTTTATTGTTGTCGAATAACAAAATTATATACTGTTTTAAAATGAAATCGTAATGTCTTTTAACGATTAAAATGAACCAAACTCGTCTATCCACGACTGATATTTTTCAATGTCTTGACCGGTGACGGTTTTCCTACACCTCTCAACGGCTTCGTTAAAATCTTGTACCGTTACCGGTAAGTCGATGTCAGCACGTTTAATGTTTTTTATCTGGTCCGGGGTCTGTCCAACAATCTTGCGTCTCATGCCCATCATAGCTGCGTCTCGGCAAACGTTAGCTATGTCCGATCCTGTGTAGCCCCTTAGTTTATTGGCTACAAATCTATAATCGAACGAGTCGTCTAAGTTTACGCCTTCCAAACACAGTTTCAGCAACGTTATCCGAGACTCGTCTGTTAATCAACAATTTATATTTTATTATTTAAAGGTTGTAAAAATTTAATTACAGATTGTGAAACAGTGTACCTAGTTATAATCAACAAATATTTATGTACAAATATCAGCACGTGAAGCTGTTGATATGACTTGTGCAAATGTATAAACTCGTCACGGGATTACATATCTTTATTGTTCTAAGCTTGACTCGAAAATAGAGGTTAATGAAAAGGTCGATTGTGAATTTTTTTATAAAACAATTCGTATAAATGTATAATAGAAAACACGACTTTGTCTGGAATTTCATAAACACTATATACAATCTTTGTAAAAAGTAGAAAACTATAATATTGGCTATTTCAAAATGTATAATTACATAATTTACATAGCTATTATTTTTAACAAAACTAATCGTACTAAGATATCGCTATTATAAATACTAAATGATTTTTTAAACATTTTCATAAGTTATAACATGACATAAAAAACTGTTTTGGAAGGTATAATAATTAGAATCGTCCTCTCATCGTGTTCCCTAGATAATGTTTATTGGTTCTCAAAAATAATTAGAATCCTGTTCACCCCTGTAAATGGGGCCCAACTTTGACATCAAATTTTTACTACGTACTCGAAAAATCAGGGTATCCTGGTACAGTTATCAATATTTACAAGTTACTCGATTGTACCTATTTACCAATCTTTCATTAATATAATATAGACTATTTATATTTGATAAATAGTCTACAGAAGATTTCCAACAATTTATACTTTTATACGTTAATGAAATAAATACTTACCATTTGGTAACGGCAAATAAATTCTCTTTTCGAAGCGTCTTCTGAAAGCGTCATCGATATCCCACGGATGGTTAGTGGCCGCCAGGACCATAATAGATTGGTTGTTTTCTTCGTCACTGTATTATAATTCGATTTTTTTAAATAATAAACGTAATGTAGGTATAATTAGTTATATCGTTTTCATCTAGAAATATTCACCTGGACGAGTTCAAACCATCCATGTGAATCAAGAGTTCCGCTTTGAACCTCCTAGAAGCTTCGTGTTCGCCTTCGGAACCCCGCAAGGAACACAGCGAATCTACTTCGTCAATGAAAATTGTGGACGGCGAATGTATTTTTGCCATTTCAAACAAAAGTCTGACCAATTTTTCCGATTCTCCTCGGTATTTAGACGTCATTGTTGATGACGAAACGTTAAAAAACGTCGTCCCGCACTCTGTTGCTACAGCCTTTGCCAACATTGTCTTTCCGGTTCCGGGCGGACCGACCATTAAGACACCCTTCCACGGTCTCCGGATGCCCTACAAACCCGATATCGTTATTAGATTACATATTTACATACGTAGCCAGCGTAGGTGATATGTTTAGACCACTAATATAATAAATTTAGGTACACCATGACATTTTAATCTATAGTCATTAGTTTATGTTTGTATAAAATATATGTAATGTGTAAAGCTATAATTTATGAGCTGAAATATTTTAACATATTACATAAATCACGATATTATTTATAACAATAACTTATAATTTAATAATATATATTATACTGTGTATAGAAATTTTAGAAAGTGAATTATTAAAATATTATATTAGTATACCGAAGTAAGATGCTGTAATAGGTACCTATGTGCCACACTGTCACGGAATTATGAGTGACCGTTAGTAATCATTGAATTTGTTAATGAGTCTATACTTCTGAATCTGTCCATATTTAATGATATGTAATTTGCACTATAATAAATTGCACGTACCGATACCGATACCGATTATGAGTATTTATGACTAACCGTTGATATTTTACAGAATTTTAATTCATCTAAATATTAAATATTAAGTATAATAGATATAATAACGACTATATATTATTATATACCATACATTCAATCAAATTTAATCGTAAGTCGTCGAGATTGTAATTTATTTGTTTAATATGCATAAATATTTTCATTTTACCATAGTACTCACCTATAATATTATTATATTCAATACAATACGTACCTTAAAGAAATCCGGCATCAGCATAGGTAGCACCATGGCTTCTTGTAGTAAAGTTTTCGCGTGTTTAAGCCCTGCGATCCGATCCCACTGGACGTTGGGGTTCCTTTGCAAAATGTCTTTTTCGATTATGTCTACCAGATGAGGTTCATAACCAACAACGGTTTTGGTCTTCTGCAGTTGTTTCTTATGGTCAGAAGGTCGAGGAGCCGTCGACGGCGTGGGATTGTGAAGGGGTGGTATGACAGGTTTTGTTCTATACCCACCGGGGTGGGAACAACACCTTACAACACGAACGAAAAATATAGACAAATATTGTTTACAATAAGGTCGTCTGGGATTATTAAATAAACATTGTTTACCTGTCTCTTCTAGTGGGTCGTATAGCTGGCAATAACTCTGGATCTCTCTTCCTTAGAGAAGCGGCCCATTTCTCTGACGGACCGTTTGGTTTGTGTTGCTGCTGCTGATGATTACCGTTAGGCCGATTATCTAAAAATGATATTAATTCAACTTTCAGCAGCCAACAATAAAAGTTAAGGTTAAAATTGTTTCATTTATTACCATTATTTGCGCGGTTGGTGTTGGATGCTACATTTTGTGTCTGCGTTTGTTGTGACGAGGATCTGTAGATGTGTGACCGTTTTGATGATTGGTTGGTTCGCCGAACGGGTTTAGAAAATGACGCAAATGATGAAAATGGATCTAACAATGAATCCATCATACGAGCAACTTCTTGTTGAACTATCCATCCTGACGGTCTGTTATTGGACAGTCTTATTGGGAAAAAAAAAAAATACAAATTAATATTTAAAACTATATCAAATCGGAAAACTAACCAAAATATTCATAAACTTATTATATATCAGCGGCCAGGTGCAAACCAAAGCATACTGCAAAATACGCAATTTATTAAAATAACTAATAAGTACCTAATATAATCAATGACCTTCACAAGACACCCTCGGACGGGATCAAAATCCGTCCGGCAAATTTTCAACGAAACCTAAGCGAATCGTTCTCAGCATACATACTTATAATAATGATATCCACAGACGATTTAGCATCGTATAGGAAGAATTTTGACAAGCATTGATCAACTTAATAGACACTTTTATTATCATGAACAAAATTATATTTTTTTAATAAAATTAGTAAATGTAATAGTTTTAATAATACAATTGATTTATTAGAACACAGAATGTTAGACTAAGGAATAAAAACACAAAATAAATTTCAGAATTCATGTAACTCAGAAAATGTGACATGCGTTTTAGTAAATGTGTCCTTACTACAAACAACATGACAAAAAATTTGCCAACATTTCAAACTCGATCACAAAAAGAAAATAGAATGAAATAGCAAATACAAACAATCTTTTATGATATTAAAACTAAATTTTACTAACCACTTGATTAAAGTATTTTATGAAAATAAGCAACTAACAAGTATTCCTAACTACATTCCTTCTATTGATATATACATCCTAATAGGCCTAGGAGCTTGCCTTGAACTAACACTTCAACAACCAAATATACTCATATGTAACATAAGAAAGCTGTCATTGCAAAAAAACACATACACCGCATCGCATGTCTGTGAATTCCAAATTATCACTTCTATTAAATTGTATTCAGTGTATCACGAATTAGCATAAAGAAACAATCATTATTTATTATTATAATTATTATTAATTACATCTCTACTATTCCCAACATTATTATTATTATAAGTACTAGTAAACATACTATCATGTCTCATTACCTACCTATGTATCGCGGAGGGGTTATTGGGACATAACAAAAAAAGAAATATAGAGTAGGTAGATGTAATAATATATATTTAAGTAAAACATACCGCCAAACACCATTTATCCTAATAACTAATAACATATCATGGTACTATGACATTCATAATAAAAGCGATTGCAAATCAAAAGCATGCCACCAAACAACAATTCGAATTATATTGCAAATTTGCATAATGACATAATATGATCAAAACTAATAATATGAAGAGCTTCACCCGCATGTGTTGTCTCCGTCCTACAAATGCGTACAACATAGCAAAAACTGTTTTTTACGGTATAAAACCACCAGGGCTGTATAGTGATAGTTAAGATTCCAAATTAATACACAATATAGTTGAGAAAATTATCTGTAAAATATCGTTTTTATTTTTTTGATATTCACTTATACGAATAAAGTTCTTATTGTTTCACAATCCATTATTTTTGTATTTTTCAAACTTGAATAACTTTTACTGTACTTCCGATATCTAAAAAATAAAAACTATATTTTACAGTCAAAAATCTTCATTTTGTGTGCCATGGTGAAAATTTTGTTTATTAGTTATTACTGTAGCCTTCTTGGTCTATTTCCAGTACAAAACAGTTTTTGCAATGTTTTACATTTGTAAGACGGAGACAACACACAGGTGTAAGTATGTAAGTATGTAACGTCCTCTAAAACTCAAATAAAGATCAACCATGAAAGTAATCATATCAGCTGCACTCCAGAGATGCTTAAAAATACAGCGGGGCCATGGTCCGTGCACGGACGTCGGACACTCACGAAATACCCATGATAGACAGTAGACACCTGCAGGATTCGTGATTGCAGGAGTATTAAATATTCCTTTGATATTATGCTTCACGTATAGTAATTCTATTTTAAAATATAAATTATGTGTTTAGTGATGTTATCTTTTTTATATAAAAATAACACAAATCAATATCAGAGCTTAAGTATGTATTTTAAACACCTTTTAAGTATACTATCCAACTATCCTCGCTCTTTTCTATTTATTATAGAACACAGAGATAAGATAGTGATTATTAGTATAATACGCATGCAAATAAACGTTATGTTATTTACTAGGTATAATATACCGAAGCTATAAATAAATACTATTATATATATTATTTTTACTTTCATTCAGAAATGTAATTTAAAAAAACTAAAAATATAAATGCCGCCACTTTTTATTGTCATTGTTTTCAACTCGTTGATATAAAAAGGTTGAAAATTATTTTAAAATAAAAATCTAACACATAATTTAATAAACGCAGTAGGTCTTCATCGAAAAAATACCATAATGTTAAATTTGATCAATTTACTTATTTAGTAGGTATCCTTATATTTGGAATCCAACGTGCTTTTATTTTATTGTGTATTTATTTGAGTATGAACTATGAGTTTTGGATTACCAGGGAGATATTTACTCGAAGGTGAAGAAATTAAAAGGTTTGGGTGTGACGATAATTTATTTTGAGTGGAATCTTGAGTAGTATTTGGAGGCTAGTTGTCTTACGGTTTTGAATTTTGAAGTCGTTATGAAGCGTGTCGTTAGATATGTACCAGCCACCAGGGAGTAGAATTGGTGAAACGAAGGGCTATTGATTGAAATGCCAATATGGTACGAATTTGTGAAGGTTAGGCACAACCTAACTCTTATTAATTTCTTATTGACTTGCACTGAATTTTAGATTTTATTTTTATCATCCGACGTTTTGCCCGAAAAAATATTTTTTATGTAATTATAACGTCGGAAAATTGGTTAGTCTCTTGCTTTGTACTTTATAAATCAAAACATAATATTAAAATAATATATAGCTTGTGCTATCAGCTTATAATTTGATTGCTGGTATTCCTCTATCATAATATATAATATATAGTGACAGCCGACAGGTGTATTATGGCGGAATATCAATGGTTCATAAACTATGTGTTATAAGTTATAACTTATAAGTAATTCAAGTTTATATCAATAGAAAATATCGTGCGTCTACTAAATTAAATGACAGATCCTAGAAAAGTGTATAATATTATATAATGTAGATAAACGAACAAAGACAATACAAATATTATATATTTTATGATTTTATAGTCGGATAATATACTTACTGAAAAAATGGATCGTTAAAAAAAGGATTATTATGCATACCAATCCACCTTATATATCTTAATAGTTAATATAATACAATCGAAATTATAACATATTATATGAATAACAGTTGTTGAAATTAATAAACGTGAATAAACTATGAATGTGTACTATGGTATACCGTATATCGTATATGCTCAGTGAAAGTATAACAAACGTGTATCCATAGTAATGAAACATGGTTACGGGAAATAATGAGTCGAAATCACAATAAAATAACTATATACCTACCTATATATATATATATATATATACCTATAATTATAACCTAATATATATTTATACCAGTAGACCAGATTTCTGTTCAATTTTACTCCTCTCGAAAACATTACTTTTAAACAAACGTACTGAGTGTCTGAGTTAATAACGAATAAAAAACACAGTTAAGAAGTTATATATTATATAAAGATTTAAACTCAAAAATAATATATTATTATAGGCTATATCCAGATAATATGATCCTGTATACTGTATAGTTTAGTGTAATATACAAGCTTGTATAGAGATGAAAAATAAATACATTTTGAATAAATTATACATTTACCTAGCATATAAGTACATTATTGAATTACATAATAACATATTTTAATAGTGTATGTTAGGAAATTACGTCTATTCTTTAATTTGTTGAGGATCAAAAAAATATAAAATATATTAAATCATTACCTATACCTAGGCTATAGCCATTTAGTAGGTATGTATCCGTAACGATATTAATTATGAATCGTTAATTATATACAGTCATGACCCGTTTTTATATCAACCCTTAAAACTTAACCAACAATTCCTTATTTAAAAACTTTAATTGGATATAAGTGGGGACAGAAATGTGATTAAATAGGTCAAAAAACACTTGTCACGCAACCATTTTTGAAAAAAATATATACTTATAGATACCAACCAAAAAGGAAATGCCGAATTTCACTTCGCCATCATACGCGTGTCTGTAATTTCATTGACCTCCTCTGGCCCCAACACCGATCAATAAACTTTACATGTTTTCTTTATAGGCAAACATAACTGACACATTTTTGACATAAGAAAGTTTATATTTTTATTTCATGTGAGCGTTTTACAAACTTCTAAGTACTATACCAATTTTTGATTTGTTAAATTGATTAATTGTTAATTAAACTGTATACTAAGATATTTTTTATCTAGCTCACAAAATAGCTCATGCTTTTTCAAATGTTCGACTATTTTCAAATTATATTATGTTATAAACTCTTAGACATAAATTTTTTTACTTTCTTTACTGATAACATAAGAGACAACATTTTTTGATTGAATCATCAAATAATCGTCATTATATAAATAAACACTGTTTCTTAACTACCGAATATTCATTTTCATTCACATCTCATTCTTATAGATTTATTATAATTATTATTATATTTGATTCACTGACTATTATTACACAATTATTAAGTACTAAGTAGTAAGAATAGCTAAATAATATATTAAATTTAATTATGTATGTCTGAAATATGCATTCATATTTTAAATGTCAAATTCCAAACTGGATGTTCAATTAAGTCAAGTTTTCTGTTAACTAAATATATTTATATCAACTGTATAGATTAATATTATAAATAGATAGGTATAAATGAAGTAATAAACTCTAATTAATATTTAGAAATAAAATCATCCATAAAGTACCAATGAATTTTAAGTAAGGTATTGCTTTTGTTAACACTTAAAAAATAACTAAATATATGTTTTATAATTGCATTGCATAATTCATAATTTATAGACAACATATGTATCATTATGTACTAATGTACTATATATAACCGTTTACAACAAATAATAATATTGTTCGACAGAACATTTATGAAAATATTTTTTTAATTGAATTAATTTACAAATTTATTTTATAGATATCCTTGGAAAATGGAGAGTCGAATCAACCAAAGACATGTGGACCATGTAAAAATAATATCAATGACATTATAATATACAAAATTCACATGTGTTTATTAATGCATACATTACTAAATTACTATATAATAGATTATTATTATTATTATTATTATTAGATAATAATAAGTATATTGAATATAATAATTGAATGAAAAACAACTAACAATATACCCGCATACACGTATGTAGGTTAAACATCCCGTATTTCAAAAAGTAAAATGAACTCATGTAATTCAAAACACACTAAAAGCTGATCATACGTGTAATAAAATAAATTATTGCCATTCGCTACGAGTGGCATTTTAAAAAGTAAAAGCGTTAAAAACAAATTCTGTGACGGCGCATTACGTATGCAATTTAGCTACACGTCGAACAGACGTATCAATATTATAATAAAAACAATAAAATATATTGGTATAATGTATATAATATTTAATTATACAATTTATAGGTAAAAAGTTATTGTGTATTATCCGTTGATCGATCTACACTAATATTATTACTATTTAATATTGGGAATTCATTATCGATGTCCACATGATATACAATCGAATTTTAATAATGATTACGATAGATATATCCTCATAACTATATTCTTATTGAAAGCGATAGTTGAGGATGTCGTCTCGACGATCTCAGCTGAGGGTATGTACAAATTGTTGGAAAATTCGATTATGATTGTCAAATGTTTCTTGATTTGCGTTTTAGACTAAGTATTTGGGATATGAGGTGTGGGGTCGAGCGATTACAGTAGTTTGTTGGCTATTAAACAATTAATATGGGTTAAAGATCGTATAGTCAAAAAAAAAATTTCATTGTAGACCACTGCAATGTTACATTGAACATCAATAAAAGCAAAATATATCCTGAGTTATAAATTAAATTAAAAATGTGACAAATGCTGGTCTTCTTTACTTCCTTAGCGTATATCAATATACATTATCATCACAAAACAATTTGATGGTTATTTAACACTTCGATAATATGATAATTATAATATATATACGACGAATCGAATCCCGCCACGCGTGATAAGCTCTATAAAGTATGCAGTTTTAAGTATTATAATACGTATTATATCATATTATTATTATAATATTACCCGGGAGGAAGTTTGTACAAGTGTCTCGTGGTGACCGGTACGGTCATCTGTATCTCGAACTCGACGTTTCGACTACCTTCGGACATGGCGTTGTTGTGGCTACTATATAATAATAATAATAATAATAATGATACAGTAATGTATGCGATGCCGCCACTGACCAAGTGGACACGACCCCGGGGCGCATGCGCTCGTAAAAACGTGTGACGCTGTTGTCCAGCGCGTAGGTCGTTGTCGGCGCACTTAAAACGCGATCGCAAACAACCACTATCCTCCACCCCATCACCACCACCCCCTCATAACCTCAAGGGTACGCAGGTAGTACTTTCTGTGTGGGGGAAACAGCGGCGAGAACGTTGCCCCCGGGTGTGATTGTATATATGTATAATACGGTGAGTCCAGCGTTGTGTCATGTATATATAATAGGTAATAACATTGCGAGACGGTTGTAAAAACGCACGAAACTATATGATGTACCTCCGTTGTATACCTATCGACCAACGAATATCAGTTGTTATATCACTAGTTCAGATCTCACGCGTAGAGGTCAATGATACGCGCTAATAATAATGATGGTAATAATTATAGGTATGAATATAAGCAGTCGAATCGGGAAAAATTGTTTTTCCGTGAATAGCGATCGAAGGTCACCCGCGGAGTTGATGACTGCTGCGAGTTGCGACGTTTTTCTGTCGATCTCTGCAAGCTGTAATAATGAATACGTTTTTATACATATAGATTACTATTATTATATGAATATAGGCATATAGTAATTTTTAATTGTTATAGTTTTAATAACATAGAATTTATATCGCATTCATCCAAATTATTTTAGATACTGAGTGGAACTATGAATGTACCTATTGATTTTACAATGATGTGTGTTTTTTTTTTTATTCTTTTATTTATTTTTTATTCTATTTTGTGTCTGTCATCGCCTTTGAGGACAGTAAAAATGCTTGGATTTTCTTCAACAGTATCTTTTCTGATAGGAAAGTGAATCTAGTTGGTACTTAGGGGGGGTCAAAAGTAAAAATTTCCCAGTAGTTTTCAAAAGCGCCTTGAAAAACAAAAGAAAAATTAAGGAAAAACTGGAATTTTTACGCAAAATCTGTTTTCGAGAAAATCGATTTTGGTTTTTGGTGTAACTTTGAAACAAATGACCGTAGATAAGTGAAATTTCCACTGGTTGTTTATATTTGTATTTCCTATACACGATAACATTTTCAAAATATTTTGATTTATTTTGAACTATTTAGGGACATTTTCAGTTTCCAATTTTATTAGTTTTTTTTTTTATGAATATCAATAAAAATGTATTAGTTTGTTAAAAAAGCTTGAAAATTTAATAGAGGGCTTCTAGAACATAGTTTCAAAGGCAGATGAAAAATATTAAAAATCCTTAGTCACAGTTTTTCAAAAATCACGAAAATTAGCAAATTATTTTGAGTTAAGAATTCGTAAAAATTTTTGTTTTTGAATCTAAGGTTTTAAAATGTAATACAAGATTCCTTATAAGATTATCTACCTGTATCAAAAAAAAAAAAATGTCTATAAGAAAGTCAAATTAAATTTTTATGAGCGTTTGAAATTCAAATTGTACAGCATTGGATATTCACTCGATTTCTCATGTAGTGATTTCCTTATTTTGTTGTAATTCAAAAACGAATTACTGTAGATACATGATAATTTCACTGAATATTTATATTAGCATTTCCTATACACCATACAATTTTTAAAATATTTTGACTTTTTTTGAGCTGTTTACGGACATTTTCAGTTTTCAATTATTTTAGTTTTTTTTCTATAAATATCAATAAAGTTTTATCGGTTAGGCCAAAAAATGTAAAAATTTAATACAAGGCTCCTGATATATTTTTACAATATCAATTGAAAAATATTAAAAATACATAGGCACAATTTTTTTTTTATAAGCATTTAAAGATCGAATTTTGACAAAATGTATCAAATTTAAAATTGAATAATTATTTTGTAGTTAATAATTTATAAAATGTTCAACTTTTATAGCTAAGGATTGAAAATTTAAAACAAGATTCCACTTAAGTAGTTAATTCTGTTACCAAAAAATCTAAAAAATACATAGACACAGTTTATTTTTATAGTCATTTTAAGTTCAAATTTGGATGAAATTACATAAAAAAAAACTAGAAAAACTATCTTAGTTATTTCGTGGTGAGTGTATAATATTATTCTTGGGTACTTGAAATTTCTAAAGTACACTATTATATATCTATGATAGTATCAGGGTTTGTTTTTGATATATAACGCGTTATGAGTACCTAATGGATATTGTGGTATGATTAATTTGGAATTTATTATAGGTACCTGTAATAGGTCAATTTTTTTTGAAAGAAAAAATCATTTTTATCTTATTTTAAAAGTTTTAAATGTTATCGACCTTAACCTATAGTTACTTCTATAATATGAGATATTTGAATGTCAAAGCATCTCGGCGTATATAAACCTATATACGATAAGCGGGTGGCAGGGTTATAAAATATAATTTTTAAGTTTTTACTTTTTGAATGGACAATTTTTGTTGAGTACTTATTTTCTACCACTCCGTTTATTTAAACTGTAAATACTTATAACTTATAATTAAACGGAAAGACAATATAAAGTATATAAGTTGAGCTGAAAATTCTTTTAATTTAAAACAATATGATTTTAATTTATGTTCATTATCGAGACGGTGCTTACAAAGTAAAAACTAATAATCAAATATTACAGAGACATCACTCACATAATAATATAAAATATTATAATATACATATAATAACACGTCATAGACAGTCCGACGAGTGCTTATATATTATATTATTATTGTATCGCTCATGTATACTGTATAGGTATAATATAAAAATATTTAATAACATAATTAATCTGGTGACACACGGAGCGATTCAAACTCACGCGTGCACGTTTTTAAATTGCTGTAATTTTAAAAACTCGAACGACGCGTGCTATGATTATTCTGCAGATAGAACGCACAAGTGTTCGTTTTAAAATCTCGAGCTACCCCAAAGGACGATTTGATTGGGCAAATTTTTAAAAAATTGCAATGTTTTTGGGCAATTTTGCATAATGCGTTTGGGCGATCTTTTTTCAATATCCTGGGATGCTGTATTTTATCAATCCATTTTCTTTCTCATTTTGAAAAAATTGGGTTGTCCACAAATTTTGTGTGTGTGATTAAAAATTGAAATTATTGAAAATCAAGATAAAATAATATGTAAGTTAAATATAAGTGTGTGTAATTAAGAATTGAAATTATGTGCCATATTTAGATTGATAACATTTCCTATAGATTTTATATATTACTTTCATCTTCATCTTTACAAACATAGATTTTATCTTGTATAAAGTATCATCTCGCTCAAACAACATTATAAGAAACTCACCCAAACACATTAATTTTATTATGTGTTTAAAAAAATAATTCGCCCAAATGCAGACGCCCCACCCCAGAATACACGATATTATAATACCCGCATCCGTCGATAGAAGGTAAGATCGATCCCACTGAGGGTCCACCGCCGGCGGTAGAGATCGTGATCGAGTGAGAACGGCTTTGGACGGCAAACACTTTGCGGCGCTGATCGGCGGTCGGTGGTCCGTAGTCAGCCTGCACCATGACGACGTCGGAGATGGCGGACGGCGGATGCGGCCTTTGCGGCACACATCGAACGAGTCTCGGACTGACTGCACTTTGACCGGAACGAACACTGCACTACCTCATTATTATGATTTCATACTATATATTTATATATTTTGCATATAGCCTTTTGTGGTATACAAGGGTGCATTGAACCTAGGTATATATATATACTACACCTATTATACCTAGCGCGTCTAGGGTTTTATTTGCAAAGTGAATTATTAATAAAAACGGGTATACTGTATGTGTGTGTGTGTGTGTAACTATAATTACGGGCTACGGCACACCAAGGAAGACACCGGGACGACGACCCAGTGAACGCGATTTATAAGTATATATATATATTTATATATATACTTATACAGTTATACCTACGATTATTAAATATGTCTGTAATAATTTTTTCATTGGTTTGGAGGAACTCGATTACGACGTTGCGATCGATCACAAATTAATGCCCTGTCGTCATGTTTTGAACGCAGCCCTGTGTAAAAACTAAAAATAGAAGCAGACAAATAATAGCGAATAAATCATTCACGTGATTATTCAACTATTGATTGGTTGGGGGAGGGGGGAATGTAAGAAAATGTTTCCATGCACATGCTTTGCCCGACGCCCGTCACAAATTCATCAGTACTTTTTAATATTATAATCGGGAAAAACAATGCGAACATTATAATTTATAACTGTTGAAATTTTAATATTATTATTAAAATAATTGGTTGATAACTTTGGTTGACCTTCTGTTCTTAGAATGGTATTTCATCGTATACCCACCATGATTTATTATTGAATTCTAATTTAACCTATCCATTACAGTGACCCAATCTATAACGAATAAGGTACACTCGATACTTACCTACTCTTCAGCAGAAAGGTTACCTTTTGCCCTCTTTTTTAACTTGTAATATTTCATTAGCAATTAACAAACTTCTTACCATTTAACAATAAATAAAACATTAAGTTATAAATCACAATTTATCAGTTTCATTGTATATAGGTACTAAGAATATACTTAATTAGTAACTAATAAGTATAATAATTATGTATTGCTTAACCTCCCTATTCCCTAACGCCTGTATGGATGTATACAATTATAAACGACCTTAACGCTCGTTAAATACTTTACAATTTTGCATAAATGCTTGTTTAAAATATGTCATTTTATACCATTAATTTTCTTCAAAAGAGTAATGAAGACTGTTTAGTCCAACAATAATTGGCTTCAGAATTGTTTGATTAATTGCGTCTTCAAAAATACTAATTTAACTCAATGATATAGAATTAACAACAAGAAATCACTATTCAATGGATTAACATAATTGAAGTCAACCAGCTTAAAATAAAAAAAAATGTACAAATTACAACAGTATTTTAAAAATTGAATGACCTATTTATCACAAAATAAGTTGTTATATTGGAAGAAATATAATTTTCCAATTTTTGTTATTTTTTAATTCGTATTTTATAGAAGCTTCTTTTTTCCAAACAATTGAAATTTTAGAAAAAAAGAGGTTGGTAAATCGACACAGAACGGTCGTCAAATGGCATAAAAAATCAATGTATTTTGAAAAATATGATCCATGAGTATGATACTCGAGTATACAACAGCACCAAACTACCTACCTATACTTCAAATTCCAAAAATATGAAATGGAATAATTTAAAGGGAAACAATAAATGTAAGTAGGTAATAACTAATAAGTATGCTTAGTGAATGAGTATACCTGTACGATAGTGACGTGTCGAGATACAGGCGAGATTACAACTGCGTACGAAAAAGAGAGATAATCAGTTGACCGCATCGCAACGCACCATGGTCCTGATACCGTTCGTGGTTTTCCAGGGCCGTCCTTAGGATTTTCGAGGCCCAGGGCGAAACTCAATTTTTAAATCAATTTTACCACTTTTTTTAAACGTGAGGCCTCCAAATGTAAGCAAAACGTAGGAGGCCCTGGGCCCTGCTCGACCCCCCCCCAACTCCCAAGGACGGTCCTGTGGGGACCACATTTGCTACCAGTGGGGGGTGGCCGTCCAGGAGGCCGTACCCTGACACGTTATCAGTTTCCACATTTCCGACGATTCCGACGTCCGTGTTCCTGGCCATTATCTCTATCGTTTACCGGTCGGGCTCTGCTGCAGAAGTCTCCGAGGCCGTAACGAGTTGTCGTCTTGTACGCAGTCGTCATCATCGTGGCGTCTGCGTCTGGGTGCGGCCATTTACAGCAGGCCGCAGCATCGTATATATAAGTCCACTCCGTGTGCGGCCGAGAGCTCGTCTAGCCGTCAAATGGATTTCGTCGTTCCGTGAGGGTCGCGGATGACTGGAGAACGTATAGTATAAGTGTGATTTGGCACAGTAAAGTGCTGTTTTACGTACCACTCTCGACGTCACTGTTGTCTTGCCCCGCGGCTGTTCCTCGACTGAGGAGGAGGGGAAAGAGGTCTGCAGGTGTCATCCTCGACAGCAACAGACATCAGGCCTGTTTCACTCCTCTCCTGGACGGCTGGACCTATAGTAGGTTTTGGGTGTAGGTAGTAAGTACCTACCTCTTCATTGAGTAGGAGGTCACTGCAATGAATGTATAATTAAATTTAAATTCAATGAACATACATATCATTCCATACGGAAAACGATTCTGAACGGGGACGGTCTGTCAGTCTATTTATTGTATAAATATACCTAGCTATGATGGAAAAACTGTAGTAATTTTGTCCGTGTATTTATATTAAACTACCAAAAATAGATGACTTAATCATAGAAATTGAGAGAAATTCATTAAGTCATCACAATACAAAAAAGAAAAACGACATTTTACACAAAATAAATAAAGGCGGGTTTCCACTATACGTCTATACGCGAAAAATGTTCAGCTATGTCCAACAACAAGGTATCGTGGTTAATCGTGTGGTAACTGGAGCTTACCAACCAATCACAGCAAAGGATTTGTATGCACCGTACACATCGTATAGTGGAAACGAACCTAACCGAATCCGAACCGAATAACCGATACTGTGTTAATGGTACATCAAATTATAAGGTGTATTTATATAATATTATATTTCCAAGTAAATGTATTTATAAAGAATTATGTGTAGTTTATAAAGAGTTTTTAAACATAAAATTAATTTACCAACATGTTATCGACCACAGTTTTATAGTTATAATACTAGATTTAAAAAATATATAAATGCGATTGTACCTAGGTAAAAAACAATTTGGAAATAAAAGTTTCTTAAATCGCGCAATTTCGACAGCTGGAAATAAAATATATAAATCAGTTTATAATCCATTTTAAATTTTCTATAGTAAACAAGATTAGTTTATTTTAAACTTCTAGAATACAATGTTTGTTAAATTTTTCTTTTCACTTGTTCTTTATTGTTTTTGTTTTTAGTCTTTTTCTAAGTATGTATATAAGTATTTTAATATTTATACTTTATAGTAATTAATAATTATTAGTTTAACTATTTTAAGAACTCAACACTTTATCATCCCAAGCATTAGCTTAAAGAATGTGTGCAGACAATTTATGTAAGTAATGTAATAACGTAATGTGTATTAACCGTTAGTTTGCATAATATATTTATGAATTTATTTATAAATACAAAAATCTACTGTACAGCTAATTTTTTCATGATAATTTGGCTGATATATTTTACTATGCCTCAAAAGTATGAAATGGTTACTTAATTTTATTACATGGTTGTGATTTTTATAATATTATATGGTACACGTTAGGTGAAACCAGCACAGGCCGCAGGCACTGTCTACAATTTTTATACCACTAAACTCATAAACGTATTGTAAACAAACATTTCAAATGTAAATATGAAAGTTAAATTTTAAAACCTTATTAACTATTATCTGTAAATATTATATTTTATAAAACTCATATAACACTTTCTAAGCTAATGACCGTAATTGTAGTCCTTCATTTCTAATAAAAATAAAATAGTATATGGTGTTCTTTGGTAAAAGTTATTCATCTATAATTGATCTAATCGGAAAGACAAACACTTAGTTCAGAGATAATCGACTATCTAAAATACAGATGAATACATAAATAAATAAAAAGCATTAAACAATATTGCATATAAATCAATATTGTCAATATTTATGAAGGATAAATAGTTATTGATATGTATTCAATATATTGTCCATTTTTCATGATAAAGATGGAGTCATTTATCAGAAAATTTAAAATATACATTATCGAATACGAAACTAGACCAATCACTAAAAATAACAAACACAAAATAATATTAGGAAAATTTTGTTTTACTCAATAAATTACAAGTGACTTTTTTACAATATGAAATTTAAGGCTGTTGAATAAATTAACAAATAAATTATTATATATAAATCACATTAGGGACCTAGAAGTTACTGATACACGGTTGTAATTTGAATAGTTAGCATTAAAATTATATGAGTGCGGAACAGATAATTTTATAGAACAAAACATTACAGTTATGTTCCATCCAGCCTATAATAACAGGTAGAATAAATTAAACCAAGATATGACTATTTTAAATATTTTGATTCAATAAAAATGGCAAGATACTTTATGTTTTTTTAGGTTTTAAATTAAATAAATGTAAAATTAAAATTATTCCTCCAGACAAAATAAAAAACTTAAAAAATATTAGTTTCTTTTTTCAATATTTTAAGTATGTGTTTTTCGTTGTGAGCATATAAAGTTCAAAAGCTAGCACAGCCATAAACAATTAAAATAAAAAAGTAAATAGTATCTAGTCGTCCTCCTATTTCTATACACAATTAACAAAAAAGAAAAAAGAATTCAAAATAATGGTCTGCATAGAAAAAAAATACAGTTCATTATCTGCAACAATTAAGAAGATCCAAATTCGCCCATCCACTTTTCATATTTGGTCAAATCATCTGACGAAACACTTTTGTTGCACTTTGCTATTGCTTCATTAAAATCTTGGTAGGACACTGGCAAATCCACTTCTTCTTTGGCTAATTGCCGAATCTGATCAGGTTTTAATCCAGCAATCTTACGTCTCATTGACATCATAGAAGCGTCCCTAAGTATTATTAAAACACATTAGTGCATGATCTATCTCTCATTGTAAAATGTTCTAAATAAATAAGAAGTTAATTATGTACATTTAATTAGTACTGTAATTACCTGCAAACGTTTGTGATATCTGCCCCAGAGTAACCTTTAAGTTTGGTAGCTATCTCTGTTAAGTTTACATCAGGTTCTACTTTAACATCCCTAAGATTTATTCTCAGTAGCGCTTCTCGACCAGCACCTGTAAATAAATGTTTTCGTATTCATCAATAGTGTATTTAAAAAGGCCAATAAACATAATTGTTTACTGAAGATGGTAATAACATTATTTGGGAGAATTTATAGCTCTCTGCTGTATAGATAGACCATTAACTACATTTAAAACAACAACAGTGCTTGATAACAATCTTATGTTACTCAGCCACATACATATTATTAAAGTAATTATAAATATATTATATACTATCATGATACTTGTAATATGTATAATACAGTTGTAACAGGACAACTAATGAATATTAGTTAATAGTTAATACTGCAAGACAATAATTAAAATAATTGCCAAAAAAGGTTTTTTTAAATTTTATACAATTCATGACAAATTGGGTAATTTGTATTTAGCAGAAAAAATAATTCAAATATTCTGTCAAAAATTTTTTTATCTATCAGAGTAATTTTCAAATTTTTTTAATACCCAAGGTACCAACTAGATCCAATTTGCTACCAGAAACCAAGATCAGAGTTTAAAATTGATTATTTTTACTGATCCATAATGTGGTAACAGTTACAAAAATAAAAAAATCAATAAATTCATTGTTCCACTCAGAAGAACAATAGTTGTTGTACTCTGCTATTATTTTTCTTAAAATATTTAAAATCATAATACATTTTATTTTTAATTAATAGTTTGGGACTTTTGTTTTATTTTTTTCTATTATAATAATTTGCATTTAGAAATTTTAATTGAATACCTATGCTATAATACTTACTGTTGGGTAGAGGAATATATATACGTTTCTCCAGTCTACGCCTAAGTGCCTCATCTATATCCCAAGGGAAATTGGTAGCTGCCAGTACCATCACAATACGGCTAGCCCCTGATTCTTCTTCTGTACTTGTATCACTTAAGCCATCCATTTGGACTAAGAGTTCAGATTTCACTCTTCTGGATGCCTCATGTTCAGACTCTGAGCCTCTCCGCGAACAAAGAGAATCTATTTCATCAATGAATATCGTTGATGGAGCATGAAACCTTGCCTAAGAAAATAATATACACATATATACTATTGAGATATTAAAAAATACTGAACAAATTAAATAATTGGAACATAATATGGTGTATCCATAACTCAAGGTAACGCACAATTTATTGGATGTCACATTTAGCTGAACAAGGCAAATATTTAACCCATGGCAATTTGTATTGATTTGTGTTAGGTATTTATTTTATATTTTTATACTATCATAAATATCACAACTTAGAGTGACTTACTACATAATTTATTTTGTTTTTAAATTTAGTCGTAAGAAGCATAAAAAACAGAATATTTAAATTGTCTAATATATCATATGTCATTAACCATGACATTGAAAAGTTTTAGCTGGTTAACAATGTACAAAATTAATTAAAACTATACTATTTATGGTTATGTTATTTTAAGCTTAGGAACAAATTATAATATATATTCACATATAGCATTAAATTGTTCATACAATAATAGTATGTTAAGGATAATTAAAATTATTATTTATAGTGTGTACAATACAACGAGTTAAGGAATTCTACAAAATAAATCATGAATCATTGATTTTAAAATTTTGTATTAAACTGAAGAATAGTGATAACTGATAATCAATAATCATAATTAAAAGGATTTCAGCATAATATTTCTTGACCCTATCTATTATACACCAATTTTAGAGAAAATTCTCTAAAGATTATTTTAAAATAATTTTTGTTGATAAAATTCTAAATTTTATTTATATTTATCTATATTTATAAATTGGTCATTTAATGCTCTTTGATTGTGGTACACTTAATATAAAACTTACCATTTCAAATAGGAGCCTGACAAGTTTCTCAGATTCACCTCTATACTTAGAAGTTAGTGTTGATGAGGATACATTAAAGAAAGTAGTTCTGCACTCGGTTGCCACAGCTTTTGCAAGCATTGTTTTCCCCGTTCCGGGAGGGCCAACCATTAAGACTCCTTTCCAAGGCCGCCGAATTCCCTTTAAAAAAATATTTTCATACATTCCCATACATTTAAACTTTCAAACAATTTTATTTAACGTTAAAAAGTAAAAACTTTAATATACCTTAAAAAAATCTGGCATCCACATAGGAAGTACTACTGCTTCTTCTAAGAGACGTTTAGCTTCATCTAATTCAGCTATGTCAGTCCATCTTATATTAGGGTTTTTCTGTACAATATCTCTTTCTATAAAATAAAATCATTAATTAATATAAATAATAATTAGGTAAGCATATTATGTTAATCATTACCTAGCATATCGACAAGGTCTTGATCATAAGAAGAACAATCAAACCGTTTTTCATCTGGTTTCAAAACTTCTTTTTCATCCTTATCTTTTTCACTTTTATCACTCTAATAGAATAAACATAGAATTATTAAAACAATTTAAAATCAAAACATTTTTATTTACCGTTCCGTTTGTATTATGACCATTAGTATCTTTTTTCGGACCTTTTTTGACATCATCATTTTTTTTTGCTATCTGAGATCTAGTGGCACTGTTACGGGTATTGTTTGGTCCAATTTTTTGATTTCTATTGGCCACTCGTGATGTTTCATTACGTCGAGATGTTTTTTGTGGCCTAACTTGTGGCCCGGGTCTATGTTCAACGGGTGAAGGAGGTGGCCACACATCAGGGTCATTATTATTTGCTGGGGGCCATTCTAGGGAGCCACTGCCATTAACCTGTTGACGGGTTGTACCAAACCATGACAATCCATCAACGGGTGATATATCTTCATTTCTCTCACTTCTATTATTTCTATTCACTAGTAAAGAAAAAATTACAAAATTATTTAGATTGATTTTAATTTAAAAATGTATTTTTTTTTTAAAATTTTAATTGCAATACAGTTGAAACTTCATCTTCAATTACAAACAATACATCTATTTTTAAAATTTAATAGAAAAAATTATAAATCTATAATATCAAAACATTATTGAGCGTATTATAAGCTACATGTCTTATGTAATTCTGTGCATAATAAATAATACACATCAAAATATCTTGTGTGACAGTATAAAAATTCAATGGGTAATCCATTTTAGTGAAAACATATACACGCTTTAAGGTCCTCGCACACTGCAGCGGGGAATTAAATTCTATTGTCTTGGCTTTCTTGTGTTCTGCAGTAATTAACCGCCACCGTTGCAGTGTGTGGGGACCTTTAAACTGTACCATTGCCAATTTATTGCATTACAAAAACAATTCTAGTATACTCACATGCTGGAGTAGATGCACTCAGTGGCCTCTCATTCCTTTCGTAGTCGTTGCTTCGTAACTGTTTTAATTTATTTAAGGTGTTTGAATACAATTTTAATTGTTCACATTCATCATTAATCTGACGTTGAATCTGGTGACAGCAAGGGAAATATAAACAAAATAACAAACGATAATATAAAATGCTGAAACAGATATAACTTACACTTCGCCAGGTTTCTCGACGTGTTTGAATATCAACAGTAGACAAGAATCGTCCCAATTGTAACTTGGCTCCTTCATAATACACTAATGACGAATCGTAATTTCCGGTTAAAGCCATCTCACGAGCCATGTTAATACTTTCACGTATTTCATCAATCGATACTGCCATAACGGTCATCACAGCTATAAGCAATCAAGCCAAATTGTTAAAATCAAAAAAAAAAGTACAACATTAACGTTTGAGTGTGGAAATATTATAATAATTTAGGTACCTACCTTTAATGGTATGAATTTGAGCTAGGGAATAAATTGCGACTAGGACAATATATGATTGTATAATGCATTTCAACGGCACCCATTATTACAAAATCGGAGCCTCGAGTAGAACAGTAACATAATATTTCTGAAAAATAAAATTTAAAAACACAAATCAAAAAAAAAAATATTAAAACGAAAATATTGTTTATATTTTATTGTTTTTTTTTTTTAACGAATTTACCATTAAATCGTATAGGCCGATAGGTCTCGACGAATAATTGTGAGCATAATCACTAAAAATAATAACAATAATCCTATAATATTTACAACGTAACCGACAGAATCAAACAACAATCGAAAACCACTGTGACTGTTTATTGTTTAATGATTTAAACGATTTGTGACAATTTTGTTTTAATTTTTAGAAGGAAAAACATTATCAAATTATGTTATTTTGAGGTACACTCTCTTGTTTAGAACTCAATGACGTTATAAATTGTTATCTTATCAGCAATACATCTCATGCTTAATACATCCTTGCATGGAGCGAAAAAGGCGGGGAAAATAAATAATTCAAATATGGTTACGGTTTATCCCAGAATGACTGAATAAAGCCACTATTACTACCATTTTCAAACGAGGCATTAAAATGTAAAATATTTATTATATGGATGAACTCGATAATAAGCATTTTATGTACAAACTTAGTATTTTTGATCCAAAGTCAGAAGGTAAAATATATGTTTGTTGAAACAAACTAATAAATCTATAATATAGCTCTACGAACACTTTATATATTAATAAGCTGGGTTTAAAATGAATGAGGGTGGGGTATTCAAAAGATAAGTTGTTCGTTAGTTAATTTAAAAAAAAATGTTAGTACAATATAATATGTTTACAGTTTATCACATTTTAAAGTTATACGATCATTTAATTTATATTTATATACTATGCCATGTTTTGTGTCAATATTCATCCTAATCATTTTAATCAGGTAGACCAGTGATTCCCAACCTTTTATGATCGTGACCCTAACATTTGTTAAATTCAACTTTTTGTGACCTTTAAAAAATCATATTAGCTAGGTTAGTAATTGCAAAAATAATTCTCATTTACACTAAATCATACAAAAAATAACAAAAATAAAAATAGAAATTACACATACGAGTACTGAGTACACCAATTATTTATAATATACTATATACGATAACAATTTTCTTCCTCCGTCTTTTTTGTTGTTAATTTTTTTGAAAAGATTTGTTCTTTTAATTTACATATACAATCATACTAAACTAATATGTGAATTTTAACGAATTTTAACGAAATTCGGAAACCTCCGAGGTAGACAATCAAGACACCTGCCTGTCTCCATCTTTACGATTTAATTTTTCCAACCGTTATAAAATTCTAAACATTACAATATGTCAATATATATAGGTATTAGGTAATATACCTTGTATTATCTACCTATATTGCACATATTATTACATACCTAAGTATATTATGTAGATTTTATACAATACATCATACAAATTAATTAATTACTGTAATCCTGCAATTTTCTACTAACATCTAGCACTTTACCACCCAATATATACGCACATTGTTATTGTTGCAGATAATACATTTGAGTCATAATGTTATAATGTAAATTATGAGCATCAGTATATATATAAGGGTATAATACTATCATCAAAGGCCAAAGCGTATGTAATATGTATTTTAAATACGGTCAGTTCACATATATTATGATACATAGTTAGATACATGTACCTACTGCAGTACTTCGTCATTATATTATGTACATTGTACATACATTGTTTATACATTTACCATATATAGCGCGTATTGTGTCTGTTCTTGACACATTTATCCTCCACCGCTTAGACTTTACTATTGTGTATATACGTATAATAGTGTAATGGTGAGCGAAGAAAACATCAACGCGCAATAATATTATACCATACAGTGAAATATAGTTTAGCGCACGAGAATCAAAGCAAAAACAGAAGGCCGTCGTATGGTCAGAGCATATTATAATAGTGTGATGAATGAACACGAGACACAAATACAAACAATACGCGAATATCTGTTAGTAAGTGTTACAAATTACAATAAACATAATATTATTGTGTATTGTGTATGTGTACTTGTGTGACACAGATGTTAGACGGCCGAAGCAGACCGTGTTATTATTTATTAAGAGTCTATATAGGCTGTGATTGAATATGCACTATAAAATTCATTGCAAATCACAAATAGCTTAAAATTCACTTTGAATATTCCGATAAATGCACTAAAATAAGAATTAAAATGGTTTAATCAAAATATTGAAAACCCATTTCTTCCTTGTTTAAAAGAAAAGTCCATATTTTTATAGACAATATTATATTATAATCAATTCAGTTGCATATTTTCATTAAATTTCCAAAAAAAAAATAAATATTTAATTCATTTGTGAAGGTATTTCAACAAAATTAAAACTCTCATTATTTTACATTTAAGTTGTAAAAAAGAGGGTAAGTGGATGTCGGTCTGCTGTACAGTAGGTTACAAGTAGCTCATTGTTTAATGGATTGTATTAAACTTGAATTCAATGATATAATATCATTGTATAAGAAAAACGATTCTGAGCGAAGACTGCTTGTCAGTCTGGATATTTTATATTGTTATTATTTATTATATTATGTAAGTTGAATTAATATTATAATATTATTATTTTTTATTCATTTCTATGGTGATAACTGATAAACAAAGCGGTATAAATTAAATTCCCATTTTTAGGTGTTTTCCGTAATTTTTCGGTGGGTTTTCCAGTGGCATTATATAACTATTGAGAAAATTGAAAAATGATCTCTCTAAAGTCTAAAGTACCATCTTGATCCAATTTGCTAAAAGATAAGGTACTATATGTTGAAATCTAAGCACTCCTCCTGGTAGAAATTTTGTATACAGGATATAAAAAAAAAAAAATAAATAAACACCATTGCAAAACCAATAGCTTCCTCGCTCATCTCAGAATCTAAAAACACTGAAAAAACCAAAAAAATTCAAAAACTTCGAAATTTGAAAAAAAAATATTCAAACTTGAGTTCATTGTTACATCATTCAAACTTTGTGATAAAATAGGTTTATCTTGTTACTAAAATAATAAAAATTAATTTTGCTACCAATTTACAGCCATGTTTATAACGTAGGTACCTACATATGTTATGTCGCCCTATTTACATAATATATATAAAAAGAAAATCAATATGTTAATTGTTAAGTGAAGTGACCAAAATTGAACTAAAACGTCTAAATGGTAATTGGTAAGAAAAAATTATTTACCTACTTGCAATTATAACAGTACAATAATACTGACCTTGGAAATTAATAAAAATTAAAAATTAAAATTAAGTTGTAGACACCTACACAGGTAGCTATTTATTATAATATAATGATTACAATTTAAGAATATATTAACACTATAGGTACCTATTATGCAGTGTTAATTTCCATATGGTAATCCACCCAAAATATTTTATTAATTGTAACACGCAAATATCTATAAATATAAATTATACGTTATGTTTAAGTATGACTTTATCATATATCAAATGTATATATGTATAATGTATATGTCTTAGTATATGTATTATGTGGGTAAAAGTATTATGACTTTTGAGCGGGTAAAGTATTGACGTAAAACCGTATAGCATATAAAAGTTTATTATTTAGTTTATCAAATATTATACATGGGTAAACCTATCTATATGCGTCTAAGCACAAACGTGGCTATAATATATTATATACTATATCCATCTATAATAGTTATCGATTACTGCCGAAGAAAGTTTTTTTTTAAACCGAGTTAAAATAATATATTACGTGAACTTTTGTAAAATATTTTACGATACTCTGTAGTATGATCCACATATCTTGTCATCGTTTAAATTGAAAAACGAAATATGTTATATTGAATAAGGATATTGAATTTAATCATTGTATATAATATAACATAATTGTCATAATAGTATAATACATTAATTATCCAAAGGAATTTTGTTGATGTTACAATCATAATTTAATGATTTATTGATTTGAATACCTATAACATGTACAATGTGAAAAATGTAATGCCTAGGATAAAAACGACACTCCCAGATGTATATAGGTCAACGTTCTGTGAGGAATATTTTAATACGAACCAAAATATTATATAGTATATATTTTATTATATTATTATACAACCAAAATTGTACGTTGACATTTTTTAAACTTTATTGTCTTTCCTATTTTAAAATATTTAAAACTAAAATGAACAACTTGACAATCCTTGCAAGTATATAATATAATATTATATTATACATTTATACTAGCATTGTTAAAGAAACCTAGTTTAACCGTAAATATTGAAGGGATCTTTTATAGTTTTATGTCCTAGCGACCTTTAGATTGGCTTGCATTGTTCGTTGTTACGCACAGAATGATATTTTTACAAGTGTACACTAAAATGCTTTAAAGTTTATGCAACGTTAAATATCAAACTTTATAGATATAACATATATATATATATATTATAATCATGTATTTAAATTTGAATATTCTAAATAAATAATAAATTGAGTAACAATATGTAAATACTATATTGTACCTATACATTTGAAACGTATTAGTTATTGGATTTTAATGATATAGATTATAGAGTGTAGACTGTAGACGTATAAATTTCGTTTTTTTATCTTAAATACTCACAGGTATCACACGAAAGTCGATATCTGCGCAAAAAAGAGCCCGAGACAACATTCCTGTATTGTTTTCGTATTTTTCACTCGAAAAACTTCGCGCCATAAACAAACTGGTTCAGACCGATCTTGTATAGACGAACGCGACTTTCTATATTCTTCAACACAATGAAATGGAAACAACTAATAATAATAATCGGCGGATCGAAACTCATAAATACCGATATAAACCATTTGATTAACGTCAATAATGCTACAGGGATAAAAGTGCGCATTCACAATACCATAATTATACCTAACTGTGAGTCTGTGAACATAAAGTTTACAATTTTTATTTCAAAAATAATGAAATCGCAATTATTATACTTAAATTCGGAACTGTACAAGTGTATAACGCATAATAAATGTGACGTGTGTACTACTCGCGGCTAATTATGCCAATTATATATTATATTATAATAAATGCAATATAAAGTATATAGAATACAAAATATTGAATATTATGTTTCATCAACAGAAATTTGTACGGCATTATGAACTGTGTTTATTCGATTTAAACTTAAATTAATGATACGCTGATTTTAAACTAATTTCAAATTAATGTTAAAAAATAGAAACCATAGTGTATAAAACTATAAAATATAAGAAATGAGGAATGACCAAGAATCATATTATAATTATTATTGATTAAAATATTTAATGTTATACCTATTACCTACATTTTACAATATACTATTTAATGAATTAATTATTGTGACTACTGTAAATACCTATATAATAATTGTTTATCCTATACACTTTGAAGTTATTGAAATGATAGTTTCACAGTTAGTTTATGATAATATATTATTATGTGATCGAGCGTAGGCCTTAAGTATATTTTGATGTTTTGACACACTGAACAACAAATATTCGTCGGGTGGCAATTGAAGACACCACACACATATTTATACAAGTATTATATATAATATATATATGCGTGTGTAAGCAAGTTACCATAAACGAACATCAAAAATTACTAATAATAAAATATATGAATGTATATACACCTCCAGTCGCCACTCTCCAGAATAGAACCTTGTGAATTGTGTTGCACATATTGTTTAACTACATGTATTATGTATATCTGTTCATAAATTACGGTATATTTAAAGTACTTAAACAAATTGTCCTCAAGTGTAAAATATATACGCACATTTACATACCTCCTATTATTTCTGTGATGGATATTATTATATATTATTACTATTTCTCGATTTACCTGGTTAACTATATTGTTTCAAAATATAATCGTACCGGATGTATATCAGACGTTTTCGTTATTTATAATTTAATTCAGTTCAAGTATAACTATATGTAACCTAATATCTACTTCATTATAATGTATATACATGATTCATTTCAAAGTTCCTACATATAGGTATAATGGTAAAGAAATTATATTTGTTTCTAAAACAATAGATTATAATAAGTACGTCGTGTACACAAGGTAGATTGAAAGAAAAAGTTTGCCTTTACAGAAAAAAGGTACTTATATAATAATATTATATAGGTACCACCGTATCGAGAATCGACAAAACGGAAGAATGCAAATAAATAATCCTTATTTTTTGTTCGACATTTTGGGTAGGTAAACATTGAACAATAGGTAATCGTTTTTCAGCGACATTTTAAATGAGATTGTGACCTATCCTATTTTTTTGTTTTCCTATTACTAGAATGTTTCGAAACAAGTGTTTGGCTTAATAGATTATGGGCGAGATGTCACGTAGGTAGTTGAAACACGTGCTAAATAAAAAAAAAGAATAAATAATAATGTCTAATTTTCTATTCATCGAACCGCGTATAGATAATTTTTACATTTATAAAATATGATAATAATCGATTACACAAATACTATATAGTGGTGACTGGCGATTATGAAATAAAAGTTGTATTATGAGAGCGGTGCTAATAAACGCTAATACAATACTGTGTTTATAAGTGCGTTTACTCTAGTGTGCATGTGTTCTTGTATACATGTATGTATAGTAATATGATATATTATTATATTGTTTCTCCGTGAAAACATGGGTAACTAATATATATCGTACTTATATTATTATTATTATATTATGTATACTATGTGACTATGTATAATGTATGTATAAGAATTAAAGAACGAAAGATTTGTAATATACGAATTGCACAAAATAAAATACGCTGTGAGTTCGTCGGGTCACACGAATCGACAAATAACAGCGGTCTATTGTTTTGGAATGAATTGGGTTAGTTGTTTGGATTTATATAAGACATTAAGGCAACAAAATTAACATACTTATAGGACATTGCAATATGCATAATAAGATATTATGTAAAACAATAACAACAAAATATTTAATAAAACATTCAATTTGATTTATTTTTAAAATAAATAAAATGCTACCAATTGATTTAAATGTATTTGAAACTTATAAGGACGAATGACGGATGACTAGACACTGTTTAGTTTTGTATAATATTGTTTATAGTAATCGCTTATTAAAAAATATTATTATATTTAAAAACAGAATGGATGGTATTAAGACGTATCTCTAGCCCCCCCCCACAATTTACTGAGTTGACCTTAGAATTTTATCAAAGATTAATAAAAAAATAAAAATTGTAAATAAAAGACATTTGTATTTGTATTTTTTGTATTTTTTTGTGAGACTTAGGTCCCCCCCACCCATACAAAACTCCACTGAGACGTATCTTCTATAATATTATTATAATATACTATTATACTACTCCAATGCTAAGAATCATGAAGTTGGCTAATGTGGACTCATCATTTCTTAATTGATTTTTATATTTTTATATTCTTATAATATGTTGTATACTTCTATAGATACTACTGTTGAATGTTGATATTTAGTTATATTTATATTTTTAAATCACAATTTTTATTTTGACTCATAATTAATAATTTTGTTTGTCATTTAACTTCAATTTGTTTTATACATATTTTATTATATATTTTTAATTTGGACTGACCAGAACTTTTTTAAAATAAATATGCCCTCATGATATTATAAAAATGTTAAAAATTAATAAATGTATTATTACGTGTGATTATATCATTAAAATTATATTTCAAACACTTTAAAAATGTTAACAACCTATTTAATATTAGAAAAATAATTCCTTTTGAGGTAAACAATGTACACTGAACGGTTTGAACGTAATCGTATTATCGTAATAATAAAAAAAAGTTTAAAAGGATTTAATCCTAGCTAATTTAGCTATACACTTGTACGTATATGTAAAAAATTAATCTGATTATATAACCATTGACATTAAACATAATATATATTACAAAGTTTACAAAAAACATTCTTGTTTTTTTTTATCGTTATCATAATACACATTTGTATAATAATAACACCAACAACAATAATGTACAATACACAATAGAATAATATGGATACACACAAAACTGCGTAACCGAAATGCAGTGTGGCATGAAAATGTTTTATACAAGGAAATATTTATTACTACAATTATCACTATTATAATATGTTCTGAATGTGCTTAAAATTAATATTATTGTTTTAAGTAATTTACTATTTTAGCTAATCATAAATAACGGTTTACTTTGAACTTAATAATACAAATATCATTGTGATTTGAGTTTAAGAAACGTTTAGTATTTGTTTTGTAATTTAAAATAGATAATTTAAAATAGATTTAAAGCAATATATTTAAATAAGTATTGGGAAAACTTTAATTTATTGTGTCTGTGTGTCTTAAACTTTAAAGTAACTACATACTCAACTAACATTGTTAACACATTTTTAATATTAAATTAATATAGAATATAGGTAGGAATAGTGAAGAACAACGTACTAGATATTATAATTGTTTTTTAACGATTGAGTATAATACGTAGGCGTGCTTCACTACTTCATACGTAAATCTTTTTCGTAGGTAGGTAGTCTAAATAATTTAATTTATTTGTCCTTGGTGACTTAGATGTTTTGAATAAAATATTTTAACTTGAGTGTAGAGTCTTAAAAATACTTACAGAAATTAATATTTTCCATAAAATGGTATTTTAATTGTTAAAACATTCTAAATTATTTATAATATAATATATTATTCGTATATAATTATCAAAAATTATTTTCATTTTCATTTACTTAATACTATAATAACGCTAACGTTTGTGATCTCAACTAACGTCTTTCGTCTTACACATTATACATACTAATTAATATTATAATTTATAATGGTATCATCCCAGTTTACACCTATCGATTGCGTACACAGCGTAGTACCTACATATATATCATATTTATATAGGTGCATTACATACATAATACATATTATGTCGAAATTGCTTTCGTATAGAACATTTGATTATATTACATAGTTATTGTGTATACAAATTATTAACTACTTTCCGAATGTACCTATCAGCTAATATTATAATCGCATTAATTAGTGACTTAAAAGCTGCTTCGGCACTAATGGTAATCCTATACATATACCTACACTTGTCAAACATCCAAATAGTTATTAGCATATAATTGAGTGTAGGTTTTTTCGTTTGTTTTGCAAACACTTAACATTAAATTATATTTTAAATGGGTAAAACATTTACCTAGGTACCTGCTCACTTGCGGTTAATTATAATATTTATAATCGAAACGAGCGTCGTAAAAGGGAGCTACTCACTATATAAAATTACAATACTGTTTTGACGACGGAATGAATTTAAATACCACCTAGATACTGAATATAATATAAAGGGTCAAAGTGAACGACTATAACGTATATATGCTATAGTATACTATAGCAGCTATAGGATACCTATTACCATGTATACATTTTTTATTTAGTATTATTTACATTTGCCTAACACCTAAATGTGTCATAATATTATTATCCACGTCCCATCTGACTATAACTGCGCATTATCGCAACGTGGGTAATTCGATAATGTCCGCCCATATAATAATAACAATAATATTATGTAGGACCGCTTGGATACCGTGAACACTGTGCCGAGTGTTATACTAATATTTACGATGCACGTATAATATATAATATATTAATATTATAAAATATTATTATTCAATTAATTATTTAGATATAAAAATAAAAATATATCGTATGCTCGTGGTCGGTGTTGCAGGTGGGGTATATCCCTAGACCCTTGTCCAGTGGTGGATATAGAATTTTTTTCGGGGGTGGGACCCATTGTATTTTTTCAAGTTTTATGTCACAAATATTTAAAAACGGTCCAATTTATTATTACCATCTATAGCCAATGGGTTGGGGGTGGGCCCCTCTACCCCCCCCCCCTTAAACCCGCCACTGCAGCCTTGTCATTGGTATAACAAATTAAGTAGGTATAATAAAACAATACATATAATATATATATTATATATTATTTGTTATTACTTCTAAACTTTGAAAATACTAATAAGTAATCAACAATAGCGACCGACAACGAAGCTCATATTATACGTAGTTGATTTTAAAAACAAATTACTTACCTAGGTACTATATTAATATTTTAGCTTATAGACGACGCTGCCGGTCGTCCAAAATAAGTACATCACTCCGGCTCCACCCATTTGGAATTTTCGAAAATTTTCTTAACCAATATTTAATACGTATAATTTGTATGAATTTGTACCGTCTTAGTTTTCCCGTTATCGAACAAAAATAATGGGTGGGGCTGGGGTGATGTGATTTCAGCTCCACCCAAAGTTAAAAATTATAAATTCATAGTCAATAGCGTGTATTAGTGTATTACTCGGTGATATTCGTTGAGCAATTCTTCGAGCTGATTTCGAGGAAACCATCGTTGTGTCTGGCTATATACTCAATATTTTCGCCACGATCTTCCAAATATTTACCATATTTTTGATATAATTAATTTTCAGTTCCGAAGTTATTAATATAATTCTACAATAAAAATTCTATAAAATGCTATAGCCATCTCGTGGGGTGAGTTCGAGAACGTTCACATTGCATAGGCGAGCACGTGCTCAGTACCTATTCATTCGTCAGTCACTTTTATAGGGTTCATCGCTGTAAGACCACTAAAAATACGATGCCTGATGAATTAAGTACAGCCAAACTTGAAGCCATTACGTAGAAGAAGTAGAAACAAAAAAAAACACTAAAAGAAAATATGCTGCAGTACATCAACTGAACGGTAATAGTAGAAGAAAAGGCCAAATTCAACAAATTTACGATAATTTACGTAAATATCTAAAAGCGTAAATGCTAATAAAAAAATGATTTGACTTTCCGGTAAACTTTTTTTTTTGGAAGGTAGGAAAACTTAAGAGGAATCTTGTAATAATTGTTCGATTCTTAGATATAAATAGAAATAGTTTTATGAATTTCTAACATTACTTTCCAATATTTGTTTTATAAAATGTAAAGCCATAATAAAACAACATTTTTTTTTATTTTTCATCGTTATAATTTTTGATTTTTTTAATGACAATGTCATCATAGCACGCGGGTGACAGCTAGTATAATTATAATACAAAAATGAAAAATCGTTTTGTACAATTTCACAGCTCCGCTCGGCGCTCGTCTAAACTTGAAATTATGAAAATAATAAATAATTTCTTTATTGCTAAAATATTGTACAGGAGAATAATAATATACTTATATAACTCGTGCGAAATTCGATTATTTATAATAAGAATCACATTGTGTACAATATACATATATATTCATATATATATATTATACGCTATGCCCATGTTTATACTTAATAAATAATAATATAGAGTTAATTTCGTCATAAGTCATAAGCATAACCACGAATGTTATACACGTATAACGTCATAATGTATAGATATTTATGATATCTACGTCTTAGTCTTCATAAAATATATACATCATAATATTATATTATAGAAGTTTATATTTCTATTACATAATTGTCGATGGCTTTCAGTTTATTATAATTTTTAGCATTAATAACAAATTAGGTACTTAATAATAATAATAAACTAATAATACCTAAATGATTTATTTTACACCGTACGTAGGGGTGGATCAGCCCATTAGTGGATAAATTGATGAGTATATCTTCATCGTTAGTGCTTCATTTTAAAACGTAATTTATTTGTTCGTTCATTGTTGAATTTAAATGAAAATTAAACGGATGACTAAAAGACGAAATACGTGAGGGTAGTGGTGGTCAAAAGTGTATGTCAAGGGGGGAGGGGATTCGGCTGATTTTTTAACACACACTACATTGGATCGACATTAAAAATATTATTTATGTACACCGTATTATGTCTATAGATAAGTTATTATGAATATTTAAAAAATGGTCAGGGAGGGATCTATCTCTATCATCCTCTCACCATCCGTTGGACCATCACTGCGTGGGACTACAATTGCATTCTCTCCACACAATAACGCCATACTAAGAACGTATATACGATTCGGTATGTAAGAAATATAATATAATTACATCAAATATACATAAATAAAAAAAAAATAATAAATAAAAATTAATTATAATAATAATATTTATATTATAATGGGTATGGTTTAAAGACGTCTAATATTGTGTTGCTAACGAAAATATTTATACTGTTCGCGTTGTATTTAGGTAGGTACAAGTCTGGTATTTGAGGTACCTATTATTGTAGCGATGATTGACGATGTTGATTTTGTGTTGGCCGGTTAAAATTGCGCGTAATTGGCGTAGGACGCGGTGAACGGATTTGTATTATTTTTCTGTGTCGTTTTGAAATATTTCCCGGCGAGGATCAAAAACAAAACCAACGCCTATACACAAACAACGCCTCTGCACTGACCATATATACCACGCGGGTATCTAATTGATATATATGTGTATATATTATAAACGCGCGGTTATAGGGTGCAGCTGTGAGTTGTAAAATCTAAGTCCGGTGCTGCTTGTGAAGTAATTTCGTATATTTTAGCAAATAAAAATCGAGGCATACCCGCAGCAGCTGCAGCATCCTGATGGAGGACGCGGACGGTACTAGGTATGGGTTCAACATTTTTTTTTAATGCACCTATATTAGATTGCGACGACGGCGTAGGAGTAACACTTCCGATTCCACCATAGCAGCCGGAATAAGAGTTAAAATATTAATAATAGGTTAAGATACCTAATTGATATATATACTATATTATAAACGCGTCGTTATAGGGTGCAGCTGTGAGTTGTAAAATCAAAGTCTTTTGCTGGGGGTGCAGTATAATAGTGCATGATTTTGCATAAACATGGTTTTGATATCGCATATGATTTCGTATATTTTAATAAATAAAAATCGAGGCATACCCGCAGCGCAGCTGCAGCATCCGGATGGAGGACGCGGACGGTACTAGGTATGGGTTCAAATATTTTTTTATTATGCACCTATATTGGATTGAGAGGACGGCATAGGAGTAACATTTCCGATTCCGCCAGAGCAGCCGGAATAAGAGTTAAAATATTATAATAAAAGGTTAAGATACCTAATTGATATATTTTATATATAAAAATGGAGACAAAAAATTAGAAATAGCATCAGTTGAGAACGGCTTGGCCGATTTTGCTCAAATTTTTTTTAAATGATAGAGAATGTCGGTGAGCGGGTTTATAGCATAAATTATGGACCTAATTCATGTTAGTTAGAGATTTAGAGACAAAAACTGAGTTACACCGGTGGCGCCCTCTAGCGGATAAAAATATAAATATAAATATAATATAAATAATAATAAAAATCGAAAAAAAAATATATTTTTATATTCTGGTTGATATACATTTTTTTATTATATACACTTATAACTTTAGAGTAAACAAATATAATAGTTGGCACATTATTCATTTTACTTTGAAACATTATCGTTTTATGTTATCTATGAACTTTTTCAATCAAAAACGACTATTGTTTTTTGGAGAGAATTTTTATGCTTGAATCATGCCTCCTATGAGAAGAACAAACATTGGACGGCGTACACGTAATGCAAGACACATTAATAGTCACATTTTAAAATAATATAATATCTTCTTATTTATTTTATCCAATTAAATAGATAACAATACAACTAAATAACAAACTTTGAATATAAACAAATGAATAACAATCTTAAAAAAACAATATTTTTTTATTAAAATTAAAAATAAAGAAAAACTTATGTACCTAATTTTATTGAATCAGTCTTTGATTTACAAATTATAAGCATATGATATGTGTTTACATAAGAGGATGAATAATGTACAACAAAACTATTTTTGTCAAAAATGTAACTTGGATCCTTTTCAACAAATCACCATTCAAATATACGTCATTGAGATAGCACATCTATATATATATAAAACTTAAATCAAGCAAAAGAGGAAATCTTTGTTACGGTTTGGCTTCGAAACTTCTTATCCAATTGTCATGCATTTTTTTTAATGAAAGAGGATATCACGGAGCAGGTTTTGGGCATAAATAAAGTCCGATAATGTTAGTCAATAATTAGTTATCTATATATATAAAGATGGAGAGTGAAAAATGTCGTTACCTCATCAATCGAGAACGGCTGGTCTGATTTGGCTCAATTTTTTTTAAGATGTTCGTAATTACCAGGAGAATGTTTTTACGAAAGAAAATTTTAAGAAAATCCATCGGAAAATTAGGAAATCTGGATGTAAAGAATACAACAGTAGAGCAAAACAGTGTATATATATTGGTTGCTATTGGTTAATCGGGCATGTTTGTTGATTTGTATTATTTTTTATAAATATATATACATATAAATGAATGTTTATGTATAGAATAAACCTCTGGGAAGAAGACAGGCTATTTTAAAACGGTTAATTTGGTTTTTTTTATTCATCTGATATTAGTACGGTTAGGTTAGGTTAGGATTTTGTATTAATAGATTATATTAATCCATTATAGGTGGAACACGACAAATTTGCTATAACTTTAATACATAAGAGTTAAATCATACAGTTACGTACAAACAGCACGGGGTCCGCAATCTACCGCAGGTAGATTGCCTACCTGATAATATACTGCTGCAAATTAGAATTTTTATTCCGGCCAACGAAAAAGTTAAGATACATTTTGAACACCATAAACCGAATATTATAAATAACGAATTGAACACAGTTTGAGGCATATAGAGTTGGTACATTGAACGGGAAACGAAGTGCACGGGATCAGCTAGTATATTATATTATAAACGCGTCGTTATAGGGTGCAGCTGTGAGTTGTAAAATCTAAGTCTTTTGCTGCGGGTGCAGCATAATAGTGCATGATTTTGCATAAACATGGTTTTGATATCGCATATGATTTCGTATATTTTAACAAATAAAAATCGAGGCATACCTGCAGCAGCTGCAGCCTGCAGCATCCGGATGGAGGACGAGGACGATACTACTATGTATATGTGTATGGGTTCAAATATTTTTTTATAATGCACCTATATTAGATTGCGACGACGGCGTAGGAGTGACACTCCCGATTCCGCCGGAAATCGGAATAAGAGTTATACAGGCCAATCCGATAAGGGGAGAACCGAAAAAAGCGTCTCGGCCGAACCGGTTGTATAAATTAATATAAAATATGGTATATTGTAGTCGTGCGGTCGCACTCACGACCACGCTCGCCACCACCAAAAAGACGATAACGACGTCGACGAAACGCGATGAGCTAATATCAACGACTGACGATAAAAAGTGAGGTCGCGAAGCACGCGGTCGCAGATGTTGCGTGGACCCGTGGCGGCGGCGTGCTAACTCTCCCACGGCGCGCGGCCTATGTACGGTTCGAAGATACGACGTGCTCGAGCGGCGGCGACCGTTAATATTATAATATTATATTCCATTATATTAAACATTAATTATTATTGAATTCTAAAGTGTCTAAACGAAAATTTTATTCAGACGTCAATAATATTATCCACAATAGTACAAAAACATATTTTGAATAAAGGCGATGATTACAATTTCTCTATTAATATTGTTACTGCGTCTGCACACTGTTTTGTGTCTCGATATATTTGGTATATTGCGTTATGACATTGATTTTGTAATATATTATAAAATCAATGGTTATGATAAAAGCAAACTTTTATACTTTCATACTTTCATAGGTATACCAATTAATTAAACTAATAAAATACGTAGTACCTATCAAAAAAAATTCGATATTTAAATTATTTTTCAAGAACGCACTTGTCGGAAAATAGTAAACTATATAGCTGAGGTATTTAATATACGTCACAAAATAATCGAATATAATATCATTATATTTTATATAAATGATAAAACCTAATGAATTTATAATTTTAAAGGGTTGTTCAGTGGGGTCCTCATAATATATAGAAATATAAGTACATAATAAGTGTGTGTGTATCGACTTAACTAAGAGGGATAGAGTCTAGACTTCTAGATAGAGGTTACTAGGTTAGTTACCACAAAAGGCATAAAGTTGATAGTTCTAAATTGAAACCTAAATAAATGTCTTTAAGGCTTTAAAAAATGTACTGCTTTTATTCAATCACTTGGTGTATATATTATATACGCCTCTCTGTACATTATATTACATACGGAATACTATTTTTATCAATTTCGTCCCTTTTTTAAATTAATTTTAAGCCCTATACTTAAACATGTACAGTAATACTCTCTGTGATGTACTGTTTTGTAAGATTATAACAGCCGTATACTATGTCGTTTCCGGGGCACACTTTTTCGATTTCCACCGTAGTCTCTAGTAGTGAAAACCGACAATCAACATAATTATGTCATCTTGACAGATGTGAATAATTTCTCTCTCTCTCTCTCTCTCTCTCTCTGTCTGCCTGTTCGTCTGGCTATCACTATATTTCTTCGTCGCCGTCACATTACAATATATTAGTATAGACAATACCGATATATACATATATATATATATATATATATATTATATATTAATAATATTATACATAACATCATAATCATCGTTCGACTTTACCTTTCCCGCACCATAATAGGACGTATGCCGCTGCGCAAGGTCCGTGGCCGGTCTTCAATGACACGCCGCAGCTGAATGCGTACGATTTTTGCTCGCCAATATATTATAATTTATATACAATAATATGTTATATAAATATTATAAATATTTTAGTTTATTGCTCTATTAAAAAATCACATCCGAGAGAATAAAACGCACTCTTTCACACACGACGTGTACGCGATACCAAAACGAGAATATAATATTATTTTTACGGAAAAACAAAACGAGACACGTGTGTACACTTTACATAGATCATCATAATTATTATAAACTATATTTTTAATGATATTTTGAAACCTCACATAATCGTCTTAATTATTATTATTATTATTATTAATGTCGTGCTAATATTATATTATGGCGACGGAAACCGCAGACGTACTGTAATGAAATCGAAACCGGTGCGACTGGCAGTTATTGTACGCGGCGAGAACGATTTCGTACGGTGTCGCCGTGTGTTGCCGTTCGGGTGAGCCAAGGTCGAGGCAGCTGAGTCGTTGGAAATCGCGTGCACGTGGGGTTAAACGACACGCCGTGATGAGCACATGACGATACGCGCGACGATCGGAATTTTACTTTTTTCGCCCCGTTTTGGTACCTACGACCCCTGTATCCGCCTCCTTCCCCACCGAAAAAATCCATAATAATCCCGTTTTGTTCAGACACTACACATAATATATTTTATACCGCTATTTCTTATTATATCATTATTCGCAGTAAGGAACTGAGGAAGTATAAACTATGTCTGTCCCACCGTGGCTGTCTATTCATTTTTTCAACGATTCCTTTTTAGGGAAGTTCAAATCATGATCATAATATACATAATACAAAATACATAATATACTGGTATATAGTTTATTATGCTGCTGTTCTGATGGCTATTATTTTATATATTATTTTATGATATGGAACGAAATGGATTTTGTAGACCAGACGTCCAAACCTACCTAAACTAAAATTTATTTTTTCGTGAAGCGTGTTTACATTAATCTTTCAATTTGAACAAAATATGACTTAAGAAAAAAAAAAGGGTGGTGCGGCTAAAAATATAAAATTACCTCACACCGCTCAAGAATCGAAAACAATTTCTGGTAGGTATGTTTAATAAAAAGACGTAACATGAAACAGTAAGCAAGCAGTAAAAAAAAAATAAATAATTTAAAATAATATTAATTTGTAAATATATCGTATACCTATAGAGTATAGGCGATTAGGTGATGAATCAGGTAAAATTGGTTTATAGATGATGCAGTTGAAAAATTTTCAAAAATAAAAAAAAATGAAGATACTAATATTTTTATTTATCAATAAATATTGCCATAATAGATGGTAGACTTTTAATTTATATAGGTGCACAATTGTTTTTATAAAATATCTGCCACCTTCTATTTAAAAATGATAGTACCTAGTTAATAAAAAGGGTAGCATAAAAAAATGTAGATAACATATCGGTTTTTTTTTTACCTATTCGGGCCGGTCAAAACGTTTGCCCCCCTCTATTGAAAATGATTCCACTGCGTCCAAAGGAAAGACAGTTATAAATAATATTACTTATGCTAAACTATAATTAATTTCTATTCAAAATTCATGGAAAATAAAACGTTTAAATGTCCACAAAATCGTTTAGTAAATTATAGGTAGGGAGTTAAGAATATTGAAATTATATGTAACACATAATGATCATGTGGTTACAGTTTCATTAATAATCTAACCACCTATTCATTTTTTTTTTTAATGTCGGCCAACTCAAATGTTCAAACAACGTATAGAAACAAACGTTTGCTTTAAAAATAAAATCTAAGTTAAAGGTACAAAACATACAAAAGGATGGGATACAAAAACCGAATAACATGTGTAGGTATACAGAACAAGAAGGAAAAGAGCTGTTATTGATGACGTAACACGGGGAGTGGGGTGTGCATACTCGACTGGTCTACGCATTGCAGTATCTACCTACGCACTCACAATATATGTTCTACTCTATTTTTCAAATCCCAAAAATCCCACAAACATTGTGTTATGTTAACCCTTCTTCTCCTGCTCCGACCGTTTGGGGTCATTCGTTACTCGAAACTGCCACAGAATATGTATTAATCGCGTACAATAATAATAATAATAATAATAATAATAATAATAAACACCGGACGTGCACGTGGACAGTAGCCAACCCGGCCGGGTGAGCTCGTCTAGACGCTCGATCTGCTGTCACGACGACTCTCGGATAATATTATTGTTGTGTTTGTATTAATCATGTGTTAAAATAATATACAGTTTAAGTCTATTCTTCGGTTTAAGTATTTTTACACTGCGCGTGACAATCTCACGATTTGACGCGTTTTTTTCGTCCACGAACACATTATATTTTTTACGACTCGTCGTTTCATAATATTATGCATAGAAATTAGAAGCCGATTTTTATGAGTTTTATTATGTATGGTACGGCACCGTACACTGTGCGTCAGGTGCAGTGCAGTATTTGTTTTCGATCTACGGTTTTGATTTCAGTCACTGCTTTCTAAGTAGGCACTTTCGGTAATTACTAATATTATTGCAATCGTTAAAATAGTTATACGACATGCCTCCATATTGTGTACCTATTGGATATGCATTACAAAAGCTCTCGCAAGTACCTATATCGGTTTGCGTCTAGTCATGATTGGTCCGGGTTTTCTCCATAATTATCTCTCCAAACATCGGCCGTCGTCGACTAGTTAATAGTTTAGTCGGATATTAGTACGAATTGCGATTTTGATACTTTTACCGGTGTCCGAGTTGTATAGGTAAACCTATAGGTACGTCTTGTTCGACATAATTGTATTATCATACACGATATAGTTTGATAAGTTCTGCGTAGGTTCTGCGCAAAAAAAAAAAGTGAAATAAATAATTAGCAAAAGTGAAAGATGTTTAAGGAGCATATTTCATATAATAACACGAGATTCGTATGTCGTGTAGGAAAATCGATTTTAGTTTCGACTTCTAGATAGACTTCTCGACTACTAACCAGTATTAAAAACCCGAGACAAGTATTTAACGATCGACGAAAGCATATACTACTTTGTAGTCTATAATTATTTTAGAGCGAAGTATGTACATTATTTTCAACACATTATTTCTTACGGCTAACGACCTAACGAGACTGTTATAATATAATAGTGATCGTTTAATAAAAGATAATGATGTATAAACTTATTTTGAAGTTTGATCTACTAATATAATTCCGATATAATATAAAATATATATCTTTAATCTTTACACAACCAGCCTGTAATATTTTTTTGTATAATATAATATATTATATTCCCTTAGGCTCCGGGTTAACTACTGGATACTCATAGAAATATTTAAAAAAAAAAAGTTTATATGATTAGGAATTCAGTTGGCTTATAATTTTTATTAAACCACGTCATCTCACGTAATTTACTCGGTTAATCAATTCCGTGATGCTTGTTTAAATAAAAAAAATGGAGGAACTCATAGAAAAATTTAAAAATATAATTTTTAAGTAGTTATTATATTTATCAAATTTAATTTAATTTAGTGCTTTAGAAAATGTTATTATCATTACTTGTCTTTTACTTATAGCCTGTTTAGTCAATGTTTATTTTTTTGGTTCAATATTAAATCTCATTTTAAATACGTATAATTGTATAAATGTATACCTAATACGTATTATTGTAATATAATATAATAGTATAATACTAATTACTACCACACACATACGATTACACTTATTGTCCAACATATGTTTAAAAAAAATTGAAAATAAAGTCATCCCTAAATATAACAACATATGTTTAAAAAAAAATAGAAAATAAAGTCATTCCTAAATATAACTTTTAATATTATTATGTGTGTTTAATTGCAATGTAACGAATTGCGTAGTTACATGTAACGTAATTAACTTTATTTATTATTTTTTTTATTATAGGTACCGTTTTATAAATTTTAATACTTTAGTTAAAACTTTTGGAGAAAAAACTGATTGTAAGATTAGATTAATGTAGGTAATTAGATAATAGTGTTTTAGTATTTATAAGAAATATGATTTATTATACGCACACGTAATAATTATTATTCGGAATGTTGTGAGCTATGGCCCTTTGAGAGTTAAAAACTTATAACTTATAAGTTATAAGCTTATGACCGTCGGTAAAATTTAAAGACATTTTTTTGTTGAACAATATAAATCAGGTGTATATTAAATAATTCGCATTTGAAGCTTTAAAAAGTGAAGTGGTGTTTCTATATATTATTCAAAGAACAAAACAAATATTAATAATAATAATGACTAATGAGTAATATACTAATTGATTTCCTGGTTTTTATTTTTATTGTAACCTATTAAAACTGTATCGAGTTGTTTTACTCGTCATAATATATAATATTATATAGGTGCATTTTATGACTCAGATATTTTTTAAGAATCAAATTATGAAACACCTACGCTCGTTTTAATATAATATTAAGTAACAGGTAACGTTTCACACTCCCCGAAAGACTTGCAACTTAACACTAAATAATGAAAATACTATAAGCGAATAGAATATTTGCATTAAATTAACATAAAAATTACAAGAGTGGGTATCAAAAATAATAGAGTTTTATTTGTATAAAAATGTTGGTGCAATATCATCAACATTTTTCATGACTTGTAAACTGTATATTATACTGTAATAATACGGTACATTATTATATAATATGTATTATGTATATACCTACCTAAATAGTATATACAGTATACACATAATAATAAATGAAATTGTTCACTAATTTGTCTTGTCTACTTGCTAACAAACATTTATTTATACGGCCATGAAAAATGAATATTAATGTAATGCAATAATATTTATAGTCAAAAAACACGTTATTTTTCTCAAAGGGCGTTTTTGTATTTACATTTATTTAATTTTCTTGAATAAAGCATCATTACCCAATTCTTAAAATTATCTATCAAGTCATGGTGGTAATTATTATTTAAAAGATATTATTTTTAACTCGAGAGTGCATTTTAATAAATAGGTGGGTAGGTAATATTATATTTTATCATATTCGCTTCTATCACCTCTTCTATCCGTCCATCTGTACAAACTCTATCATCATATTTTCTAATTATTCTATACAAGCATATTAATATACTGTTGGTTTTATAAATATTAATAAAAATGTAGGTAATACATTGATTTATAAAATATTTTAATAATACATTAAGTAAGATATATAAAAAAAAACAACATTTCATTGAATAATAGTTTCGTAACAGGGGAAAAAACTTTATTGATTGTGGCTTTTGTTTTTTAGGACTTTGTTGGTCGTGTAATATAGTAACATATAAGTTATACAAGTATACAACTTCAAATATATGAAATAACAGAACACGATTTTATTGTAAGGCACGTGAAAACCTTGACAGTTATGATACTGTTTCAAGGACTACGAATATTGTGATATCCAATATTGCTGCAGGCCAACAAAAAACGCAACGACCTTTGAAGACATTTTTATTCATAAAATACTTTTGTGCACATTCTTCTTCTTATTTAATTGAAATTCTTGACTACATATGGAATAAATCTTTTTCTATCAATACTAATTATAGTATGGTGTCTTAATGAATAATATGAATAAAATTTATAGTATACTTTATTTATTATTAGAGTATTACTATATACTGAATAAATACTTGTTACTGCAGTGCTCGATTGGCAAGTGGTCATGGTCGCCGGTCGGACGGTACTCGGATCTTCTACTAAGTACTTTATTACAATTTACAAATGCCCCAAACGTCCCAAACAGCGGGTTTAGTTCAACTATACCACGAAACGCTAATTTAATTCAAGTCTAAGCACTGCTTTAAGGTAAACGATTATTTTCATAATTATTATTATCCCCGTTAGAATAATGATAAAATTAATACCAACCTGCTTCAGGTAATGCAAATTTAAATCTGAATTTAAAAAAAAAACCGAATACACAGGACCTGATTTACGGGTTTTTATTTCAAGTTTAATTAGGTACTTATACATAAACATAATATTAAGGAGAGTATGGAGACCCCCTTCACAAAACAAAAGCTACACACAAACTATAACTAAAAATTAAATATACGTCGACCCGTAAACGTGAGTGAAGTTCTCTTCCGGGGCCCCCACCTCTACGAATTTATTTGAAAATTATGTAAGTACACAGTTGGCAAATAATTTTCAAATATTTTCAAATCGGTTTCCTGGCATGACCCCAGCAAATCAATTTAGAATTTCGAGTCGAAACTAGTACCAATCGTTTGTGTTTGTAAGTTCGGTATAGTATAATATATTGTTATGTCGCACTATATATACTATAAATATTATTCAATTATATACGTATATGTATATATAATTGAATAATACAACTTAGAAACCTTTTACATAAGTCAGCTGACTACATAATATTATTATAAGTTCAATAATGCAAAAACATAAAAATAAAATATTATTATTGTAATGTTAATACATAATAGTTTAACATATATTTTAATTTATTAAGCTGGGCATTAACAAGTAAAGAATTTTAAGTTCAATTAAAAATGTAAGTAACTTCTAACTAGTTCTTTAAACAAGTTTCTTTTTTTAAAATTAACTTTTAACTTAATTGTTTAATTTTTTCCCATGTTATTCAGTAACATATGAGTTCATTAATTGTGTCACGTTAAGTTAATATTTTCTAAATATAAAACCCCATAGATTTTAAAATATTATATTTTGTTTAGTAGTTTTTTTCATAGAAATTTAAAATTCATACTTGGACAACATTTTATACCTACCAAGTTAAACAAAGAATAACGATTTTTAGTTATCTTGTTATATCTAAAAATATTTTTTGTGGGAATTTGATACTTTTAACGTAAGTATATTATTATTTATTATACACATTAGTACATTACACACAATGACATTTTCAAATGCAATGGTTTTGGTAAAAAATGAGTCTACCTACTGTATTACCTACTAATAGTATAAAATCAATTACTTAATATCAGTATAATATAAATGTATCATAAAATATATTATTTAGTAATATAGTAATATAGGCTGACAGACCATTTCAAAATCGTTTTTCTTACATGCATTGATTTATCATTGAATTCAAATTTAAATTTGAACACATACATTACAATTTACAGTTACGAGGTATATTCGACACTTACTGTAGTACATCAGAGAGGTTATCTACTTTCCCCCTTTTTTAATTTAACGTCCATATACATTTCACTAAATACTTTCATTGAATTTGTAAATAATACACCTAGTAGGTATTTTAAATTATTTTATCATATTTAATTTACCAAGTGCTATATTATCCAATCCACCATAGGTGGTTTTCCCATCTCGGTCGAATTATAGTTCATAAAGCTGGGTACGCTGTCGCTTATTTGCTTCATAAGCCAAGATATTATAATAAGTGCTGTGTTTTATATTTGTTAAATTTACACATACACCAATTTTTTTAACAAAAATTATTTCATTGATTTATAAATACTCTATAGGTACCTACTATAGACTCTAGACCACATGAAATCACTTCTCGTGTGCCTATATACATATGTTTACGTTAAATATTGTTGGCCTTTTCTTAAGACTTGTCAAGAACAGTAATGAACCACATCTGCTTATACATGCACCTCTCACGCACCCATTGTCACATATCCAAAAAATCGTGTAAAAAATTATCAAAATAAAAGTTTGATTTTGGAAATGAAAATTTAGGTACAATACAGTGTCTGGAGAGTGATGACGCAAAGTATTTGACGGTAGTGACGTCTAAACAAACACACAAAGCGTTTGACGCGTCGTCGAGGAATGCAGTTCATAAAGATACATATGTCTTCAGTTATTTGTGTCTTAACCCTATTTTGCCTCTATTAATTGTCGTGACTAGACGTGCAAGGAATCCATTCAATTATAAAAAAAACCTATTTAAGAACTTTTCAATTTAGTATAATTAAAGCTGCACTAATCTTGTTATCAGAAAAAGATGTAACATTTGTTTTCGATTTCAATTTTCAATTATTACTAACACGAGATCACCTCAAATATCATTGTGGAGAACCTGCAAACTTATTGTGCAGCCACTGCAGGTTGATTACAAACTGCATATTTAAATGACCTTTTAAATATCTGATAGAAATGTGATACATCTCTTTTTACCTGTTAATAAAGTATTTTAAAAACAACAGCATAAAATAAACGAGTGAATAGTTTAAAACTGAGAGTGACGTGTCATAATATGTATATTATTATGTTTTAATACAAATATGTACCTACGTTTAATTGCGTTTACCTATATAGACGCATAGACGAATAGTCTTTTACTGTAGTAATATACATTTTAACTGCAAATAAGTTAATTTAATGTTTAATAATGTCATAAAATACAATAGTAATAATAATTATTGCTGGTTTTGGGTCATTAAAGAACAGTTTAGGTACGTATATTATACTCCAACGACATAAAATAATCAGCCAACTTAAATCATTTATATTCACAGTGCACATTATAATGTTATACCTCATATATCCAGCGACGTTTCGGCGAATGTACTCACGCAATTATACGTACGTGGCCATAATATCGTATAAATAAATAATATAAGTTCTGATTTTTGCCAAAACGATGTGAAAGTTGTAAAACAAAATAATAAAACTTTATAAGAAGATATTATTATAAAATATTTAAAAAAAAACCATAATAATGTACATTGTACCTGATTTTATGCCTTTCGTTCTTCACCGGGGGCTTACGCCGTAGACTGCTCGGGACGACCAGGCTGAAAGCATCGTCGGCATGGCTTACATCGAAATATAATTATATAAATATCTATAACACTGTCCCACTGAGTCCGAGCTCCAAGAAAACGAGAAAAGTTCGAGAAACTGAAACAATATAACCAAAGAATAACGAAGAAAATCGATATTATACTGCTTGACCCACCCAATGAATTGATGGTATACCTATTAGATAGTTGTCTAAACATGATATCTTAAGTTATTCGTTATTATTTATAATCGATTAATCGATAAATTCGATATTATACAGGCAGCAAGTTTATACTAATGTTTTTTTTGTCAGTAATAGCTATACACTTAGAGTTGTTCACTACATCGATTACCACATTATAATTAACTCACGATCCTCAGTGGCGTGATTTAGGATTTCACTGATATGAACATACATTTTGGTAATGCCCTTTTCCCGGTTCTCATGTAATATATGTATTATTATGTTTAAAACAATTTAATTTACCTATTTTATAATGTATTAATACATCATTGTATATGAACTAATGTATTATGAATACTATTTAAAGAACATTATAAGTATATGTTATAATAGTGTTATACACTTATACCATAGGTATAAGAAGAAAAGAAATAGAAGAGGAATGTTATACCAATGTATTAATATTGAATATTTGAAATACATATAAGCTATTATCGAGTAATTATTATACTAATATTGTATTTATTTAAATTTTAAATATATAAAATAAATAAACACAGATCATTTTCGATGTGCTTTTATTCTGGAAACCCCCCATAAATTATTTCGTCATAACTTAATGATGTTGTCAACATTTACTGTGTTTTAATGTTTAGTAGGTACCTACCTATGTTCATAAAATTTAAACGATCGTCGTTCATAGACATGATTTAACTCTTTTTATGAGTATTTTATGTACTGAATGTGAGTTTCGCTGAAATATTTGAGACGCAGACCAACAAGGTGACGATTTGATGATGTGAACCAAGTACATGTTCTGAAAAAAGTTTAAAATTAAATCGTTGCGGTCGAATGCCAAGCAAAATAATGAAGGGTGATACACATCCGACTTCCGCGATTGGACCAAAACGTCGTACGGTACGTGACCATACGACCGAGACGATGTATAATGTACAATATGATTATAATATGATGTTGATTTATTGTAAAATTTAAATTATTTCAATTAAGTAGGCTTCTCTTTTTCCTACGAATACTACAAGTCTAATATATTATATGTTGACAAACATAATAAATTCTACAACTATAATGCCTATAATAGTTGCAGTAATACACATCCAATAATATATATATATATATCTGTCTATCTTCATATCCTATATTTATAATCTAATGTTGTTGAGACTTTGAGAGTTTTTCTAAAACACAAACCTATTAAACGGTTTAATTTATAATAATGATAAATTTCTATTAGCGCATTATTATTTTTACAATTTTATTCAAATTCCATGGTTTCTGCCAAAAAATTTATACTTAAATATACAATATTGTATCAAATTAAAATTAAGTCATGAGGTAGATTTTTATTTCAGTCGTATTTTGGAAGCAATTTTAATTTTTTTCTCCCTCTTTAAAAATAAAACTTTCAAATTTTTTAATCAGATATTTTCTATGGACTTATTTTTTATACTTATTTGACATTTGGACGCACTATAAGAAACTATATAGGAATGCGAGCAAATAATATTATTATTATTTTATTGATTTCTTCGAGAAAATTAATCATATCGAATCGTTGAGAAATTCCACCATTCAGTCCTGAATACTTGTGACTTGTGAGTTGTGGTTACGGATTTTTAAAACGTTATATTTTATTCACAATATTATATTTCCTTCCTGTGAACATGGCTATATATAATATGCTGTTTAATTTTAACAGTTCGAAACACGGTGTCCAAAACGCCTATTTTGTAACCAGCTTTAAAGCTAACTTTATATTGAAAAACTTTATATAAGGGTTGTCACTTGTCACAGTTGTCAGATTATTTGATTAATATAATAAATAGCAGGTAAAGAAATAAGAGTTTATTACTTTAATATAATATATTAACCAGTATTGTTATAATTATATACCTACTACATAATGTTTAACAGTTTTAGTATAATAAATGTACAACGATTCCTAACCTTTTTTTTTTTGCTAAAAAATAAATATGTTTATTGTTTCAATGAAAATATAAGTATTTATGTTAAACTTAAGTAACTTATAGAAATAAATAAATACAATTGTAATATCTCTATAGTCTATATATTATAATAAAAAAAAGTTAAAAAGAAATCGTTTTGCGTCAAATAATAGACTACATTAGACAAGGGCACCCAATAGGTATTAGTGTCTAGATACATTTTAAAGATGTATATAGAAGGATGCTTCAGATATCACGAAAGAGAGAATTTTTTTTCTAGAATAGAGAGATAAACTTTCAGGTTGTAATAAAAAATATTGAAGGGCTAAAGGTGAGCGATGCGAGCAAGAGGCAGTGCAATCAGCTGTAGCCTATATAGTTATGAAAATATATTTGTAGGGGTGTTCTACTTCCTATAAAATAAAAAAAATATTATCTTATAGCAATCGTGTACAGTTATGCTCTTTATATATCTTTATTTATCGCCCCCTCGCCTTACATGAAAAATGTTCCTGCCGTTCCTGCTCTACCCATACTGCGCGTGATGGCATGTTTGGCTTAAAAAACGTCTGCGTATTCACGCGGTCCCCGGAGGTTATCAAATCGATTTTTACGGAAACTTGAAGTAGACGTCGTCGTCGTCGTCGGAGTTATTCACGGGCAATTTTCACACTATATTATTTCGGTCGCGGTCGAGGTTTCCGAATGCATATAACCATAAAACCGTCTGCCATTGCGTAATGCGTCTCCGGATCCGCGCACCCTGACTGGGGCGGAGGTGTCGTGATAAATGATCGTCGTCTTCGATTCGTCGCCGTCTCGGCAATGTTTCCGCGTCTATTTATAATACGGATCCGTGCTTACGCACACACAATATAGTATAATAATAATGCGTGTACTATATATCATGAAATACGAGGTGTTCGTAAAGTTCCGGACACCTTGACGTATTGATCCATGTACGCGCATTCAAATTTGGCATCTGCGAGCACCTACCGAAAAAGTGCGAAAATAGGTATCTATATTAAACATTTTTAAATTTAGGCGTCACTCTGCGGTTTGTCGGTCGCATATATTTCTAATACATTTTATTTACAGTGCAAAATACCAATTAAAAGTAAAATATCAAAAACAACAACCACCGACTAGAGAGATCGAGATAATGCGTTGTATATAATATTTTGGATTGAATTTGAAAAAAGAGGGTATTTTCTAAACGAGGAGTACGTAAATATTAATGTGTCTCGTGCAGTAACAGTGGCGAATTTAAATAACATATTCTGAAAGGGGGTGAGTGTGAGGCTTATAGGTATAATGCCATTGGTGTGTTCAGACTCAGACGGCGACGAATGAATGCCATTTATATATTTTGCATTTTAAATTTTTTTTAATTTAATTTTGAACCGATTGCCCAAAGTTGTCCATACGAACGCCTATCAGATTTCAGCCCCCCGCCGCGGCGTATGCCTCCACACGCATACCGCGTGCTCTTCGCGACACCCTGTATACACCGTGATACCCACGCGCACGCACTACGCACACGCACGCCGAAACACACGCGTCGCCGGCGGCGTTGCACCGCCGTGACGCGGCTTGCCGAAAAGCGCGTGCACCGCCGCACCAAAAAGCGCGTGCACCGCAGCCGATTACTACTGGCCCGTGGCGTGCACCGGCGGACCCGCGCGCACAACGTCCCGACGGGCGACGACGGTAAATCGTCGTGTGCAGCGGCGGCCAGGCGCCGGTGGACGACGGTGTGAAAACCCGAAAACCATCAAGTCGGTAGCCGGCAGGTAAGAGAAACAACCGTCGTATATTGTATAAACTGCACTCACTACATCGTTTTTTTTAAATACGCGAAACACGAGTTTTTTATCATATATATTAATAATAATAATACTTTATTTTGCAAAACAACACGGGACACATCACACATTATATAAATACGTAAATTAATTAGTTGCAGCACCCCCTAAAAGCAAAGCTCGTGCTGGGGGAGAGGTTCTCATATTATATTAACTTAAAATTAATACATAAAATAATAAATTAGTAATAACTGCACTAACAACGATAGTGTCCTGCAGTAGTCGGTGCCGATAATTATATACGCTGACGGTGGGGGGGGGGGCTACCGTGTAGTAGTGGTTCATTTTTATTATTATTATTACCATATATATCGATCGGCCGAAGAGAGTCGCCGCCGTCCCCCACGTGGGCACACACTTTATACGTTTTTGACCTCGGGACGAGTACGACGACGATGACGTATACAGACTATTTAATATTAAGGCGTCTTTACCCCTAAACACGACGGCGTTATAATAGCGTATAATATTACTGCACAGCTGACAAACGATCGCGGACGGATTTCGACGATGATCGTCGTCGTCGTCGCGGTCGATCGTCACTGTCAAAAGAGTCGGGCTGGTGCGTCGTCGTCTCCTCGGAGTCTGCTGCAGTAGAGGAGCATTTTTTACGTCAGCTTAAGATTTTCGAGTTTAAATGTTAACCGTTTGCAGTGCGTCCAGCCTGCTATAGAGCACATATTATACGATATCGTTTTAGCCTCATGCGATTTGTAGTTACACGACACACGAAATGCCAAACTATAATGTTGTGCGGCGCCGTCAGTTTTCGTCGCAGTCGTTCTGTTTGACGTTTAGCCGTTCATAGGTAAGTTAAATTTTATGATATTTATATTATATATATAGATATATTATGCCTATTATCTTTATTACGATATCTTCTTCTTTTCTTCTCGGGCGACATCGCAATCGTCATAATTTATTATTATCTTTTGTTTTACGCGCATACCGTACCGCGGCTTACTGTCGAACGACACGGAAACCTTTCCGATTGATATTGTATTATATATTATTATTTTTTCGTATACCTGTATACAAAATGGCATTGCTCTTATTATTATATTAGTATAGTGGTAATTGTGTTTCCGTGCGCTTTAAAAGAATATTGCGAACGGGACATATTTTTATGCGCATTACACGCCGTGCGACTGATTACCACCGCCACGCAATACGCCTACCTATATTATTACTATTATTATTTAGTATACTGCAGCTCTATTATTGACATTAAACGAAATGGCAGAGCTTTGAAAAATGCATATACCTATATGGAATCGTATAGAGGTACCTGCAGTGTATATATATATTAAATCGTATTCGTCGCGGTTGTAAGGGAATGTCTCGAGAAAAAAATATTAATAAATATATGCGATACGATACGATATATATATATACGAAAAAGATTGATGGATGAACCCGCTACGCAGACTTTTGATTTCGTGACGCGAGTACATTAACCTCGTCACCGTGCACTTGGTAACGGGCCACAGTTGTGTAATATCATAGAGTTGTTTTTTCGTCCGTTTATTATATTTGGGTCGCGAATAGTTAAGTAACAAAGCGGCGTTGTTCGGTCTTAAAATCTTCGGTTAAGACGGCGATATATCGTATAAAATGACCGCCGTGTACATGCAATATATTTATATACATATACTCGGATATACCTAAACATAAAACCACCGCACGTACCTACAACATAAATGGGTATTCCTACTTCCTGCGACGATATTTTACTGCAGCGGCGTCTTCCGTTGTTTAGAAACGCCATTTTTGTTTTTTTAAAGATAAAGACACCGCTCGATGACCTCGTGCGCGATACCTCTCTGCATAGGTATACTGTTGTAGTAAAATAACAAAATAGTATAGAAAATGTCCGCAGCACGACTGACTGTGGTTTAAAATTTGTTGTATACACGACGGGTCAATATAGGTCAATCAATGGATGGTTTCCTCAAGTCTCACTAAATTATTACACACGCGCGCGCACTAGCAGAATTTCTTTGAAACCCACATATATTGATGTTATACCTATACTTTAAAGGTATCTACACTAACCTGTATATGTAATTTATATGTGTCATAATTAGTAGTTTACACCATCACTCGTCAGATGCGCTAAATATTTACACTATTATAATATTATTATTGTTTTTTGTCGATCCGACACGAATAACGATAATAATAATAACAATAATAGTAATATCATGATATTATGTATACTTACTGCTGCGTCTGTATCATACGATGTATATAAGCTGGCGCCACTTCCTCCAGGCCGCACGCGCTTTCCAGCTCTTTTATAAATACATTTCGTTGTATTGTTTCACACGCACATCTGGACAATCTCCCGGCGGAGACGATAACGCCGATACGGAAAAACAAAATATATATATTTATAACGCGAGTCGAAACAACAACAGACTATATAGGGCGAGTAACAACATATTGTATCCCGAGATGCTCATCACTCGTGTAAAATGGCATAAGAACGTTGTCGCGTGTTCCGTTCGTTTCTGTGCCGCGAAGCTCCTCTCGAAAGCGATCACGCAGTGGATATTGCAATCCTATTCCGGATAGGCATCGCAATCGCGTATAGGAGGTGCTATATTGACTTTTTGTGAAACATATATATGTTTTTTCCAGTATCGACACTCACGACATGGATGTCTTCTCGAAGGCTGGTCTGTTTCCGAAAAAACACCATCGCTGCATATCGTTGGAAAGGTAAGACTGCATGCCACACGCGCCAACACTGTGTTTTGAGTTATTAAAATACATTTAATTATTCAAAGAAAAACATACCTTGCCCCCCCCTCACCCAAGCATCAGGAACCAGGAACCAGCCATCACATACAAAACTATACCCTAGATCTTATTTTTTCCTTTCAATTTTCAGCGGCCAGTCGTCGACTAAAAAATCATGCCTGCAAAAGACGCCGTCGGACCCACCGAGATTTTTTCCTCGGCGGTACTCGACGCCGGAATTGGCGATGAGAAGACACGCGCTCAGATATCAACAACGCAACGACGACGTCCCGCCCGGACAGCCGATATCAAACAAATCGTGTCAGACCGACATCTTGGGATTGGACAAATACTTGCAAAGGCCCACGGGTAACACGAGCTCGCAAAACGAGTCGGATGCAGTTAGTTCGGAGGCAACGGTGGCGGCGTTGAGGGCGTACAAAAAGCCGTCAAAAAGGCCGAAGGTCCGGTCGGTGGCGGTACACTGCGAGAGGAGGAGGCTGTCGTTCGCGGCGTTCAAAGGCTGCCAAAAGTTCAAGCACGTGTACAAGCGCAAGATATCGTTACCCCAACCGTCGTCGGCGACTACCTCGACGGACGACGGACGCCGCCGAGACAGTAGCGTGTTGCCGAAACTGTGGCCGGACAAGACAGCGGAAACGGAAAGACCGGTGGCCACCAACAAAGTCAGCGTAGCCGTCAAACTGCCCAAGATACCGACCAGGGATGCGCGACCGGAAGCTGAAAGGCCTGACGACGTAAGGACGAGACTGGCCAGACTGACCAGGCCACAGTCGACGGGCAGTAGTGGCGACGGGAGTGGTGACCGGAAACTGGCGGCTGCATACTTCCGGGCCAAATCAGCTCCGAAAATCTACTCACCAAGATTTCAAGCGACAGCACCACAGCCGTCGGACCGCAAACCACTGCAATCGACGCCCGGGACCAGCGACACGGCCGATACCACGCTCGACATGACGTTCGGCCGACGACAGCCGGTTGACGCCACGTCCACGATGACGGCCACCACGGAGTCCGGCACTAGGACAGTGTCCACGTCCACCACATTCACCGAACCCGGTTTCCCTATAGTGTTCAGCTGCGAGAGTGTTCTCCGGCACCCGTTGGATGGGGGTTACGTGTCACACACCGAGAGCCACCGATTCAGCGTGCACTACGTGTCAGCCGACTCTGCCCGGTCATCGGTGACGGCCACGTCCGACACCGATCGAGACACCGGCCCGTCGTTGGTGTTCACATCAGCTGGCGCGTGCCAAAACGAACGGTGCCTAACCGGTGAATCGGTGTCCGTGACGCTAGGCGGCAAACCGAACGGGCCTGCTGCATCCACGTCCACTACTGGCGTGGCTGGCGAACGGCGTCTGGTCGCCGAACGCTGTACCGACGTACGTCGATCAAAGGACGAAGCGGTGGCCGACCGTGGTACATGCGATACGGCAACTGACCGTAGTACATGCGATACGGCAACTGACCGTAGTACATGCGATACGGCAACCGACCAAGGTACCATCGAGACGGCCACCAACCAAAGTACCGTTGAGACGGCCAAAAACCAATGTAATATTGAGACGGCTACCGACCGCCGGACCAGCGAGACGGCCACCAACCATCGAACCTGTGAGACCGCCACTGATAGTGGAACCTGCGAGATGACGGCCACCGACGACGACGACCAAACCGCTAGTGAACCACCACTGTCACCACCATCTACCTCGTCTCCATCGTCGTCTTCGTCGGTCCGGTACCGTTGGCCGGTTGACGAAAACCTCAACCCAGCGACCAATATCGTAACGGTCGTGAGTGCCGAAGAGCTGGGAAATGGCCAACACGAAACCGTATGGAACACCGAAGAATTTTGCGTTTCGGGAAAAGACAACGGCGCCAACGCGTTCGAAAAGCCTGCACCGCCGACGGCAGTAAATAAAACTATTGATACTTTGGGTGAAGCCGGAGGGAGGGAAGAGGGCGATGAGCTCGAATTGCACGCACGCACGGACGATGACGACGACATGCCATTACAATCCGACGAACGAAATTATGAGCAGTTGACACAAAACCATCAAATAATAGAATCCAGCCGTACCGTTTCGAATCAGTCGCCGAAACTCGACGACACGGAATCGGTGCTGGTGGGTCGACAAAACGATTTGAGACCAATCGAAAGCGATAATACGCACGCAAACGTTGCCGAGCCTATTGCAGCTGAGCACTTCGGCACGATAAACGCCGAAACCACTGCTACAGAACAGCACCGATCAATCGTGAACAACCTTCTTACCGTCCCATCGGATCGGCGTCTGCAGTCGGACGAGGATACGGCTGCGGCAGAGATCTTGGCGTCGCGGCGTCGTAACGAGATGCAACGTTCAGAGTCGTCCGGAAGACGTGCGGCTGCGGGTGCAACGGAGAGGAATCATCGCGAGGGGCAACATGAAAACGGACAAACCGTGCAATCGAACGCCAACAAGCGCAACATGCCCAATAGACTCGACGACAATATGAGCCGCAAACGGGACGACAGCCGGGACGCCGATCCTCGTCACCCCGGCAGTCGTTTGTTACAAGGGTCGTCGTCGGGCGCGACAAATGCACAGCACTCGAACACGGTCGATCGCGGATCTGCGGTGGCGAACGCGAAAGATACTACTGCTGTGCCTCGGAACGCAGTGAACGACCACCAGCAACACGGTTACGAACCCTTCGGAAAGCGGACGAACGGACCTCAAGACGGTGACAGACGTTGTGTCCGTGAGCGGGATGTAACGAACGACTGTCGGGGATGCGCCAATGGAGATATGAAAAAAAACGTGGCTGGGAGGTCTGAAGTATACGGCACCGACGGCCATGACCACGGCGGCGGTCACTCGTACGACGCCGGAAAGAATCGGCATCAGGAGTCGAAACGGAGACTGGAGTCTGTGGATGAGGCGACGGAAACATCAAAGCAACAGCAGCAGCAGGAGTCGAACTACGTGGGCGGGTGTCTGTTCGGTGACTCGTTCAACCGTAGCAAGAAACCTCCGCAGAGGTACGGAGAACGCGCCGAGTACGGTCGCAGATACTACGACAACGATCCGAAAAAAGTCAACTTCTTGTCGAAACCCGACTACCGGTACGATTACTATCGCAGCGAGCACGCACCCAAAACTGGCGGTCACAGCCCCAGGGACGAGGATTGCACAGTATTCGCGGACCACGAATCCCATCAAAGCTCGACGGCGCAGCTTCCTTACTATTCGCATCTGGATTGCAAACGTACGTACGGAGGCGGTGGTGATAGGAAATGTACCGCAGACATCACCGACGATGATGATGATGACGATGACGACGACGATGAGAGTCTCACTGACAGCCTGGAAGATGGGTGCAAGTACGAGGGAACGGCTGTGTCATATTTCTTGGCACTCGACGGCCAAAAGTCGGCCGTCACGTTCACTCTGAAGATGCCGGGCACGCTGGAGAGCCGACTTAACCGGCGGCAGAGTCTGCTCAAGAAACACCTGCACGTGTCGACGACGGTTCGGAAGTCTACGGCGGCGGTACGAGTCCGTTCCCGTCACAAGGGGTGCCAGACGCTGTGGACCGTCGAGAAGGGGGTGCAGGTGCAGCGGGGCTCCACAGCCAACATGGACGACCGCAGGGCGCTGGAGACGCTGCTGGCCGGTCTGGGGCGCAACCACGTGTCAGAGAACCAGATCCGGTTGGTCGGCGGCCGGAAAATGGTGTCAGAAGGCAACCAGACAGAACACCCACCAGCGAACCGGCATACCCAGACGACTAGGGACGTGGCCGCAGGACGGGAAACGCCAGACTGCTGCTCGGCGGCCGGGAGACAGAGCAAGAACCAGATGCTCGCAATGAAAAAATTTACCGCTGACAATGCTCTGATGGTGGGTGTGGTCAGGCAGAACAAGTACTGCAAGGGAAAAGAAGCTTTGGACGGTGCCAAAAACGATCAACTTCTCACGCTGTCCAAGGGTTGGATCAACTTTTACACGCTCAGGGCCGACAGTGCGGACGCGGAAGCACAAGGTACGAGTATAATAAACATTATTAGCATAACCCGTTAGCTTCATCTTGAATCTAGCAACAGTTAATATTTTTTTTTTTAATCAGTAATCAGTGGTCCGAAAATTATAATATTATATTGAAAAAATACCTACTTGTTATTTTTGATGAATAAATCTGCAACAAACACAAAATTCGTTAAAAATTAATGTCAAACAGGCGCATTTAATTTATAGCCTATAAGTCATAATATAGTTTTTAATTATTATACCTGCAGAATAATTTTTTAAATATGCTCGTCCTATTTGTATACTAAATTATGCTTATATATTCAAATTCTGATTTTCGAAATTTTTTAAATGAAAATCTTTCTAACTTCTGTTTTTAAAATTGGACAGAAAGGGAGAAAAAGGGAGAAGTTTTTCACTTTAAAAAATTCGGCAGATATTTTTTTTGAGAATTTTCATGTATCTAAATCAAAATTTGAACTAGTTAAAAGTTGTATAACTTTGTGAACTAAGGATAATATATATATCTATGGTAATGGGTTAAGAAGATATGAGGGCTTAGATGATTTCAACATTTTAGTAATTACTATTGTTCTTTCAATATAAATAATTTGTAAAAATGGTCCAAGTATAATAAATATTACATAATATTATAGTTTATACTTTGGAAAACCATTTTTAAGGATTATTATCCTTAGTATAAATAATTTAATAAATCAGAAACTACTATTAGAATTTTGATTTAGATACATCAATCATTACATCATTTTCAGGAAAAGGGAAAGGGTCGGGGGTTTCTTATTTTGAAAATAGATGTTGTATCGCCACAAGACCTTCTTTAAGGTAGTACAAAAAATATCAGGAATTTGAAAATATGGACTTTAGGTAGGTATACTCAAAATTCTATAAATCAGAATTTGAATAATTGTACTATTAAAAGGAAAAATGGGGGTGAGCACGCTTAAAAAATCATTCTTTATATAGGTATTAGTTAGCATTAAAATTGACAAAAACTCGAATGTAGTAGGGAATTTTTTTTTAAAAAAAACGTTTAAAACGCCTTTACCTACCTACCTATAAGTTTTGTTAACAAAATCTTATATTTAAAATCTTAAACAATACCTATATTCATACAACTCAAAACTCTTGTTTTCTACTGTAGTCGAATTTAACGATAACGACGATGAGGTCAAAGCCGAGGACGACAGCCAACAATACACTGTACACGTGCAAGCCATCCCCGAACCTGCCGTGACATTGCCTGTAGTACACGTAACTCATCGAAATAATAATCTGCAATTGCCGAAGACGTCTAGCACTACGACCAAACATTTACCTAAACTCGTGCAGACAGAAACCAATAACAATCATCATTGTCCAACGCATTTGGGTAACGTTTAAATTGTTTACTTATTTGTACATAACATAAATTATTCATATAAGTTATATTAGTTTAATGTACCTAATGGGTATTCGAAAAATACTCAAAACAAGGAAAGTGAAATATATCGAAGATGGGGGCATTAACTAGTTAAAAAGTTAAAATAAATATAGTATAAATAATATTTTTTTTAAATTTTTAACCTTACTATAGTTACCTAGTTAATTTTTTAATCACTTAACTAGACTTAACTAGTCTAACTGACAGTTGAAAAAACTTAACTTTCCCGAATTTATTTTAAAATAATCCATTAAGTTAAACATTTTTGAAAGTTGTCCTTTTATGTTTTTATACTTAAATATTAATACTAAAATTAAAACAATCCCTTATTATAATAAAACAAACATTTCTATTATTTTTCTTGATAAAATAATTTTGTAAATAGATATATTTTAGTAGATTAGATAGTCATAATATAATAAGACCTTAAATTTCTGTTTGATATAAAAAACTCTAATATTTTGTTATATTCTTAGATTATTAATTGGAAATTGGGATGTGTTGTCGTGTTGGTATGGTTTAATAATAATCATATAAAGACATAAAGTAAATTAGGTACATACGTCATACACCCTACATTAAATTTAAAATGAAAAAAAATTGTTTATTATAATTTAGGAAATTAGAAAGGACGCAGTCACTCTTTATGTAATCCACATAATCATTTTAAAAAGTAGATTTTTTTTTTGTTATGTTAATATTTTTCCCATATTAACTTTTAACTTAACGAGTTAAATTTATGATTTGTTAGTTCATTAGTTGTTAACTTTTAACCTCTTGATCATGTGTCCTCTTAAATTAACTTAAATTGAGTCAATTGTTTTCATACCTTTGATAATATTTATTATAAGTTTGTTAAATATATTTTTAATTTCATCCGTGTAGGACTGTAGGAGCAATAATCAATATGCATGAAACATGAATATACTTAATAGTTAATATTATGTTCATTATTAGGTAGGTACTCTTATTTTACCTCTAGTACACTTACGCAGTCACGCCAGCTATTTTAGTGTAACTTATTAATATCTATTCCATTTATATAAATCTCTTCTTCGGTTGTATTGCTCTCCCTATCTTTTTTTTTCCATAACAACACTCACACAGTCACACTGCTACTGAATTGAATCATCTCTCCTCGTATTTCATGATATACCCGAACCATCTCAACCTATTCCCTCTCATTTTATCCACAATTGATGTAACTCCTATACTACCTAGGTAGTAGGTACAGTTACGAGGTAGTAATGTAAACATTTCTTATTCTATCCTCTCTATTCACACCATATATCCACGATATTCCTCATTCTCGTTTCCACTACATTGATTTCATACTCTTTTATTCCTATCTACCTACTTCCAAAGACTCCAACCTATATAATATTATTGGCCTCGCTGCTGTCTTTAAAAATCTAACCTTTTTAAAATTATAGGCATCTTCTTTTTTACACAAAAGTCAATTTACCTGACGTTTGTCTCCAATCTATATATTTATACCTCATCCTATTTTTTATATTCTCCTCAAAACATAGATAGTTAATAATGTATAGGTAGGTAGTAGGTACCTACACAATATTATTATTACCAAGGTAAGTTTTATTAAACATAGGAATATAATGTATAGATAACTAAATTATTAAATTACAATACAAATGTGTATCGTATACCACTTGAACACGCAAGAAATCATTAATAAGACACATCTTACTATGTACTTAAATAAGTATCTGTACCTACATATTAATAATTAATATGTAAATTTGTTATGTGGTCCAACAGTGATCGTATTGCACCATTTTAAGAGAAACTCGCGATACATCGGTAGGTAACCGCATACATACACACAATATTTTTTACATAATATTATTATACCTAACAATTTCAAAAACGTAGGGTTGCTTTTCATGTTGTTACACTTATTCTCTTCAAAAACCACTGAAATTGAATGGAATTTCACTATGGGATAGTTTAATCGTTTAGTGCATACGTGGCACGGATCCAATTACTTTAGAAAATTGAGCGATAAAATAGGAATAAGTAGACACTGCTTATAAGACTCACATAATTTGGACCAGTATACCGATTGAATTTTATAGGCAAAGTGCTAAAAAACATTTTAATTAATAATAACTGTTAAATATTATATGATATTACATATTATAAAATAAATACAATACATACAATATATAAGTAGGTACCTACCAGAGATTAAAGTGAGGGGGGCGCAGGAGGACTCAGTCCCCCTACCTCTGACGGCTGTTAAAAAGCGTCCCCTTTAACAAATTATGATTTTATAATATACATTAGACAATAGACATTATACATAAAATTATATATGGAACGCTTAAAACTATATGGAGTCTATGGAGATAATAATTTCGATAAAATTTGTTGTACCTATAGGTATAGTACTTAAATTATAATATTATACCTACCATATGGCATGATTAGAAATCGGAAATAGGTAACTAATAAGTAATAACCAACACAAAAGTTTATTTTCTACGGTTTTTCTTACGAAATTTGAGTCTTATAACAGAATTTTTTTAATGGATACGTCCGGACCAGGCGATTTCGAGTCTAATAAGCGACTGACCCTTTTATCCGTAGGTAAGTCTTATAAGCGGCGTCTACTGTATACCAAATTTGACCGATTTTTACAGCGATTTAAAAAAAAAAATGGATACGGAACCACTCACTTGACCGTGTTGAAAATCTGTATTGCTTACATTTGTTGTTCGTTATTATTTATTTCCTGAAAAAATAAGATAATAAATAATATGTGTGTACATTAATATTAAGTAAACAAATCTACAGACATTTATCCAAATATAGGTTATTTACAATTTTAAAAGCTTAACTATATAGTTTAAATAGATATTTCAATAAGTAAAGGTACCAACCTAACCTACCTACGTACCAAACTAATCAATTTATTAACTTTTTTGTTTTACAACAATTTTAAATGTTAAATCAATTAAATTGTATTATTGTTACCTATTTACCTAAATACCTAATACCTATCAATATAGGGATGTATAAAAATTAAAATGAAAAATGATATAATTTAGATGGATAAAAATTTGATTTAGAAATGCATTTCCAAATGATTTGTCATTGTACCCCATTTTGATTTGAAATACCTAGATATTCTCATTCCTAATATGATAATAACTTCACACCATTATATTATGGTATATAGTGCATAGGAATAAATAATAATCAGTATTATAATATACGTAATATAAAATATAAATATATCATAGGTACATATTTTTTTACTATAAATTACTTATTATAAAAATATGTTTAAGTACTTACTTCAATTTCCCATAGTAAGTACTTAAGGGTATTAAATATTAATAGGTACTTAATATAAAGGCCCTTAAACTTTAACTGGTATTCTTTTTTTTTTTTGTTTAGTTATAAAACAATTATTCTCATTCCTTGCAAACTAATTAAACAATGTGGTTGATTTATACAGCAGCAGCAACAAATGGTTGGTGTGTAAGCGTGGATGGTCCAAATAACATGCACATGAAGGTTTCACTACTACCGGATAAGGCAGGCATAAAAACATCTGAACATTTTGACCTGCATGGTAATTGCAATTAATATAGAAGAGTATCATGTTTTTGTTGAGCATATAAAACAATTTTTAGACGAAAATAAACTGGATGCCAGGAGATTAGCTTTACAAAGGAAGACCAACTACATGCGCAAACCTTATAGAAATATGAAAAGAACACAATCGACGGTAAATCATTAAATTTAAAAATTTTTCTGTACACATATAGGAATTCTTGTTTAGCCTAGGGACATGTTCTCTGCAGACGTTTCACGAACAGAGTCTGCCTTGTCAGCCGAGAGCAAATACATCGAGACAATTGACACGCAACTATTAATCCACAAGGCTCGAAGGTATGATTGATTAGCGATCACGTTTTAATCATGAGTTTATAATTATTCTTAATGGCGAGTGTTTATTTGAAATAGGCGCTTAAGTCAAGAATGGGACACAAGAATTCAAAATAGAGGTTTAACTGAATCAGTTCAATTAGTCGTTACAGGGGATTCAGTTTCCAGTAGAACATCTCAACATTATGCGACTAGAGGCCAACAGCATTGCTCATTCAGACGACAATCAAGAAGAATTTAATAAAACATTTTTTATAAATTAATTATAATAATAAATACTATTTTATACAAGTAGGTGAATTAGTTACTAACTAGAAAAACTTATAATTATTCACAATTACACGTTTTTACATAATTCTGACTTTATAAGTTGTCTTAAGAATATATGATGTTTCATTAAAATATTAAATACATTATTGTATTGTTATTATTCTTGGACTGAATGTATTTCACATAGAAGCAATAACTAAAATTTTATTGTAGTGTTAAAAATAATAAAATTATTGTATTTTTTGGAAAATGTATGTCAACAGTTATTCCTTATTACTCTTTGGGTTGTCCGATAGCAAATTTAATTTTCTTTTCTTGTGGTTCATCTTCTGATTCTTTTAGGACAGCTTTTGGCTGTGTTTTAGCATACGCAGGGGTAATCCAATATGGATTATCAGCTGCATCTTGAGCATACTTCAAAATTGCCTCTCGTGGATCTTGATCATCTTCTACTCGTTTGCTTAATCCCAAATTACGAATAACATATGAGCTAAGGGTGCTACCTGATGCAGCAACACGACCACCTTGGCCAGACTTGATTGGTAAATCTGGCCTCTTTGATTTAACTGGATCCAATCTATCTTTTTCATTTCGTTTTTTCAATGATTTATTTCTGTCTTGTCTAAACATAGGTAGTGCGTGAGGTGTTATGATTTGTTGTGTCGGTACCATTTCCATTTGTTTGGTTTTAGTATGGGCTTTCGAAGCGCATAGCATTGCACCTCTTTGGCTATTTACTTTGTCGTAGAACACTTTCACAGTTCCGTCACCACAACCTGCGAATAACTGTTTAAGCTTAGGGTGCCAATACACCTTTATGGAATGTGTTTCAGAAACTTTCACTTTTTCAAGAAGTTCAAACGTATTCGTATTATAAAACATTAAATGTCCTCCTTGTTCTTTGGGACGTACCGAGTGACCAGTCACTACTATTGAATCATCTGGGCTAAAACAGCAGTCAGTCGTAGAATACCTATACAATTTAAACACAAGATATTATTTAATGATACATTCATGAATTCATATTATAAAACTTAACAATAATACTATTCACATACCTAGAATACAGCCCATCCACTACATGTATAGGCTTCTTAAAGGCCCTTATGTCCCAGAGTTTCATTGTTTCATCAATACCTTCTCCACGTGTACATATTAATGTGTCTCTATAAGAAAACACAATAGAAGAGGTATCTGAATTATTTAAATGAGCATCTCGAATTGTAAACGTAGCGTTCACAAAACTTGGTTTTCTGGTATCCCAAACAAGAATTGATCCATCCCTACACGCGCAAGCAACTAATTTGCCGTCATTACTATAGTTGCAAGTAGTAGGTATTGTTCTCAAACCATTTTTGGATCTACATTTAATTATGCTCTTATGTTTATCTTTTTTGGTCATATCCCATATACGACAAGATCCATCTTCTGAACTGGTCAAAAATTCTTCTTTTTGTCTCGGATGCCATGTACCACAAGTCAATGGAGATGTATGGCCTTTGGTACGCACCTATTAAAAATAATTATCTATTTAATATCATAGTATATATAATCCCTATGAATTTTTATTAAAAATAACTACTCTTCAAGTTTGCTACCTACATCATAAATTAATTTTGTTTAAATTATTTTCAGTAAACAATTCTTAAGCATTACTTCGTAAAAGTTCAAATTTATTTGAAAAATATTTTATAGCTTTATGTTACTTTAAAAAACGCTTCAAACTCATCAGTTGAATTTATTCGAAGCCACCATTCATCCTATAGCTGCTACTGATGTAGCCTTGTTGCTTACTTTGCTTTAATTCCATTTATTTGTTTTCTTAAATCTTATATAATCATTTAATTACCTAACTTAATATACCAGTGTGTCCGCTAATTGCAATCAATCGACACAAAAATCAAAAATTACAATATTATATAATATTAAATAATATGTTTGTAGCCTGTAAGTATTAGCATTGATTATACATAGTATTATAATATTATACCTACTATGTATAATCAATGGTATGAGGTAGCATACTTCAGCAAAACATGTTGTGTAGGTAGCATATTTAACGATTACCTAATAATATTATGAACCAATTACCATGTCTGAAATGTACTGGTCCCCTTTGACACATTCCCATAATTCATGACCATCTCTATCTAATACTTTAGCTTGAGACATGCCAGAAATTACTAAAAGGCGGTCTCCAGTAGGTGAGTATTTTAAAAACTTGATTGGATGGTTGCCACAAGGAGTTAGAGTTCGGAAACTCTGTAGTGTTTGGTCCATACCAGCAAAATCCCAAAGCCTTACGTCATAGTCAACGGATCCACTAGCCAACCTGACTCCTGGAGGATCTATACAAAGTGCAGAGACTGCTTTGATACCATGATTTAAAGACACTTGACTTTCTATAGGAATTTTAATTTGTTTCGAATCATCATCATCATCATCATCGTCATCATCGCTGCTGTCATTGTCGTCATCAGTATTGTCTTTTGAACGAGTCACCTTTTCAAATTCTTTATTTCCCTTATCATGATCATCTGTAGAAATATTTTGTGTACTTTTTTCCAATTCTTTTAATTCATTGGGTATAGGTGGCCCAATATAATCGTCTTCATCTTCTTCATCGTTTATTTCATTCTTTTGCTTGTCACTCATTTTAAAATTTTAAATACAATCTGAAATCAAATGAAATAGATTACACATAAGTAATATTACATACCTCATAGTTTTAAAGACAATTTAACATTCTTACAGTAATTTACTGTATTGTATATGTATTACAAATTTAATGCATTTTTTAAATTAATTACATTTCTCTTTCGTCTACAGATATTTTATCAGAGTTAAAGTTCATGTTAAAATGATTTATTATTATGAGATAATTCAAAATTAATGTCAATAGAAATTGTTTAATTTAAGTAATTTATGTAAAAGTTTTTTAAAATATACATTTTAGAAGGAAGTTACCTAACATTTTACATGAGTAATTTAATATTATTACATTTTTACATTTAAAATAGGTAAGTATACATACTGTGTAAATTCATAAAATATTATTTGTTTTAGATCTTTATACTACAAAACTGGATTTATAAATATTTTTTTTTCTTAGACACATAATCATGGTTATGATATCATCATAATTATGCACATAATAAGAATTATATGCAGGTCGAGAAGAGAAAAAGAATATGGGTTATTTAATTTAAGGAAAAAAGGCCACCCAGTGATGACCTATCAGTTTGATTTAATAATTAAATATTAAATAACTGTATGGACATTATTGTCAGTAGAAAGTTATGAGTATTACTATAATCAATTTTATAAACACAACCAAATACTTTTAACAAAAATAATACACTTAAGAGTATACTCACTAAATGTCCAAATAGTTTAACCCTCTTAAATTTATTATTGCATAGGTTTGAAATTCCAAACTTGAAAATATGTTGTATCTTCTATTTTGATTTTCTTATCATTAAGCTACTAACAATTTACAATTTTATAAATCACGTTATTATCACAGCACAAATTGTCTTATCAGTGTACAATTTTTGGTTTAAAAATTAAATAAACATAAATGAAACTTAAAATTTATCAATCAATGAGTATGAATAATGAAGTTTTCAATAAAAAATTCGTAAAAAATAAATTAATATACTATGTTTTGAGCATTTAAAATTTATAAAGATGTATTTTATTTTTGGTATAAGAATGATGTTAGTAACTTTTACCAAAATCTAACCTAAAAAATTAATCATGTAAAATAAAATATAATCTGCCGATCCTTTCTCATTTTTAATTGAAGAAAAATCGTCTGCTGAGCGGTGGACCAAAGTGAAAATTAAAATTGTGCCTTTTTGTTGAATTGGCTGAAGCTCGTAAGTATGATCTAAGCATAAATATTTCCATAATTAATTTATAGTTATTAGAACCGCAATTGATTCGTGTCATATTGACACTTTCTGATTATCTATCAGTTAGCAATATATAGACTTATAATATATTATGACTATAAGTCTTGGTCATGTAAATTAGTTATATTTACATAAATAACTTTTCTATAAGTTTTGTACATTAATATAATAGGTAATATTAGCGTAGGGTAGAGAGCGTAGACTTTTATGGTACCTAGATATTATTTTGTAGTATTGCGTTCCAACAATGTACGTATGCGTTAATGCCTGTACCTATTCTTTTATATTTTGTTGAGACGATTTCATGCAAAATTGAGTATATATCAAAGTCAAACTAAATATTTCTAGGACGAGGCATTATAACACCTAAGTTTCTAACAAAGTTGCAAATTACTTTGTTGGAAAGATAAAAATAAATCTTATCTATTATAGATTGGTATAAATATTGCAGCAGAGGAGTAGTATTATATATGAGTATCATTCACACATTGTTCACCTCCTCTGCTGTCGGTTAATCAGGAAAAAAAAAGGTATAAATGTTTTATATTATTTCTTATCTATCTATTAACTAAAGATTTAGTAAAACTTAAATGATATGTTTGTGTGACTAAAACATAAGTTTCATATTATATCTTACCCATTATTGTGTAATAATTTTTATTCTTTCATTCAACTGATTGTACATAACCACCTCACGACTAAGTTAATATATTAATATATTATTATATATCTTAGTCCTTGATCACCACTTGATTTTGAAATTAAAAATAATTATATTTTAAACCCAGTTATAATATGATGTTTATTTTACTGAAAGTCAAGAACGATGAAAATAAATAGTAAGCTATAAAATCCTGGTTAATATGGTTCGTAGTAAAAATATTATAGATAGGTAGATAAAATTTTTATTTTAAACCCCAAATATCTTAGAATATTTTTTAGTAAGATACAAGATTTTTGCTATAATTTATACCTGTTATTGGTTAGAAACTATGTTTGGTTCAATTTCTAGTACAGTCAACTCTCTGTAACTCAAGGTTCACGGAGAAAAGAAATTCAACTTTGGTACTAAAAATGTTGAGTTATCAAAACCTTAATGTATTAATGTTATAACCCATCCATTTCATCTTGGTCATCGGCTGACATAGTGACATCACAGTTGGTATTAATTTACATTATAAGATAGTAATCGTAAACTTAATGGCTGCTGATGGCCAAGATGAACTGGACGGATTATATTTGAAGGGGAATTTTTTTTTTGTTTGAATTTCAAGTTGCTTAGGGTCGACTGTATTACATTTACTATATATTTAATTATTACTGTTTTTATGATTTTAATTCATTATTGTGTATTTTAATAGATTTTTGAGAGTATGGCCGCTCAACTGTTCAATCGAATCGGTCAATTGGGCCTTGGCCTAGCAATAGCTGGCAGTGTAGCTAATACAGCATTATATAATGTTGACGGTGGTCATCGAGCTGTCATATTTGACAGATTTACAGGAATAAAGAATACCGTAGTTGGAGAAGGAACACATTTTTTAATTCCCTGGGTTCAGAAGCCAATCATTTTTGATGTCCGCTCGCGTCCCAGGAATGTTCCTGTCATCACTGGCAGCAAAGATTTGCAAAATGTTAACATCACACTCAGAATATTGTTTAGACCCCTTCCAGAACAATTGCCAAAAATATACACTATTTTAGGTGTAGATTATGATGAGCGTGTCTTACCCTCAATCACCACTGAAGTCTTAAAGGCTGTAGTGGCACAGTTTGATGCTGGTGAACTAATCACCCAGAGGGAAAATGTTTCACGTAAAGTAAATATAAATAATTCTTGAATGTACTATTTTTTATTATAAATTTAATGACTTGTTTTATTATTAGGTTAGCGAAACTCTTATTGAACGTGCTGGACAGTTTGGTGTTGTATTAGACGATATTTCAATTACCCATTTAACATTCGGTAAAGAGTTCACTCAAGCTGTTGAATTGAAACAAGTGGCTCAACAAGATGCAGAAAGAGCAAGATTTTTGGTAGAAAAAGCTGAACAGCAGAAACAAGCTTCTATTATTTCTGCCCAAGGAGATTCGGAAGCTGCTTCAATGTTAGCTAAATCATTTGGAGATGCAGGTGAAGGTTTGGTTGAATTGAGAAGAATTGAAGCCGCAGAAGATATAGCTTATCAACTATCAAGATCTAGACAAGTCTCATATTTCCCCCCAGGACAAAACATTCTTCTTAACTTACCAACACAATAATTTCCAACAATGTAGAAACTATTTAGACAGTAATGATTTTTTTTTTTCGTCACAGTGTAATATAAAATCCAGCTTATACATTAAATCTGTAATTTTTTTTTATTTATAAAATATAAAATATGATTTTGTTGCAATAAAATCAGTTATATAGGAATGGGAACTCAAAACCAATTTTTCTTATTTTTTAGAAATACCAAAACAACTGCTTAAAGAGTCTAAATATTTTTTTTATTTATCTCAAAGCGAAAGGCTAAAAATATATTGTTAGTGAAACAAGGCTATATGTCATAAAGTCATCAGAGTTGTCATCTTATATTTCATTTTTAAATTAAATAAATACAAAAAAAAAAATAACAGTTTTTTCTTTTTATATAAAATAAAAAATATTACACAGTTCTTATTAAAAGTTATTAAAATTGTTTTCTTTTATATATAATAATATAATTTATAATACAACTCTTAGAAATTAAAAACAAACAATTAAATAAGTTTTATAAACAAAAATTAAAAACAAAATCTTATGATCTATTTAATAAATTAGAAAAATTCATCTAGGGAAAGTAAACATATTTCTTCGATATTATTTTGTATGTAATGCTGTTGCTTTCTCTGAATAGACTAGAATAGGTTTTTTGACGGCCAATGTCTGGTTTATAAATAAATAACCAAAAATAAATAAAATATATGTAGGGGAGTACATATACTGTATTGTATTATTATATATTTTATTTCTTCCCCAAAAACTCGACCATCTGGTTGTATTGAGTCTCCTCCGTAAACATTTGACGAGACTCCAAACAAGCCTTAAAGTATACCGTGTTAAAGCATGTAGATCTGTAAAAAAAATAAACAAATATGACTATTAAGCTCCTATTGGTAAATATATTGATAATATTTCTCCAAATAATGTTGTGTAATAATAATATTATTTATGTTAGTAATTTATCATTAACGGTATTAAGGGTACAAAATACAAAAGTGGTAAAAACAGAGCCATTATTTAATCTTTAATAAAACAAAGAAGAAACATGAAAAAAAACATATTATCACTTTTGCAAACACTATGTGAGATAAACAAAAATTAAGATGGAATATGTCGTGCAATCTATTCCCTGCCACCCCTTCAAAATAATAATAAAAATCATTCAGACTAATTGTGTTCGTAAGTACGTTTCTCGGGCTCTTCTCTTTATAATATTATTTTATTTTTAGTCGATTTCTGATAATAATAATAGACGCTTTCAATCAAAAGTCAAAACTCCATAGTTTCAGATTTAATAATATAATATCCCGCAAAGGTTTAATGCTACATAATTCATAAATCATTATATTGATATGTTAAATGTGCGTTTTATAATGTAATAATTTTATAAATGGTTTTGTTGTAACATTCTAAGCGTCAAAGTACAGCGTTTCACGTATTTCGACACATCAGTGGTTTTTTTCAATTAATCCACTCCGTTTTCGAAATATTAAACAAAAACTATAAAAACGATATAAATTCGCTTACAAACTGACCTAATTAAGTAGCCGAGAACACGTTGTCTATTTTAATAATCGCATTAGTCATTACCATTAGGCTCGGATGTTGTTAAAAACTGTTTAAGTATCATCCAAATCAAGTCCTTGGTGTATACAAACATAATGCAACGATTATTTGTAATTAAAAGAATTATTAGGTATATTTGTACACAATTTCCTACTTTACGATGTGGCCATGTGGGTAAACATTTTTGAAATGTGTATTATCATACCATTCATACCACAAAAACTGAAAACAGTAAATACTGTTTATCACAATGCATAATATTTGCAAGTAGGTAAGACGTATTCCATTATTGTGTTTTGCCGCCATTTTAATATTACAAAAAGTTCAACTTAAATTTAATCTATTCGTACATTGGATCGCTAGCAACTGGATTCCGTTACAAAAATGAAATATACAAAAATGTTTGACTCCATTTAAGTGCAACGACATCCGAGCCCTAAATCGCATAACGCCTACGTGCCCATGTAGGACGAGGACGAGAAAAGGTCAAAGGATAGGATCGGTAGAACTTAAAAATAATGATTAGGTAATGTTAGTAAATAATAACAACAACAATAATTATGATAAACAAAAAAAAATAATAATACCTAAGCCCTAACCCCGACAGGATCGGCCCCGTGCAACTGTTTAATCCACTTCTGTATCTTTTCCACTTCGTCCTCGAGCAGGAGCACGTCCAGACATCCTTTGAAAAAATCTGTCGTGAAGCAATTTTTCCTGCAAAACCAACAACTGTTTGTTAGGTAATTGTGTCACTGTACGACCATCGACTGAACGCGTCGAAGGCTAGTGAATTTTTTTTTTGGGGGGGGGGTCGTGTGGATTTATAAAAAACAAACCGAATAATTCAACGCATCACTCCCGCGATGCGATTTGTACTAATGAAATCTATTCGAAAAATACCAACGCCGCCGATAGGCAGTGCAGCTCGAATTGAGGAGTCTTATATTATCTGATTTTTATGCTTTATATGACCAATTAACATATACCAACTTATACCGCGACACGGCTTGCGGTTCTCGGATCGTTGCATGGAAAATATTATTATTGTATCTTTGCGATTGCGTTTTTTCGCACAGATGCTCGTCGAGTGCAAACCGGCAGCAGCTGCTGCAATCAGTGGCGTAACCAGGGGGTGGCTAAGGGGGCTATAGCCCCCCCCCCATTGAACGGTATTGACCTTAGAATTTTATCAAGATTAATAAAAAAATAAAAAGCGTAAATAAAAAACACATTGTATTTGTATACTTAGCCCCCCCCCCATTAAAAATTCCTGGCTACGCCACTGGCTGCAATCGTGACGATATATTATATTATTATTATTTTAAACGAAACCGACGCACGCGATATATTTTATAGGTGGTGCCTATTTATTTTATATCGTTACTTATTATTATATGTATATTATTATTTGTCCGAACACTGTGCCGTTTCACGTGCAACAGCACATTTTAATTTACGGTTTGCGACGTCTGTCTAACGGACAGGAAGTGTAATGTTATTATGTATATCGGAGAAAACACGCGATCCCGGATATAGAGCGTCGGTTACTCGGTTACATAGCACGCGTGAGTATACTTTAAATCTTCGACGATATAGTTTTGGGAGTACGCCACCGACCGGAAGTGACTTACATTTACAATCTATGAAGTATACCTACACATACAAGACAAGAGTCAAGAGGTGCGTTTGAGAGACTGTTCTGCGCTGGGTAAGTCTTGTCTTTGATTTTTATTGTTACGGCCTCTTAGACCAAACTAACAATCCACCTCGATTGTCCGGTAGTACGTGTGCCGTTGAAGTGAAATTCGGCAGCATATGTCTCTTAACGCAGTCCTCCTGCTCCTCCTCATATAAAATATGATGCGAAAGACGCTTGTTTTTTCAGTATTTAACCGTCGCGTATTAAAAGAGAAAAAACCTTAGGTTTACGTATTTAATTGGGTATAGGTACACTTCATAACTACTTATCTCCGTACAATATAATATTATGATAATTGTGCAAGACGCGAGTTGTAGGTAGGTACGTGTTATATAAAGTGAGCGTTATCGCGAAATTTCATAACAACATAACATTATTAGGTTTGTTACGAGTGAAAATAGCTAACCAGTTTTCGTAATGAAAAAAAAACCGCTTTTGAAAAACGAGCGGACGCGTAAACGGTGTAGCGGACTTGAACTTGCTACAAAAAACCGTAATAAATAGTTATGATTGGAGCGGTGTGGGTGACGGGTCGCAAGGGGACGTGTGGGGTGGGGACGGGAAGGCGATGCGAACCTGCACAGTGAGTGGAGCTGTGGTTCCCGGAACAGGTTGTAACAGTCTTCGCACACCCTGTCCAGCCTGGCGAATATCGTCTTGTCGTACACGCCCTTGCATTGGATGTCGAAGAACGACCGCTTGCTGAGCGGGTGATCGATGCCCGACAACGACGGTGACGACGACCCGGCCGCGCCGCCGCTTGACATCATCCGGTGGTGGCCGCCTGAGTGGTGGTGCAGGTGGTGAGCGGCTGGCACGGCGACCACGGACACGGCCATTATCGCTATCAACGTGGCCACCAGCACTAGTGCGGGTTCGTAGCCCATCACACTGTATTTCGACATCTGCTCAAAACAAAACGAAAAATATAAACATTATAGACAAATGCGAACAAACAACACATAAATGTTAAGGCACCTCAAATATCATATTATAGACAAATATAGGTATAAAAGAGGTGTGGCCGACGTTTGCCAGCCGTCAATATTATATAATATATGGATCAAGATCGAGGGCAGTATATATACGAAGACTGACATTATTTTAATGGTCACGGACGAGTTTCGGGTGAGTTGGCGCCGCATCCGACAGGATTAGTGCCATATAGAGCTGAGCAGGACATCCTTGGAATAACGTGAACACACCTTGTTATAAGAAAATAAATTCGTTTCCCATTTGCATTTTATACTCAGCCACTTTCTTTGACCAGTGCGGTTTAATTCAAAATTGCCTTAGATTTGGGCTCTGTATACGATAATCATACTTTAATAATAGTCCTACATAAAGCTGCGACCTGACAGCAAAAGAACAAAACCCGTAGTCAACAACATTTTGTATTATACAAAGTCGAACGTAAATAATGAATATGCACTGATAACACACACGCACAGCATACAGAGCGCTTCCAAGACATATTACGAGCCCACCGTGGAGCTTATAATATTATATTCGTGAACTATTAAATATATAAATATGTGCGGTGAAAAGAGCTACAACTTGCACAAATAAAGAAATTTCTATGAATATATTACACTATCATTGCCAATTTTTTTTCATTGCACAATTTTTCGCCTAAACTCTGTCGCCGTCCGACGACGGAACCTCTATACACAATACACACAAATATACTGACACCTACATCATAATATATAATACGAATTTGTATATACGCTGCAAACTCACGCGACTTCATATTATAAATATTTACACGATCGCGAAACCCACGACTGTGCTATAGTGTGATGTTTATATTTCGCTGCACTATATGATGGGCTGACAACGGTCATTATATCATTTCATAATAACATAATATTATTATTAATTATTATACTCATTAAACGGTTCGGGTTTGTCGTCTCACCAGCACTGATGCAGTGCACAGTGTACACGTATAGTATGTACACTAATACGACCTAGGTATATTATATAGGTAGGTGTCTAAATATTCCATGGGATATGATGTATATATTAAATCGTGATGACTTGGCATTACTATGATACGCACGGTGAAGGATAATGATAATAATATTATATAATATATATCTGCACCGATTCAATATTATACTATATAGGTTTACATATTCATATTACCTATACGTTATATGCAATATTTATATTAAGTTAATAAAATATTGTTCAATCGTTATATTATATTATGTAGGTACATCAGCTTCATAGCGCCGCCGGGCCTAGGTTTTATCAGATGAGGGTGCAGCGTATGACATTAAAATGTGAACACTTTACAAATTTGGCGTATATAATTATATATATATATAAATATATATAATTATATATATATAAATATATATAGGTGTACACGATGGTAACAGTAATAATAATAATAATTTATTGTTCTTACGCCAATGTCACCTCGGCGGAGCAGCGCACGCGTCATCGTCACACATACAGATTTAGGTATAGAGAGGGTAGGTACGACTGCATCACCGCCGCGCCATAATAAAACCTATATAATATAATGTATATAGTACTATCATTGATTATAAATACTAGTATTTATAATCAATGGTATTATATACCTTATATATCGCGTGCGTTGAGGTTTGCGCCAGTATAATATTATATATATATAATAATATAATTATAATATTATAATGACGACTGCGTTTTTTTTTACCTGTTCAGCTTTCGCGTACATTTAGGTAATACAATAATTATTACAATATTTGGATCGAGGTCGCAAAATGAATATTCTACTTACGGTACGTGACACGATATAATACCTATATTATATTATATACAGACTGATTGACATTTAAGAAATAACTGCCCTCAAATTTCTGCTCTGCCGTTTTATATTATATTATTATACAGTATACACGTCGTATTACGGGTTCTCTTGTCACCGAAACCTATGGGGGGGGGGCTGTTATACACGGAGTTCAGGGGCCCGTTGAAATAAATTAGTAATTTTCAAAATTATGAAATTTTGATAGAAATATTTATTTTATATTAATAATATTTAATAGAGCAACGAAATGCCGAAAATATTTAGAACATGGGCCCAACATTTAATGGGGGGCCTGCCCATTCGCATAGATTCTATCAACTTAGCTGCAAAAGTTCTGGTACAGGAACAGATAAATTTAAACAATATCTATCGCCCGAGGTTAAAAAAAAATTATAGATTATATCTACCAACCTATCGCCCCACATACGATACTCGTCGCATCGAACAGTGTATACGGTTAAATGTTTTTCATACACGAATCGGTTAAACGATGTTAAGGGGATTCGATACCGTGATTTTCTGTTTTTGTCTAACACACGCGTGACATAGTATTTTAGACGTGTTTTTTGCCAAACATTCCAATTGATCTATTGAAGCGATAAGATTTCTGAAAACAGATTTTAATTTGTCGTCAAGTCTACTTGAAATCGACTTTCCCACATTTTTGATTTTTTGATTTAAACTTCTCCAAAAATTGAAATAACAGAATTTTTAAATACTCTTTTTGAATATGACATTTAAAAAAATTTAGGGGATAATATCAAAAATGTGGGAAAGTCGATTTCAAGTAGACTTGACGACAAATTCAAATCTGTTTTCAGAATTCGTATCGCTTCATTAGATCAATTGGTATGTTTGGCAAAAAACACATCTAAAATACTATGTCGCGCGTGTGTTAGACAAAAACAGAAAATCACGGTATCGAATCCCCTTAATTACCTAATTTAATCGTAGTTAGTCGATGCTCATTCGTGCCAAACTCATATAGAGTAGGTACCTGTGTTATTATATCATACTTATAAGTTGTATAGCTAATTACTTTTTTTGTAATAGGTATAGATTATAACCAATAATAACCATCAATGCACAGCATAATACTATAATATTGCAGTTTTCGCATTAAGCAATTAAAATTATTAATACTATGGGTATTGGGTATAATACATATAAGCACTCGAACGAGATGTTGCGAAGTATAATATTATTGGAATAATAATATATTTAGAAAAATCGTCAATTAAAAAATGTTATATAATACCTATTATAATTTTATAAATAAATGTATTATTTTTTATTATACATATCGCATGCCTGTTATCCTTATATTATACTATGAAATTAATTTCGACTCGCGCCTATGTAGTTGTTTCTGTCAAAGCTGTTTGTTTCTATCCGAATAAATTGCGTTTATTACACGGTGTATTATTGGATTTATGCGACTCGTAATAGTGTATAAATACTAGATACTTACATATTTTTTATTTCTAAGAAACAAAATGTATATAATAACAAGACAAACTATGTAAGACGATAATTGATTGCGCGTGTTTTTATGTGATGTAATATAATGAATAACGACTATGTGAGAAAAAAAAACTTGCGCTGGATCCAAGAAAAAAAAATCGCATTACAATATATATACAACAGATTCGGATGATAAATGCACATAGGAGCTTTCTGTTTTCTTCTTTGGCGCGTGCAGCACACATGCAATAAAAATTTTAGCCGGTCGCAAAATTCACTTACGACCTCGAATACCCTGAGATTCTTATATTTTATGGCAATAAAAATGGCGCTGTTTCGTAAAAACGCAATTAAGACGCGAGTGGTTGCCCGTGTATATGTGTATATTTATATGTCAGCTAGTATCTATTCACACACCACATTATAATATATACTTATGATAGTCTAATGTAGATTTAAAATCGATTAAACGATTATACTATGCGTAATGGCGGATGAGTGACCGGAGGAGGAGTAGCGTGCGGTTAATTTTACTACAAAATTTACTTCGGGAGGCCCGAACTCGGGGAAGAGACCTTGGGAGATTTGCAGACCACGATTAAAACCCAAATACAAAATGTACACACCAGGCGGATATACTTGTTATTATACTTGACATAAGTCATATAATTACCCATCTAAATCGTATAGATATGTATTATTTACATAAGGCTACATATTATTAGGCATTGGTGCCCGTACATAATAACAACAATAATAATAGGTAGGTACTTATAAAATGAAATTTTATTTTTTGCCGATCCGCACACGTCGTTGCAGTATATTATATGGTCGTCATCACTCATCGCATTGCGACTGAACAGCGTAGAAGAGTGAGATAAATCGACCTACCCTAGAACTGTGCAGCTTCATACTGCACATTATACATAGGAAACGAACGTCTTAGAAAATTTGAACAATATAACCGAGCAGCGATGAAATCTAAATGTACAGTTGAAAAGTCACCTGTTTGAAAAATTACTGCAAGACATGTTGGACCCTTGGCTCAAGTATAGAAATATCTATATATAATATCACGTGCACTCGGCGACAACTAGTGTTTGGAATAAAAGTCGGCGATCGTAATATACCACATCACAATAATAGGTCCCCTGTTTTTTGCTCTATCTCTACGTCTCAATTGATATCGCCTCGGGAATCGAGAGGAGCCTTGACCTAGATCGGAAGACACACATTCCGCAGCAGAGGGTACACGGTCATCAACGGTAGACGAAAAACAACAAAATACACCGGAAGGGTCACCGACCTGGTATATATATATAGGTACAAGAAAAGACGGAAATGCAGAGATTCTGTCGCGTCACTACCACCGACGATGGGCGGCTACGGTGTAATAATTACCGAGATAGATGCGGTGATGGGATTTTTCGTATACGTACAAAATACGTCTCGGAAAGTGTCGTGTTAGCATTATTATTCTACTTTTATATCTTAATATTAGGCATTTGTGGCGTGATTTGTAAATTATTATTATATATTGTGCGATGTGTGATGCGATAAGTGTACAATATTCAGTTTGCGGACGGAAACCAACGATGCACAATGATTATACCTAATATAATAATATTATATATAGGTAGTATATATTGTATGCACATGTGGAACGGCCGAAAGTGTGAGTAATACTCGCGACGTTATTATTACTAATTATTTACAATATTAGCTATACACACTGGCACGAGCATACGTCAATACTGGCTAATCTCTACTACAATTGTAACCCGACACATCAAGGTTGTTCGGAGCGAAAACCTACACGTACAAATGCACATGCGAACATATAATAATAATAATACAATCGTATATTATGGTTCACTAATTACTCGGCGTCATACATCATTTGCGCAGTATTTAAATATAATAATTATCAGACATTAATAATATTATATTATATTGACCCTTGGAGTTCGCCAAATAAAAGAAATTATAATATTATCGACATTGGCGGACATCATCACAATCATAATCATAATAATTTGCCAGACGTATTTATATCTATACATTATTATCTTATGAATACCTAAGAATATTATCTATATAGTCTAAACACATCACATTACCCCGTCCGATCCCGATTGCCACGATTGGAAATCGTCGTCTGATCGTTTCTGCGTGGAGGTATTTTTTCTCGAATATTTTTCCCTTTATTTTTATTTTATATACGTTTGTATATTTTGTTTTTTGTTTGGCACAGACGCTGCGCATCTCATGCAATCCGTGAAAACGTGACATGATTCGTTTGACGTCAGAAAAAAAAAAAAATTAAAAACCGACGTATTTCTGCAAAACGAACCGATGGCCAAAACCACTCGTTTCGCACGACCATGACATCCGACGGCGGCCATAATTGCGTGTGTGATGATAACGTTACAGCTTTCGTAATAGACGTGAACAAGAGAACTGGACAGTTATTATTATTATTATTGCCGAACGGATTTTTCGAAAAACACATATAATAAATATATTAATGTCGCTATTCCTAGATACGAGCATGTCGTCTTTCTATTAATTCGGCAATTTGTTTCTAGATGTCGGCCATCATGCGAAGTTAAAACACCGAAAGACTGTTATAATTTCACTTCAACACCGAGTTAATTAAACATCTCTCCGAGCCGCCGACAGAAATATCTGTAGACTGTACTACCATATTAGATAGTACGCGTACGATATGGCATTTGCTTCTTAAAATAATGTTAACTGCACAATATATATATACCTATAATTCAGACATATATTATGCATATACTGTCATCATATGCACGTGATATCCGGGTGGGAGGTGGGGCGAGTCAAATCGAGATGACTTTAATTAATGTTGACACATCACAGACTAGTAAATAATGATTTCAAAAGAAGTCGCGATGGTAACTTCACGAATATCGAACTTTCAAAATAACGTTTTTAAAACATTTCGTCGGTTGAAACATTAGTAAATTTGTAATTTATTTTAGAATAGGTAACAATTATGCCAAATTACTATAATGTCTAAACTCTACATATTATTATAATATATGTTCTAGTATATATTTACATTAGTTTATGTATGTTTATAGAATGTGACTGCAGCAAAAATATTAATGCGTAAACTAGACGAAAAAAAAATACTCAACTTAATACTTTAAAAAATGTCTGTACATTTTCTTTGTTTTAACGCCAAAACGGTTCTTAACGATAAATATAAGTGGGTCGTTCAACTGTGCAAAGATAAAAGTGTACTAGCAATTATTATAGTATGGCAGTTTCAGTTTCAACGCGATTGAATATTATTGTAGTATGTACACGTCATAATATGATGCTGAAATATAAACTCGAATCCTATCGAATGGATTTATTTATTTTTCAGACAAAATCGAGTGTAATTCGCCCGACTAGTTTATGCACATGTGATTTTTCCATATATGTAAAATAAAATGGCAGTGCAGTTAAAGAGACCGTCATGCTGTGTATAACCGACAATAATAAACGGTCCATCGCGATATACCCGAGTTTTTTCAGGTAAATGGAAAACCTGGCTTCACCCGGGAAAAAATCGACAAATATTTATATACAAAGCTTCATATGTGTACCTCGGGTTTAGACTTTAGTGTACTCAGTGTAATTAATAGACCTCAGTTCATAGGAAAATCGGCGTTAGTATGCCTACCTATAGCTTTGTGATTCATATAGAATTGAATACGAACTTAAGTGTAAAATCAGTCAACGACTTTGGCTGCGCAAGTTGCATGTAGCGAACTAGCGACTGCACCACAGCAGTCCATTATAAATCAAGACACTATAATAGAGAATTAATCGGCTTTTGCACTGCAGTGTGCACGCTCGTATCACATACGGAATTAGGTACTTATACAATGGTATACAACATTATAAACCTAAAGTAAATAAATCCACTCAAAACAATAAATATGTAAGTACTCATATTTATTTAATGTTATATGAATATATTATAAATACGGACAAAACGAGAGGATATAAATCCTATCTTTACGTCTCTGGAATGATGAAGAACTACCAAGCGCAGCTCGCAATAGGATGGAACACAATGTGCTAGGAGAACATACAATTTAATCGTTGCGATCAAATATCGAAAATAACCAACTACTGGCGAGATAACGCTAGTATATAACGACGACCATACCTATTTCACCATATAATTAACAATAAATAAGTAATCGGATTATGATATTAAACAAGTATATAATATACACAACCCATAAGTGTTTGAAATCAATACATTTTGCTGTAGGTACATCATTCAGTAATCCCAGAAAATTGCCATAATTTGAACACTAACGACAAACCTTATAATAACATAATATAATCGCATTCGATTTCACGCGTCCACGGAATGCTATAATATGTGAGCGATATATGTGATTTTAATTTATTTCTTTTCGGGCACGTGGACGTATACGTCATATTATGACAGTACGATCAAGCGCACCATGAAAGCATTCAATTCGAATATTCAAAATTCAAAGTATATAAATATATTATTATCGTCATTTGCAAGTTTTCGGCGTACGCCGTGATGAAAATTTAAAAGAAAATTTGTCGCGCACGCATTGACACGGAAAATATCCGTCTATAGATACTTATACTGGTGATGGGACGGTGTTGTAGTTATGCTTAATGCGACGACTATAAGTGAACAAACTATCTATAGGTACCGTTGTACCATTGGGCATTGAGTGTTAGTGAAAATTAATTTTAAAGCACATACCTATAATAATAAACTAATATGGGTGTGCATTCTTTATAAATTATAATATACGTGCAGGTATAATCCTGCCGACATAATAATATATGCTGCAGAGTGCGCCATATTGTGTTTTCCTAATTTTCCACAAGTGGAAAATCTGTAGAAAAAACGGGAATACGACGCCTTGGCCCACTCTGTATGTAATAATATATTTTAAGTGTGTATACGCACTGATTGAATATAATAAACCTATACAATAATATGGGCTATAAGGTTTGTACATGCGTCGTGGTACGGTTATAATTACGTGAAATACCAATGGTTAAAAAATTCTTCGATAAGAGTAGATAAGCGTCCAAAAAAATATATAGGAAAATAAAAACAATATTGGAACGGTGAAGGTGTTGTTAAATCTATGTAGTGTGTTTATATAATTACACCGATGGCGTCTGTGAACGTGCGGTATAGACGCACGAATGTGTGATTATGTGTGTGTCATGTGTGTCGTGTAGGTATACCTATATGGCTATAAAGTATATACACTATACAGAGTGATTCATCGCAAGCATTTTCACCCTTGTATTTTTTCTTTAATAAATAATTTATTCAATTTTTTTTTTTTTAAAGCGAAGATTTATTCTAATTTTTAAATATACTTAAAGATCATATTATTATTCCCATATAAGGGTGTCGCATAATATAATGTTGTTTTTAAAATGTGAGTACACATATTTTTAACTGTACATTATTTAGTGCATAATTGTTTTGAAAATCCCTAATTCAAAATTCAAACGAGTAATCTCTCGCAGTTATAAAATATTTGTACAAATAGTCATTAAAAATACCTAGTTTTACAAACATATAAAATAGCTGCACAATTGAAGAAAAATAGGGGGTGAGCATATTTGGTGAATCACCTTTTATATATTATGTTTGATATCGCATGTAGTGTATAGTCGACTATTGCGTATGTACTATATTATAATATGTGTACCTATATAGAATATATCATATATAATTATTTGGTTGACTGACACGACAATGATAATGGAAATATTTTAGGAATTTCAACGTTTCGTTTTCTTTGCGACGATTTCGCCACCGTTCTTAATGCACGCGTGACGAGGTCCTGTCGGCTGTCATATTCACTGATATAGATATAACATCACTGTTCCTATACACACACGAGGAGACGCGTGCGGTTCTCGAGACGCAATAACAACAATAATAATTACCAGGCTTGACGTGGCCACGTGGGTGCCATAATATTATTGTAATCGTTTCACCCCGCAAAATAATATTGTCTCCTATCATTTGACGAATATCTCGCGAATCGAACGCAATATAATATTAATCATTATGTGATATACCTGTGGCCTCGCGATCGAGGAGGGGTGGGGGGGAGTTGGCTCTTCATTCTCGAATCTAATTTGGAAAAGTTCCGTTTGCCCACATTTCAAACCCGAAATCGCGCGACTTGTGGGGGGGATACGCCCGACAGATTGGCGCGACTTCGCAGTCGGAGTTTATTATTATTATTTATTATCATCGTTATTATTACCACGGGACAGAGGACGCAAAATCGCCTGCGCTGGCCGCGAAACTGACAACCACGCGCGGTCAGCGTTTATTTGCGGACAAACTACAGACGGCGACGGCGGCTGCGGAGGACACGCACGATTGACCGGCAGAAACCGTCTGGAAACGTTCGCAGACGTCCTGCCGGCGTGGACACGCTAAACAATTTACGACGGCGGCGCAGACGGATAAATCGTACTTGCAGCCGCCGCACTGCATAAATATAATATATTACCCAAATAATAAATTTTACGCGAAAATATGATTAAGAAATGAGTCACGGGTAGGGGAAAAAACGACCGATAAATCGGGTGGCGTCTTGGCGATCGACCACACGAAGAATATTATTATTATGATTTATGATGAATGATGACGACCTGCAGCACGAGAGTGATCTGTCGCTTACACGTGTCTGGCGCCTGTTTCCCCGAGTTCTAGCCAGTTCCGGCAAGTGAAAGAAAAACGGACTCCCGTGGATTTCCGCTTAAAATTTTTCAGTTGCGCAATACTATATTCTATTCATAAACTTTCTTTTGCGTTCACTAAGTTTACTTGCTTCGTATTAAAAGCTACTATTAATATGCAATGAATCGATTAGGTTTTCGTAAGATAATCATTTTAAAAATATCATACATTTATGTAAGATAGGTGATGCCTTTGTTTTATACAAAATACAACGCCGGCGTTCACAAACAAAAAATATTAAGATTTTTATTGCTGAAAATATTTAACAAATTTAGTAGGTACATAACTGAGCATAGTACCTAAGTTACTTTCAACTTAGACACTGCCACCTTATTAACGACAAGTTACATCACAATAATAATGTCAACAATATAAAAAAAAAGCAAACACTTTTAATCACTATACAGCCGAACGAAAATAGTCGCTTATCGTGTGGGTACTGTTAATTTTGGCCCACTACAATGCTATTTATCCGATTTGTAATTATCACAATATAATTGTCAATAAAGCGGACCGTGAGAAAAAAACAAACAAAAGTCGTAGTCGTTATATAGTGACGCCATTAACCGCAATAATAATATCACCGCCGCAGGTCTCGGTGATCGACAGACGACTACGATCGTCGTTGATACCTATATTTGAAAAAAACCTGCAAAACTTTTTATGCTTATAAAAAATTAAGTCGTTTCTATATTTAGCGCAACGACGGCAGGACCTCGCGAAATTTTATACTCCGTGTGCATATACGCGTATTATTATGTACAATGTTTTTTTTTCCGTCGGTTTCGGTATGACGTACGAAGGTATATATCAATACACGACGAATTGTACATAATTATGTTATTATTATGCGTATTCGTATATTCTCCTCCTACTCGGACGCCGCCAAACACAGACCTAAATACGACGACGGCGGTGGCCAATTAGCCGTTCGCTAAGAGAATATTACGCGCAATTTCCTCGGGCCATATGTGTATATATATTTAATACATTACACGGCTAATAAAACGAAATATAAATAAATAAAAGCGACGTTTCTATTTTTAAAACACGCGCCGCCTCCGCAACCGGTTTTGCGCCATTGATTTATGCGGTCGCGATGATGATGACGATAATAATAATAATTATAATCATACATTTCTTCATTTATCCTACACGCACACGCACACGTACACACTACAACAGACCAAGCCGGCCACCGGCCCCTGTCCTGTCGGCTGTCTTGTCGTCGACGGCAGACGGTTTCCCACGGCGGCGGTCGTAGTACTATATAGATCTCTTCGGAACAATATAATATTATTTTATATACGCGGTAGGTAGGTACAACAAACGATAACCTTATACGGTGTATTAATTGACCGAGCGAGAGAGACTGCGCAGAGACAGAGCGAGAGAGTTGTGAGGGAGAGGGATAAAAAAATTCTACTACCGAAGGCATATAGGTAAAAGCCTGGAAATACTCGATGGAGAAAAAAAACACTACTCGAACCCGAGACCGACCGCGTTTATATTTTCATATAATATATTATTATTATTATTATTATTATATTATTACATTATGTATACGATATATTTTGTATTTTATATTCAAGGCGGTCCCTCGGCCGCTTAAAAACGGAAATTAACTATAAAGAAAAATAAAACGCGGGCACCCAAACCAGTGGCAAAGACGGCGGCGGGGTCGCCCGCTAAATAGAAAAGAATTCAACGCACCGCCGCCGCCGCCGCCGCCGCCGCCACCACTTGCCCAACGGCTATTTCAGAACATCCAATACACACAATGGTTATTTTAGATTTATTTTATTTTTATATTGCCCGTTGTATTATATACGCACCTATATACACGAAATGTAACCGATTAGTTCGCGACCGCCGATGTGTATACAACGTGCTCGTCGTACTATACGTCGCTCGTCCGCGTTCGTTCACGCGTTTCCGTTTACATGACGCGTCGCGGTCATCGCGGTATGAACGGGCGCTCGCGGCATCATTATTTTCGTCGGAAAATCGCGGACGCAGCACCGCCGCCGACCCCGTTCAGACGACGACGGTAAACGGAGACGTGCGCGGCGCCCCCAAAGCGCTCAGGAGACGTACGCCCCCCCCACCCGGAGACCCTGCTCCGAGCCTTGTAAATCAATCCCACCATCGACGAAAAACAATATAATATTTCCATATTGAGTTTTTTCACACACCGTAGTAAGTAAAACCATCTTATAACATATACCTATAGTAGTATTGTTAGACGAATGTGTTTTTATTATCAATCCGTTTAAACAAATCGTTTGTAAAATGGTACACAACGCGATCGTATTTCGGCACTATATTATTAAATTTGAACACCGGGGCGGATCCGGTATCATTATTATCACGAAAATTGTCTTACGTTTTCCGACTCTGGCGTTATTGACGGAGTGCACGACAAAACCGTTTTAACTGCCAGATTGCATACTGCAGCAGCAGCAGCAATGCACTGGTTGTTAATGGTCAACACTTATCAGTTATCACAGAATATTATTATTATTATTTTAAACATTATAATGAATTTATAATGCATCGGTATGAATAATAATAAATCAGTAGGTAATATTATAATTTTAATTTAACTACCTACGATACTATTATTTTGATTAACAATCATAAAATAATTTATCGGTTTATTTGATAAATTATGTTTTTATTGAATGATTACAATGACATTTTACCTACTGCAGACACAGTATTTTTCAACCATGTTGAAACGTAAATAATTAAAGACGTTTAATAAAATAATAAACAATTTAAATCATAATAATAAATATTATACAATATTAATTATTATTGACCAAAAATAGGAATCTGCGACGATTACAAACTTTAATAAACTGACCTTTCAACTTTCAGTGAAAGTGATACCAAAATAGGTACATAATGTTTATACGTTATATAGCCGTAGAATGTACAAATTACTCAATACTGCAATTATTTCTGTGATTCTATTTGTATAGATTTAGTATTTCAAGATTATTAGTCCAGAATCCAGATTATTTTTAAGATGTTTAAATCTGACGTTTTGATAAATAATTTTACTATAGAAATCAATTTGAATTTATATACAACACATATTTGTGATAATACTGCAGATATAAAGTGATCTATTTTACGGGAATTAAAAAACACAACTTTATTCAGATGTACAGAAAAATGTTAGAATTCTTAAAAACCCTGTAGTTATGGCACGTAATATGTTTGCGTATAGGTCGCATATAGACGCGTAGGTATACAGGTGAAATATTGTTTTATGTATAGTATATATAAGTATTATAGGTATAGTGTATTTTATAATAGGTATATTGTGTAATAGCTAATAAATAATGATACTGATATTGAGATAACTGAAACGCGTCAAATTGTGTTTAAAAGCTTTTTATAACTCGGTCGAGTGACACGTGCGAATCTAAAACGTCTTGGTTAACCTGTTGCACTATCGTCGAACACGATATAATAATAATATCTGTCGCAATTAACGCACTGCGCGCGGTGATACAATTAGAGTTTATACACATGTTAACGATACAATAAATACGTTTTCCGCAAATATAGATAATTCAATGGCGAACATTTGAGATCATAAATAGTATCGATAAAGCGATATGATATTATAAGGACTTTCGAGTTATCGTCATCAAAGTCTGTGCCACATTGATTGTTGGCCGCTTTTAACGTATAGAACAAGCATAGTGCTCGTAATATATCCTAATCGTTATCTCATTATTTAACGACAGACAAACCGATCGGAAACAGAAACGGAACCCTAAAATATGTCTAGGTACCTGGTTCAGACAACAGAAATATCGCAGGTTTTGTTTTCTAACTGTATACAATCAGATTTTGTGGCCCTACGACCAAGGGTTGATACGTGGTATATGACGTGGGGTGCATGTGGTGAAACAAGTATAAGCCCGTTCCGGCGGCGTGCGGGGGAAGGTTTATCGTAGACGCGACGACGACGACGACACTAACCTAGGGCACGCAGACGTGACGGCGGCCGCTGGCGAACGGTCGGTGGCGGCGGGACGCGTGGGACGGAGAGACAACGACCTACGGTACTTACTGCGTTACGAGAAACAACGGCCGTGGCTGAGGCGGCGTCCACTGAGCGGGCGATTCTGCCCGTCTGCGGCGACGTGTCGACGGCTGTCTGGCGGTGGCCCGGAGGACCTCCGGTTGCGGTTGCGGCAGCGACGTCGGCGGTTAACCGAGCGGGACTGAACGGTGTAACGTCCGGTCGCGGTATAATGTTATATTATACAGAACCGTCCGAGGGTGCAACGGGAGCGCACTGGCGCGGGCTCAGGTTTTCGAGTGGTTGAGCACGAATATGTATTCGACGAAACTGTCTCCCGACGGTTTGTACGCCGGTATCATCTTAGTGGCGCGGAGACCATATTATTTTTTCTTGCACTGTGCAAAAACGAGCTAGTACGTCCGGATCGGGGGCGAATAACAAGAAACGCGCACTCTGACAGCGCGGCGACACGGGGAGGGTGAGAAAGAAACAAAAGTCTCGAGACGAAAAAAAATTCCAAAAACGAAAAAACTGTTTAGAAAAAAAATTTATTAAAACGACACTTGTCGAGCGGCGGACGACTTTGAATGGCGCGCGGTGCGTGTATTTAATTTATTATTACAATATCACAACAATCGTTTACGTATCGAATAATAGGTGTATGTGTGTTTAATTGACGGCGACTAGTTTTAAACTAAGAACGAAACTGACGAGCGTTGCACGTTTATGCGCCAAACTGCGATCCACTACTCCATCGCGGCGAGTCGCCGCCGCCGGACACGGTTCCCTCTCTCTGAGCGCCGTTCGCTTGGCTCCGTTCCACCGCCACACAGCCGCAGCCGCCGTGTGTACGTCAGCTTGTGGGCACTGTTCACACAAACACACACACACACACACACACACACCCGCCGTATAAATTTCATTACTCTTGAGCTGCCGCGTGTGTGCGTAAGATTTTTATTATATTTTAAACGACCGCGATTCGCGTGCTCTCGTCATCGTCATCGGCCGCGCCATTCAGTCTCCCGAGTCCCGGTCGTGTCGTCCCGCCGCCGCCACCTACCCCTCTCCCGGCACGACGACGACAACTCATCGCTGCTGATATATCGCCGACCCCACCCCTTCGCCGGTAGATTTCGGTTTTTATTTTTGCCGACTTACCGCCCGCGCGATAAACGATTTACCACCATTAGCACCACAGTCTACGGACGAAAAGTAATAGGTAAACACTATATAACCAGGTAAAAGGTATGCGAGGTGTATGTACTTTTGTACCGATAACGTATAACGGAGTACTTGCTCGTTATTCACGTCCTTCCTAGACAAGTTCGTGATCGCATAATGACAGTTTGACGTCTGTAAATAATTATTAGGTACGCAACGCAAATAATTATATATTATATAGTCTTCAATAAAAACTGTATGGCGTTAAAAAATTTTATTATTATTTTTTTTTTAATCTTTATAAAAAATAGAATTAACATGGCAGTGCCGCCGTTATAAAATGCTCGCATTTCGGGACTTTAATTTTTGACGTTATATAGTCAGTTTTGCGAGCTTTCCGGCACGTTTCCAATAGCAGTCAACAGAATACTTCAGCACTATATGATTGTTAAATAAAAAATAACTGAAGATCAAAATTCCATTTATTTTTTTTATAAATCATAATTTACAATGTAGTTATGAAAATTGAAAACAAATCCTGAAATCCCATCAACCACGAATCTTATTATTTTTTTAATACATAATATAATAGAATTTATTTATATTAGCTTACGACTTACGAAGAGTAAAACATTTCCCCAAGTTAAAAAGAACACAATTATTTTATAAAAATATTAAACTACCTACTGACAAAATAACTTATTGCATAATAGAAATACAAAAATAAAATTATTAAGTTAAAATATTTTAAATTTTACTAAAACCAATGTTAACAACTTAACATAAATATTATTATAAGCTTGACTATCAGCAATCAATTATAGTTCTATACCCTAGTATTGATAAGTTATAACTGTTATATAGTAAATAGATTTTTATTTTTAATTATTAGCATAATTATTATTATTTATTACATGAATAACAGGTTAATTCTTAATTAGTTAAAAATAACCAAATAAATAATATCATTGGGTGCACTATTTAACTCAAATGCAAAGCCAACTACATCCTTATAATATATTATTAGAGCACAAAGTACCGTATAATATGTCATTCAAGAACCAAATAATGAATTTAACTCAATATAATATTATATTTAATATTAGACTTTTTTTGGAATGATGATTAATGACTTACAGTATTATACCACATATAAAATAATAATTTTTCTTTATGCTGTATTTAAGGGGATTCGGAAAATTATTGCTTAAAATATTATATTTTATTGAGTGGGTATTTACTATTTATTATTTAATAAGTACTAACTGTACGACTTGTATAGTTTTATTATTGTAACAAAATAAATATTTTGTGAGATGACTTGAACAGTGATAAGTATGTACTATAATAAATACAGTAAACAAATTATTTACTAAGTAGTCACTTATAAATTAATAAATATCGGTATTTACATTTTTACCACATTTATGCGTACATTCAAATATTATTACAAATTTATAATAAAAAATTATGAATGGTGAAAAAAAACATATATCAACTGAATTGTATTAAATGCAAGTCATAAAAAAGATATTATTTGAGCCCGAACAATTTTGAAAATTAAAATTAAATTTTAAATGTTGACATATATATTATAGACAATACGCCAGATTTTTTTATAATTTATTCATTTACGTCAATAGGTTTAGAACAATATAAATATAAAACTAAAACTTTCGCGATTTTTATCCGTCTAAAAATAATATAAATGTGTATAATATATATAGATTTTATTTTATTTCAAAATAAATATTTCTTTTATTTTAAACTGTTGTTTCTCTTTCTCACTTATAATGATCATGCCAAAAATTATTTATAGTAAAAAATTTACAAAAATATCTTAGCAAATAGGCCGTAGACAACGTTTTTGCTTAGCTTTATTTTTATGAGTTAAAAAATATATTTTAAATTTGTGATTAATTGACCCATGCAGATATGCAGGTGACCAATTAAATATATTAATTTTATTAAATATATCAATATCACCTCTCATAGTCTAATACTATAAAAAATAACCAATATATCCCTATCTGCATATTATTATATGATCTCATTAACTCTCATTCATTCACTGAAAATGTTATGTGATGATTAATATTGACCGCATAAACTGTGAACTCAACTCTGTAAATCAATGTAAATAATTTAAAAATATATAAATATAAACCTACAACTATTACGAAACAGGGTGGCATGTGTGGTAGTGGTTAATATTATTACGAAGTTTTCATCGAATCGTACACAATTATTGTAAAATGTTTTATAAGTTTTACACGTAAAACTGTTATCAGAATTTTCACATTCCCTTGAAGTTGTTTGTGCGAATAGAAAATTGAAAACAAAACATACCTACCTACGTAACGCCGTGCATAATAATAAAATACATACCTAATATCGTATGCGAACATATTTTAAGGAGAACACTATATAATGTGCAAAATAATTAGCCGAGGTCATATTATTATTATATTATATTATATTACACTACTACACACACTAATTCAAAAACAACAATTAAATGTTTGGCGCCGTGGTATAAAGAATGAAGTTAGTTTTTTTTTTTTATATTCTACCGCCGATAACTACTCTGCAAGTGTAATTATTTAACAATCTGTGCGAAATTAGATAACGTAACGACCGCGATGCTCTTGGTGAACTTGATAAAGCTATAGAGATCTACACACTATATACCTACGCACAAGCAGTGTAGGCACATAATACGTGTGGTAGGTCGTAGGTATATAATACACTTGAAATGTATATAGGTATAGGTGGTAATAACCCAAATAAGGTATCTTATTTCGCGCGTTGCACAAATAATATTATAATGCGTAACTATATATTATGATATAATTCCAATATTATATAGAGATAATAGATATACATTGTACGGCGACCCGCCTCAGCTACGCAGACTCAGTGGCGCGATTATACCAGCTGGATGGCTGGGAATGTCGAACACTGGCAGTGGCCGCCCAGGGAGACCTAGGGGCCGCTCCCCAAGCTGTATTTCTAAACAATTTTGTACTATTAAAAACAAAATTACAAAAAAAATCATCGAAATTGTCCGAACGAAAATTCTGACTTGCCCCTCCCCCTAACCATGTCTCTGGAGCCCCCCTGATCACTGAAGCCCCCAATATTTGTCGACTATATAGCTCAACCGCCAAAACCACAAAAATAACCCATTTCCGTATTTGATGTCAAATTTTAAACAAATATCAGATCGCTTCACTAGATCAATTTGGTAAGTTGGATTGAAAACACGTGTAAATTCCTATGTTCCACGTGTGTTCGACCAGAAAAAAATCACAGCTCCAATTCCTTTAAGTGCGCACTATAATTGTTTTCTTTCTTTGATCCACGCGTATCATAGCAAATTTTACGTTCACGATAATGATTATACTCGTATTAATTTCTAAAACTAGAGTGAATGGACCTCTTATAAAATTTAAAGATAAGATTATTATCTAGGGCATCTCATAGGCGTTATTTTATTTTAATTTTAAAGCGAGTTATGGGTATTCAGCTACGATGTACAAACAATTAATAATTTTTAAATACTCATAACTCGCTTTAAAATTGAAATATAATAAAACGCCTATGCCCTATTAGCTATGAGGTGCCCTAGATAATAATCTTACCTTTAAATTTTATAAGAGGTCCATTCACTATCATTTTTGGAACCAACAGAGCTAAACGTGAGCGTACAATTTGCTATGTTACGCACTTGCAAGACAGAGGCAACACATGCGGGCATGGGCATCACGTCATCTTAATGTGCTATCAAACTATTAGATATCCAATAAAAAGCTTTTAGTCATTAGTCAATATGATGTCGTCCTTGTCGCGGAGGAGGAACGAGATTGCTGGATATATATTCCTCCCCTCCAATTCGAACATATTATAGTTTGTCACGTGATTTTACGTTTCGATATAATATATAATATAAAAGAACATTAAAATAGAATTACATTTTTTTTTTCATTTCCATCCCTGCACCTTATTATCCTTTGAACCTTTTCGATCACTTCGCCGAGTATAGGCTCTTATACGACATGATATAGTGTAAGTATTTTTTAAATACCTGTGCATGCGATATATACATTATACTGCACGCCGTTGTGTCTGGTCGCTTACCTACATATAGTTACAGGAACGCGCGAATAAACGTGCCAAGACGACGTGTACTAATGGTTTATGGCGCGAGAACGCGTGGCTGATGCAACAACACTTTCTCATTTCACCGAGGACAAGACGAAAAAAAAAAATTTTAATTCAAACCCCTCCGTGTGACCACCACCTACGCACACGTGCAGACTGCATCAGCAGAGTACAACGCCGACACGTCCGTAGTATACACGTCGACGTGGACCCTATATATTATAAGGTAATGCAGCTATATGTGTACTGCACATTATATTATTATTATTATTTTAATATAAGCGGTCGCGATATAATATATTAGGTATATAGGTACGCCAACCGCGGTACAGGTATTTTACCGTCGTTATACCTATTATAATATATTATATTGTTGTCTGCAGATGGTATCTATATATACGTATGTGCGTCATGCGTGCAGTGTAGGGTTGTGAGGGGTGAGGGGTGTCAGGGGTTCCGACGAGTGGAGATCACCTCCTCCTCCGCAACTCCGTATTATTGTAGTATATAAGTATGCCGAGCAGGTCCCGTTCGAATCGGTTCACGACGTTTTACGTGTTGGCGAATATACGTCTTATTGTAAGGGCGATAGATATGTAACTGCGATAGCTATTATAATATTATGTATATATTATAATAATCTCTAACCGTTGACGTCCCCCCCCTCCCCCGTTCTGGTGAGCGCGTGAATATAAACATCTGGAAATTTAGACGAACAAAAAATTGCGAACGGCTTCAACATTTTTGCTGGGCAATTTTTAACCCACGCGTACATACAGAAAGACCTGACGAAAAAAAATGATGCTACTTAAACGTATTACAAAAATTGTTAAAATTATATGATTAGTAAATAATTTAAGAAATATAATCATGTTAGCAAATTCCCAAAAAAAAAATATTTTGAAAAAAGTTATTACGTTTTAAATTTCCAAATTCATTTAATCAAAAAAATATTGATATTTAAAAAAAATCTAAAAATAAACTACTATTGACTGCTTATAAACATTTTTACTATCAAAATATTGTTCTTATAATCAGATTCACAAATTGGCTAATTTGAATAATAGATATATCCAAACAATTTTAAATGAAGTTTTAAATGTTTTATTTTCAATGTTGAAAAATAAAAAACTTTTTGTATAATATATTGTGAGTAAAAAAAAAAAATTCAATATTTATTTGAAAAGAAGTTATTCCAAAAGTCAGTTCTATTTGTTACACCCTGTATAATATAATATATTGTGGTGTCCGAACAAAAATTATAAATGAACCGTATTTAAATAGTCTGAGTTTAAAAAAATAATTACTCGATAAATTGTAAAATTAATAAAACATTTAGTAGACTTTTAATCGTTATAACTTATAAACTATTATAGGTACCTACTCTTTTTTTTTGCTTGAAAATATTGGCAAAGTTATCGCATAATAATAATAATAATATACACTTTACGCATTCATATAAATATATAATATATGTGTATATTGTGCAAATCAATATTGTTAATATAATAAAAATAAATAAATAATAAGTTATATTTTTTGGCACGCTAACTGATGCGGAAACACCGAATCTTGCATATATGTATAGGTGGTCTGCAGTACCTACATATTATTAATGTGGCAGTTATACGCCACAGAGCATGAATGCTTGAGCATTATTAAAACAATCGTGAAAAAAATTCGCATACGACGTGGGTTTATTACGCGTTCGGAAGAAGCATATTGGTACCTATCGGATGTACCTACATATTGATATAATATTATACTATAAAAATGTATATATTATCATGTGATGGCGACGCGCAGTGGTGATGGGAAAAAAACAAGCAGGAAAAGGCGATTTATACAACAGTTATATTCTAAACGACCACTGGAGTACTTACCTTATTTGTAGCAAAATTTACATTTACTGTGGTGACCACACGAACTCGGGGTCGTTTGGATTTATCTCGTCAATTTCGCAGGCCAAGTACACCCAAATCGTGGATACTTACGTATTTTTAAATGCGGGAACCGCCGGAATTAAGAGTTATTACAATAATTTTAATTCAAAATCAGTCTTATATATGTATATTATAATAAAGGTAATCGATCAGTAGGTAGCTAGGAATTTAACACTGAGGTAGGGCTAGGTTAGGAGTTAAGAGTCTATAAGACCTTTGAGGATCAAAACAAAAGGGTCCTAAACTTATATGTACTATTCAAAAGTGCAGCGATCCTGTTTTTATTCATAAGAATTTTATAATAACTATCTTGTTGGTTTTGGTTATCAGTTTATCACTAATAAATATTTTACTGAGTGGTGTGTTATACATTCATATTATACACTTTGTCAGTATCATTTATTGCATAATAATAATACAACGAATAATTGACAATTGAAAAAGATACTATATATTGGTGTGCTCGGATTATGGCAGTTTTTTTATTTAGCATTATACGATAGCGTTTACGTTCATATGTCAGATATCTAATCGTTTACCACCTAAATACCTAATAATAATTATAGGTATGAGCACTGAAGACTTCGAGAGGGTCTGGTATGTATATATTTACTTATTGCGATTTGTTTAAAGTTTGATAATACGCTTTTAGTTAAGCTAAACACTTACATCCCCCCCTTCCCACCCAAGGGTTATACTTATAAGACACTGGACACTGGTATTGTTGTACTGCACTTGTACACGTAATCATTTTATATAACATAATGATTTATGAGTACCTATTATGACTAATATGATGCGTGAATATTTTCAATTGTTTAAGAAAACAAATAGTTTGTAATAGTTACCAACATAAGTACATTCGTACATCATACATAATATAGATACCTATAAAATATTTCATTAATGAACATGTATCATGTATCATCGATCTTTATAGGTAGGTATACTAAAACAATTTATTAAAGGGTAGTATAAATTGATATATAGGTACATTATAATAGTATTTTCTATTTATCACTTATAAAATAACTACTGTCAATAAAATGTTTTTTACAACTGGAGTAAGCGAACCCCTTTTGATAACTTGTTTCCGCCCTTATATTGAGAGAAAAATAATAAAATTCAATTTGATATTTATACGTGTTATACTGCTATGAAATATATATTGAAGAAATTAAAAAATAATATGTCTACAACAGAAGAAAACAATGCACTTTTTGACAAAATTTTAATACAGTTATCTCCACTATATATACGAATATACGATGTCAAACCAGTCGCTATTTCTTTGTTTATCCACTTTTAGCTAACACTGGGATATAGGAGGTGATATTCTAAGACTCTAAGTAATGGGGGTGCTAAGTGCCCGCTGGCACACCCGCGCGTAGGTATGTGCGCCAATGACATATAATTTTATGCTATTCTCATAAATTGTAAAATTTATATCTGCAGTACCCAAATTTAATGTATATTGTATTTGAAAAACACGAAGTAATGTATTTTGCTCATCCTTATGAGTAATACAATTATAAAACGCCCACAATGCCACACACATAAATTACAGCATTATTACCAAATTATAATTGTATACAAAAACAATATCTTAAAAGGATTTGAATGTTTTATAACAATTAGAGGAAGATAACCGTCGATAAATTATTTTGCGTTTGGCTCTGGTTGAACAAACATAAAATGTATAGTAGTCAAAAACACTTGATCACATTGAGAAAACAATAACGATAAATTTTTATTGAATAACCGCAAATGATGTCTTGAAACCTGAATGTCGGAAAATTATAAAATTTATTGCATTTTCTTACTTGTTGTATGCGAATGAAAGAGGACCGTGTGTCCCGTTCAAACGTCGTCCTACCTTACTATTTTCAATCTGTTCGATAGAGAAAAAGTCTCAGTCCCCGGGCACTGCAGCAGAGGTTAGAGAAATTAAAGACTGTTTGCCAGTTTTCTCACCAAGCGTATATACGGACAGAGTGATAACTTCCGTGTCACGAATTTGTATATAATATAAATCAACTCGATGATTATATATGTATAAGTACGAGTATTCAACGGGTGTATTATTATAATAATATTATATTATGTAATTATTTATGATTACCAAACGTGAAACAGTTATTATAATTATTGCGAATGAGAAATTCTAATTTTTATTGAGCTATCGGTGGACAGTGGCAATCTGCAAGTACGAATTTTCTATAGTATGCTACCAACCACAGTGAGTCAGTAAGACAGTGTACAATAAGTCCCTAAAAAATAATCTACTTATAGATATAAATTATCAACAGTTTTAGGTATTTTGTACAATAATTATATACTCATACATATAACGACAATCGATATAGGTACAATAAGTGTACAACTGTACTGACATATTATAGCTTAGAAAAAATAAGGAAATAAACCTAAATTAAACGAACGAGCTGTAAATTGATTAAAAAGTGGTTTACTTTAATGACGAATAAAATATGTCCCAAGAACTATAAAATTTAATTATTTGACTATTTTTGCCGATCAATTTATAGATTTTGTAATATTTAAACAATGAATATTGGCAATGATGACATTGAATATATTTTGGCCGTTATCGATATTTGCGTTGTATTACGTAAGGTAGATAGGTATAATCACATTTATTTGGTTTTGAATTAGTTGTATGACAAAACTTTAGTGCATAAGAATAAAAATCATATTCTTTGTTCTTTATTTGAATGTATTATATAGAAATTAAAAACAAATAATACAAAAATTTTAAATGCAAGTATCACAAATCAATTGTTTTTATGAAAAAATATTGGATGCAATTAATGATTTATAATTAAATAGTTGTAACTTGTATTGTATTACTATGTATGTAATTAGTGTATAATGACTTGTATGAAATATTTTTATAAATTATAAAATCTCTGTACCGAAATATATCATTATAGGTTTTGGTTACGTCATTTTCTTGTCCCGAGGCAATAAATTAAGGGCAATAATATATTGAACCTTTCAATAAATAAAAATTATTATCTTCAGAGAGTAGTGAGGTGAGAGTTTTATATATCGATTTTCAGTTAAGTCCTCAGGGCACTAAAATGTAACACCTAAGGCCTGGATATTTCTCTACTATCCGTTACGCCGAGTATTCGATACTTATACTCTGTTTTAATCACAAGTTATTGACTTCTAGTAGTTATTTGAAATACCGTGCACTATACTGCACTCAAGTCTCAAACACTCAATAATCGTTGCAATTCGTAAATGCACAACGAACATCTAGAAACGTCAAAACGATAAACGATAATGATATAATCAACTAACTATTAAGCGTATAGAATATAATATTAACCTATAATATTAGTAGACATTTTAAAAATATTTAAAAAGATAAAATCTTGAAGTTGTCATATTTTTTCTTCTTCTTCGTATTCCTCTTGAAAATATTATATTATTTTAATCAAAAATATATAATACATTAAAAATGTTTTCGTAGTTTAGTGTTGTTTGCAATAATTCAATATATGAACACATTGCTACCATGGTAGTCGAAAATTAATTCTGTGTTTCACCACTAAGCAGCGTTTTGAAATATGAAATGTTCAAATGGACTACCATACAGCATTGAGCCATTGCAGACGGAACCAAAACAGTAAACACTCAGTACCATGGTCAATGCCGTAAAATTCAATGGTTACAGCCTTATACAGGTACATTATATACTATATGAAAAACGTTTTAATGTAGTATTTTACGTTTATATAATAGGTACGTAGGCACTATGTCATTAGCACATAATACGTTAGAAAAAATTCAAAGTTTTAAAATACTTTTATAATATAAGGTTATTAAAATTAATTAGGTATAATTTATATTGGTTCGAATGTTTCTGTAAAAAATTATATGTAAGCAGATAAGTTTACGGTGTATCTTTAATCTTTTAATCCTAACGATAAATTGACGTAAGTATTTATATATAATTAAACGAAGTATCGATATCGGATACAAATACTAAAGTAATGATTAATGATTATTCTATAATATTATACTGACTTTTGGGCTGTAACTGCTAGGTATGAACAATTTAATCTGAGAGATTGTAAGTAGAAAAAAAGGTGGGCAAGTAGGTGTCGCTCTGCTATACAGTAGGCTACAACATTGTAAGTACGAAAAATCAGAAATGATTCTGATCGAAGACGGTCGGTAAGCCTTTGATGTCACTATAAGTATATTTGATGATATTATTGTGAATAAAGTATTTTATATATATCCTATTTACGTGGAACCTTGTTTTAAATTTTCCATCCTTAGCCATAAAAGTTAGAAAATGCAAATATAAACAACTAATTCATGTACGTATATAAGTTAATTTGTTTTAGAGTTACCTACACCAAAAACTAAAATCGATTTTGTAGAAAACCGATTTTACGTAAAAATTCCCGTTTTCACTTAATTTGTATGTTGTTTTTCTCGGCGCTTTTGAAAACCATTGGGAGTTTTAAATTTATACCTCCCGAATGCACCAACTAGATTCACTTTCCCATCGAACAAGATACTGTTGTAGAATATCGAAGTAGTTTTACTGCCCCCAAATTGTGGTGACAGAAACAAAAATTTAAAAATTTAAAAGTAAGTTAAAAAACTCACATCATTGTAAAATCAATACTTTCATCACTTCGCTCAGAATCTAAAAATCCATATTTATGTTTGCTTTTATTTTAACGTACCTATATACAAATTGTAGTTTATTGAATATTAGGTATCTACCTATATGTCTTATATTTTCACGATTTTCAAGACAATTGTCAAATTTAACTGTTTATCTAAATCACGTCCTATTTATTGTTACAAACTTTTTATATTATGTTATAACACTTAGCACTATGATTACAGACATAGTAGTTTATATTATATATCCTATACGTATATTATTGTAATTTATATTGACAAACATACCTAGGAGTCAGTGAGATAAATAAAGCTATCTATTAAGTAAATTATAATGCTCAAATATTGTTAATTAAAATAACTATAACTAATATAATTGATGTATAATATGTACTTACCTACAAAAATACAAAATGGTATGATGTAACAAAACATTTTAATAGGTATAGTAAGTATGAGATAACATTTGTATTTTATTGCAATTTTTCTAATTCATATAATTTAATACCATATATTTTATAGACGATTTATTATATCAACAATATTTATATATCATGGGTGTAACCACTAACCAGGAAATATTTTATAATGTAGTGTAATTAGATATCACGACGACGACTTTATAGCTATTATTTATTTCACTTTCACGTGATGACTATTATCTATACACTGATACCAAATGTATTAAATTATATCATTCAAATTAATTGTTATTTTTAGTTCAGTTTATAAGTCACCGATCATTTTTGTATTATTTTGCATACATAGTTATTGTGTCAGATGTGTTTGATACAATGTTTTAAAATTTTAATCAAGTGTAAAAGATTTTCCAGATATTATGTTAATATAATAGATACTACCTAGATAGGTACTTTAATAAAATACTTCAGTAAGAACTAAGCATTATAAGAAATATAATAAGAACAATTAATTAATTATTCATATAGATTTGATATAAATGAAATAGCATCAATTCAACATCTTTAGTTTCTTTATTTAACTACCTATTCAAATTAATAATCGGTAGGTACCTATAGGTACACGTGTGCAGGGCCAAATGTAAACTCCTACACGAATAACCTTTTTACCTGAATCATCATTAAATGTAAACTCCTACACTAAAAACCTTTTAAAATTTTTACCTGAAAATCAAAGATATTGTAATCTCCTACATAGAAATTGTTCCCTTTAAAAAATAGGGTAATATTACTTAAATTCACAATTTTAAAGTTAAAAAGCTCAAAATTATCATAACTTGAAAATAATAAATATACATTATTTAATAAACAAACGCTTGAATAGAGCTTGTTGATACGCTGTATGATAATTCTCGAAGGTTAGATTATATCCATATTATATACTTTACTATACGTTCATATCGGCACTTGCAGTACAAAATGTTTTAAATAGATCAGCGATATGGCATCGAATATTGTTGAATAACGATAAAACAAGTCATAAAAATATACGTAAATGATTATGAATTAGTATTGCTTTATTGAATTTTTTATTTTTTTTTTTCAAAAATTTTTTTTTAACGTATGTGATTTTGACTATTGTTTTATTATATTTTTCAAATAATTTTTGTTTTAGGATTAAATGATTATGACTATTATTTTATTAACACTTTTTTTATCTATATTTTAATAATTTTGTTTTAAACGTAAATGATAATGATTATTGTGTTATTAACATTTTTATTATATGTGTTAATATATTGCAAGACTGATATTTTTTACAGCAATACGAGTGGTATTAAATTTTTGTAGGAGTTAACACTATCTTTTATAGGAGTTAACACTATCTTTTGTAGGAGTTAACACTATCTTTTGTAGGAGTTAACACTATCTTTTGTAGGAGTTAACACTATCTTTTGTAGGAGATAACACTACATTTGTTGGAGTTTACCATTCCCCGTGTGCAGTGTTATCAGACCACTTAAATGAAATAATAAAGACTGTCAAACCAAACACCATTTTATTAACATCACATAAAACTATTTTTAAAATGTCAAACAAAATGGCACAGTAAAAAATATTTTATAATCTGACTAAAAGACATTTTAATACCTAATATTGATAACGAGTTTAAAAATAAAAATATTATAGTTTTAATATTTGATAGGAAAAAATACATTACATATTATGTCTTTTACCTATGCTCAATAGTATATGCATAAGCTATAAAGTATAAAATATTAAAATATATATTACTGCTATAATAGTGCTATAGCAATTAATGGTTTAATACAATTACGTTAAAAATTTGGTTATATATTATCCAACCCATCACATGGAAGTAACAAAACGGTAAATATTAGGTACCACTTATTAAAATAATAGGATTAACTGTAAATTGTAATACTTATATAATTAGCAATTACCTACTAAATTTAAGCTATAAGCATAACTTACAACTGGACAAATATTAAAGTTAACCATTATAATATTATAGTAGGCTATTAGTAATTTTAACATTTTTAACTACCTACTATTTTAATCACTTATTAATTATTGTAATAAAAATTGTTTTACAAAATTCAAACTATGTCCACGTCGCATATAATATACGAAACTGAAGTGCCCTACCACGAATTTTCTTAGAATTTCAGGAGCTATAATTATAAAATTTATTCAGAATACCTACAACGCCTACATAGTATCTATCTTTTTCGTTAATGTTATATTTGAAAGACACGTGTAAACTATAATTAGTTCATGTGCACTACGATGTACTATTGTTTTTTAACGAGATTTTAAAAAACGCTGAATAAGAATGTGTACAGTAAAATTACAATTTAGTATAACTTTTTAGGAACACTATATGCAACAGCTGCTATAGTGTAGAAAATCCCCCCCCCCCACACAATATTTAGCGTTTTAATTTATTGGTTATAACAACACTGCGATATATTGTTATTTTTTTAAAGCTATTTATATACTTAACACTTAATAGGTATGTAGTAATATAATATTATAATATGGATGGTAATTTTGGTCATAGATTAAAATATATTATATATTTGGTATAACTATATACCTAGTATAATATTCTATACTGTTATGTTTTGGTAAGCTAATTTATATTTTCAAGAAGCGATGTCCTATATATTTAAGAATTTAAATACAAGGGGGCAGGGGACAATAATGGCCATTTTCATTGAAAAACAACTGATAAAAAACTGATATTACTTAAAAATGTAATTTTAATAGATAATATTAAATACCATTAAAAAAAGAGATTACTTCGTTCGTGGTTACGTTTCATACTTTCATATATTTACCTATAGATACCACGTAGTTATACAGAAAATATTAGGTACCTATACATAATATTATGTAGTTAATAACTAATAGCAAGTGTATACAAGAACGGACATTTTTCTTCACTCAAATAGTCAAATACAGGGTCCGTCAGAACAAACGCATGTTTTTCGAAATAATACTACGCTAAAAGTAATTTCCGTAAAATAATTTTTATTACATAAAAAAATGTAGAACCATATGCAATTTTTTTTTATTGTAACCTTTGTAACAAAATTTAAGTTTTGAAAATGATGTCAGTCATATGGCGGCCTTGAGACCCAATGCAGGAATGCAGGCGCTCCCGAAACGAGCCCATCGCGTCGGTCAGCATCTGTCCCGGAACTTCACCCTGAGCTTCAAAGACGACATGTCAGTATTAAAAAAGTGTGGTTTCAACAAGACGGGGCAACATCACACACAGCTCGTACCTCAATGGAGGTTCTTCGCCAAAAATTCCCCGGATGTCTCATTTCACACTTTGGTGACGTTCTGTGGCCCCCTCGCTCCCCTGACTTGTCATTGTGTGATTTTTTTTGTGGGGTCACTTAAAATCAAAAGTCTATCAATACAAGCCACAAACCCTAGATGAATTGAAGAACGAGATCACACGAGTTGTGGGTGAAGTTCCGGGACAGATGCTGACCGACGCGATGGACTCGTTTCGGGAGCGCCTGCATTCCTGCATTGCGGCTCAAGGGCGCCATATGACTGACATTATTTTTAAAACCTAAATTTTGTTACAGTAAAAAAAAATTGCATATGTTTCTACATTTTTTGATGAAATAAAAATTATTTTAAAGAAATGACTTTTAGCGTAGTATTATTTCGAAAAACATGCGTTTGTTCTGACGGACCCTGTATAATATAATTCATGTGGTAATTTGTGTAATGTTCATCGGATAATATTCATAAATATTTGATTAATTTACAATTATAATATAATATTTACCGATAGAAAATGGTTTTTATTAAATAATATTAAAATAATTTCAGTATATTGGTTGAGAATATGAAGGGTAGAATGGTAGAAGTACTTTACCTCATCCACCACTATATTTCTAAACGCACAACAGGTACAACTATTTATTATATAATTTCCTTCAACCAAAAAAAAAATTTTTAAATAATATACTTTTATAGTTACACCACTGACACAGACACACAGTGACACCTGGTATATAGACTAATTTATGGTAAGATATTTCAGATTCGTTTAGAAAATACGAATGCGGATACGATATATTTTTATCAATTGACAATCTCAATTTCACTGGTAGGTACATTTCCAATTAAATATTTAAGTACCTACACACCTGTTACCTACATTAATAAGCGCGGAATGCGGACTACCTACACTAAATAGTACGGTTTAATCGAGTTTGATAAACCATGGCATTTTAACATTTTCGAACATTGTAATTGATAACGACCACAACACTGTTGCCATAACGATGAGAGGCATTTAAAAAGCTATACACAACAAGTGGGTCACAAGTGCTCGTATTAGTACAGTAGGTAGGTCATAAATCGTGATTACAATACCTACGACATAGTGAATAAGACACATTATACAATATACACTCCGACCGTAGTAATTATGTTAATTATTATTAATTAGTATTTATATTATTCTAGAATGGAGATTCCGAACCATGGAAGTACCTAAATACTAAATAATATATATAAAAAAAAAACAATTTTCGATCATACGTAAATAGTAAATACATTTCATAGACACTATAAAAAAATAAAACACCCTCTCTTCGATAGTGATAGTAATAATAATAAAATGAGGCACAATATTATATGGTGTCAGTTGATCGTAGAAAGTATAATGGCCGATGACTGCGGTAAAAAATATAATTTAATACCTATTTACACGAAACGACCTAAACGGCTTTACGTCAAATCGACGAACAATATTGCGCGCGTACGAATAAAACTGTACCCGAATGTGTACACTGTACATAGTACACAAAATAATTACTATGTTATTTATTACTATCGAAATTATTATCGTTTGATAATTATTCCAATAACAACAAATAATAATATTATTGTGCGTAAATTGATTACGGATCGTTCACCGTTCCGATAACCTTTGCCGCCGAGTCATTCATGTCGGTGGCGGCGACGGTGGTGAAGACTGTGACGACGACGACGGCGACGGCGGCGGCCCGACCGATTGCGCGCCAATTCGTGCCGATAGATGTCGTTGCTGGGTGGCCCGTTTGGGGCAGTCGGATGGGCCGCGCGAAACGCCGACCGCCGGCGGCCAACGCTTGACGCCCGATGTCGTAGGCCACTGTTCCGTCGGTGGAGCGTCCGTTTTTCGGCGCGCGTTCCGCTCGGCACTCAAGCGGGACGCTCGCCGAGCTCCGAAAATCGTGTCCGGCCACCGGGACGTCCGCACGCCGCGCTCGGGCCCCGCACCACACATATATGGGTGCCGATCGTCGTATTCTTCAGCTTTGCGCAGTGGCGATATCGTAACCAATGAGGTCCATCCGAGGTGCGATTATTGCTAGTTGAAAACTTTACCAATACCCCGCCATGTGGACATGAAACACTGTCCGCGTAGGCAATTTTTGGCGGCCCTAACGGGCTCATATCGGCATCTGCCTTTTATCACGAACACACTCCGCCGCTAGATCGGCGATTGGTGACCGACTCGGATTTGTTCAATCCGTTTCTCGCGGGTCGTTGGTCTGTTCTGTTCCTCTCGTATCCGCCCGAGTTGACGCTGGACGATCGGCTAGACTGTTTTCCGATTTTTTTTTTAATCAAAATTTATTCCCTGCACCACTCGTGTTACGAGATATAATATAATATTATCATTTATTTTTTACCGTCATAATATGTCCGGAATGCGGGCTCATAGTAATAATACAGCCGATGAATTTAAAACGTTTTCGGAAGTTTTCGACCTTCGGGATTGAACAATGTTGTTTTCTTCACGAAGGATTATTTTTACGGACATTCCTGATAATCTATTATTCCTAAGATGATGATATAATAATATCATTATAATCGAATCACACGTCTGGGCGCTGACCACACGTGAACAAGCGATACTCGCGATACGTCATGTCCCGGGTATTTTTATCTTGTTTTGACGATCGTAATAATTATTATTATTATAATCTGTAATCGGACGGTTTTATTGCCCGTACACATTTATCGGTGTTTGGCTAAACCATAGCTGATACGTCATATCAAAACACGTACATATTTTATAATAATATTATTATGCGTATAAACTTTATTATAGTATATAATAAGATATTGTGCATGACCAATCGTGTTTTTGGAATACGCAGATTTATCGACAGAAAAAAATTCTATTTAGCCCTATACCTAATAATATAGAACATAGATCGATCTATTGAGTGGTTGTTTTATCGGCGGCCCCTCGTGTTACCTGTGTATACCATTTTCACCTGCTCCAAGTATTCGCACATATACAACAACTATACAGAACATATACATAATAATTATATTATATTCAATCGCAATACATTATAATATGAGTATAATATTATATATTATTAGTAATAATATATAATATTATTATTATATAATTATAAATATAATATTTATTTTTATCTTGTACGATGATAATAATATCTTATCTATGTATATTATATTATGATACAATTTTATATTTTTTACCTTTAATGCTAAAAATATATATGAATTAAGTATTAAAATAGGTGTGTAGATATGTGCGTAATTAGGTATGTGGTGTATGTCGTTTTAATTTGAAAATTATATTAGGTAAACAAAACAATCGAATAACATGCCTGAAAATTATGTTCATGATAAATTACATTCAACCTATAATGTATACACAACATGTCAATATTTTTTATACTTACACACACCTGGAATTGAATTTAGACGCAATATTATGTTGTATATTATAATATATAGGATTAGTATATGACAAGGTATTGACCTGTGTTTTCGGTGGGTTGGCGGAGAGTAAACTGTTTTTTTCTTCATATGTGCCTACTTATCTAATACCTTTTGAACTAAAATTGAAAAATATATACAAAAAAAACATTTCTAAGTAAATTTACCATCAAATATAAATAGGTACCTACTAATGTATCTACTGTGGTAGCGAAAACCCATCCTAGAACATGATGTAGAGCTGGACATGATTTAAAACCCCCAGGATTTCAAAATGAATTAAAAAAGTGTTTTGATTTTTAAAATCTTAATATTTACAAAAAGTTTTGATCTGATATTGAAAAATCTTTGAAATTATATTGGTTTCTTTTTAGATTCTAAGTAACGATGAATGTATTGATTTTACAATGATGTGTATTTTTTTATTTTTTTTTGTGTGTCCACCTTTTAGGACAGTAAAAGTGCTTGGATTTTCTTCAACAGTATCTTTTCTGATAAGAAAATGAATCTAGTCGGTACTTTGGGGGGGTCAAAAGTAAAATTTTTCCAGTAGTTTTCAAAAGGGCCGTGAAAAACAAAAGAAAAATTAAGGCAAAACGGGAATTTTTACACAAAATCTGTTTACGAAAAAATCGATTTTGGTTTTTGGTGTAACTCTTAAATAAATAACCGTAGGTACATAACATTTCGACTGAATGTTTATATTAGTATTTTCTATACACCATGCCTTAAAATATTTTGACTTATTTTGAGCTGTTTAGGGACATTTTCCGTTTCCAATTTTTTTAGTTTTTTATTCTATAAATATCAATAACATTTTATTGGTTGGTTAAAAAAGCTTGAAAATTTCATAGAGGGCTTCTAGTATATTGTTTCAAAGGCAGATGAAAAATATTAAAAACCCTTAGTCACTTTTTTTTTTTATAAGCATTTAAAGGCCAAAAATTGACAAAATATGGAAAAATTACGAAAATTTTGCAAAATTATTTTGAGTTAGAAATTAATAAAAATTTTTCTTTTTAAATCTAAGATTTGAAAATGTAATACAAGATTATTCATAAATTTGTCTATCTTTATCAAAAAAAAAAATGTTTTCAATCAAATCAAATTAAATTTTTATAAGAGTTTGAATTTAATATTTCTACGATATTGTATACTTACTCGATTTGTCATAAAGCGATTTCCTATTACAAAACCTAGAATAACTATTTTAGTTATTTTGTTGTGATTGAATAATATTATTCGTGGGTACTTGAAACTTCTAAAGTGTACTATTATATATCTATGATAGTATCACGGTTTGTTGTTGATGTATAACGCATAAAAAGTACCTAATTTATATTGTGATATGATTAATTTGGAATTTATTATAGGTCAATTTTTTTTTAATACCATAGATAATAGTATATAATATGTCTTATACCTAGACTGACATACCGTCTCCGCTCAGAATCGTTTTTCTTTTACTATGATATTATATCAATGAATTCATATTTAATACCATCCATTATACAGTGACCCACTTGTAACCTACTGTACAGCAGTGCGACTTTTTTTTATATTATAGTTTTTATTATTAATAAAAATAAAAATAAAAATATGTAAATAAATGGCATAATTGAACGATAAGCATTAATCTGGTTACTAAAGATTATCTCGTTAATGTGGGCGCATGTAAATTCCCCTGATTGGGGCCTTATTTCATGTAAATTCCACCGATTTTTTTACCTGAAATGAAATTGGTAATAGCTACATTATTTATGTTTAGATTTATTTAATATACCTGTATAATATATATTTACATTCTGATACTATTATATCTTTTTTTATACTAATTTAAAATAACATAGAATAATAAATTATGATCCCTAGTTAGTTAAAAAAAAGTAAAAATAAATATATAATTATCAACAATGATCAACTAGATAGTTAAAATTAAATTAAAATAAATAAAAAATATATTTACCGGATTATTTTTTTTTCAGGTCAAAAAACGTACCAGCTGAATTTATATTATCATTACAGGTAAAAAAAAGTGCTTGTGGAATTTACATGTTCCAAATCCAACCCTAAAATTGAATACCCATAAATCAGCGGAATTTACAAGCGCCTGTTAATGTTTATGGCGTGACATCGTTAACTCTTATCACTTTTTTATTAATGTGCATCATGGTCTTGGAATATACCTACTGCACCGTAGATCATAGGTACCTATACTATGTATGTTGGTGTATGATTTAAGATTTATGCACATGAACCGTCGATTAATAATAAGTTAATAAAACATGGTGCGGGGGACGGAGTGGCCGAGCGGACTAAGACGTCGGCTGCGACGAAGTCGAGACTGGTTCGATACCTCGGCCGCGGGCGGCATTTTTCTTCGGGCCAGTCAGGATGTCTGGAGAACAAGTGCCGCCATCCCCCACCCGGGTCATGGCAGAAACCTACGGGCGCCCCATTAGAAATACTGCCAAAACACGACAAAAACCAACCTACCCAACCTAAAACCCACACAGTTTCCTCCCCACACCTAATGGCCAATGTTGCCAAAAAAAAAAGTTTTTGTTACATTGTTACAAAATGTCGACCCGCGGAAGACTTTTACTGTAAGTGTGAATATGCGATGCCAAATTATTATAATAATTAAATAATATTAATCTAAAATATAATTGATTATAATTACTATGACCATTATATTATTACGCAACTAATGTTGATTATTGTAATCGTTTGTATATTGTAAATCGAATACCGAACCCCTTAACCTTATTCACGTGTTATATATTATTATGCTCTCCAATTAGAATAATATCTATGTTGCACGGGGTCGTGTATACGCGCATCGTGTATACGCGCATACAGCAGACTCGATATTGTTTTCTACTCAGTAAGTACTCAGAGAGTACAATAAGATATGACAATTATTATAGTTATTGGGTAACGAAGCAGTAATAGCACTTACTTTTCAGATCAATCTCTGTACCACAGAAGTCAACTAACGCAAGTCCATTTTTTGAAATTTTGAGTTAGTCATATAATCAGAAAATGCTTTTTGTGATCTTTTTTTTATAGGTATTGAAATGTAAGTCCTACATACAATAAATGCATAGATAGAATGTCCAGCGTTTACATAAGAAAAGTACCTAATACAAAATAATATTTTTAAAGTATACAATTGTAAGTCCAGTGCAACAAAAAATTTTTTTTTGTCTCTCCTGTAAATTTTGCTTTTTGCGACTTGCGTTACTCGACTTGACGACTCCTATTGTACAGAATTCTTATGTTAGACTTCCAATACCAAATTCCTCCTATTGAGACATAATATATTATATTATACGTACCATACACAACTACACGAGAGGTTATTTTCATTGAGAGTTTCAATGTATTTAATCACTGTCTTGAGTACTCGCGTGATTTATGTATCGACGAGATTGGCGGGCAAATGTTTGCAACACGCGCTCCAATCCTAAAATCTAAAATTATAGTTTAAACTGTATTATTATGTCATTATAACCGCCCATGTATTTAGTTATTTTTAGTTTTTTGTGAGTACTTGAAACGTGTTAATTAAATACAAACAACCTAACCATAATATCCACCGTGTCACTGTATGTTAACCTTGGTAACTTGTTTTTTTTGAAAAGGTGTGACTTGAGTATTTTTTGTGGGACCAATAAAGTGCAGGGCCTCTTAGTCACCACAACCCATGGCTACGTATTTGATCATTATATTAACGGAATGTAGAATTTTATGTGAATACAATGATCGAGCAGTGTTAGGTGAATTATAAGCCTTTTACCTGCAACAAACACTAAACATTGAATGATTATATACTCTAAATATTCCAAATGTCCAATATTGTTCGATGAATTATCATAACTATTGATATTATTTAATCCATTATTAATCAATAATTATGTAACACTGTTTTCAACATAATGTATTGTCCTTTAAATAAATTTAATATAATATTAGGCACTCATTTTTTTACTTTTTTATCATATTATTTAATAACAATAGGTATATCTGGTAAGTACACACAACATTGTTTTTTAGTAATCATATAAAATATTATAATGTTATATAATATTATTAAAACTTTTGTAAACCATCATATGAAATATAAATAAAAATATAAAATAAGAAAATAGACAATAATAAACTAAAAAAAAAGTATCTAATTTGTTATACTACTTAATATATTTTGGGGTTTTATTAATTAACTATAAAGAAAAAAAAGGTGGGCAAGTGAGTGTCGCTCTGCTGTATAGTAGATTACAAGTGGGTCACTGTAATTGATTACTGTAATGGATCATTGTATAAGAAAAATGATTTTGAGCGAAGACGGTCAGTCAGCGTATGATATTAGGTACTAAGTATATTGGATGATATTATTATGAATAAAGCAATTTAGATATTACCTATATATTTACACAGAAGTTTGTTTTAAATGTTCAATCCTTAGCTATAAAAGTTGTTTTATAAATTTTTAAAATTTATATCTGATAAATTTTGTCTGAATTCGAAATTTAAATGCTTGTAAAAATATATTGAGCCTATGAATTTTTAATGTTTTTCAACTTCTTGGTTTTCCTTAATTTTTTTTTGGTTTTTCCCGGTGCTTTTGAAAACTACTGGGAATTTAAAATTTTATCCTCCCCATGCACCAACTAAATTCATTTTCCCATCGAACACAAATAATAAAAATTAAAAAAAACACATCGTTGTAAAATCAATATCGCTCCACTCAGAATCTAAAATCTAAACATTTTTACTGCTTCATTCAAATAGTTATAAGACACATGCACAAAAAATAACAATACCATGGTAAAATCAGAATCTAAAAATATTTTATGTATATTGTATATTATTATCTATTATCTGCAGGGATCGGCATTAATGTGTCATCAAACATATTATTCTATTATTATCTAGCGTAGTCAGTGAAAAATTGCTAAATAAATTTCAGGGTATATTTTTTATGTAAGGTAAGCACTTGCATATGGCAAAATTAAGTACAATTATAATTTGAACTTTATGGAGGTTGGTTTTAGATATTTCTTGAATTACGTTGTTAATGAATTTACAAGAGTTTAAATTTAAAATTATATATTAACATGATAATTAATAATAATACATATTTTATTATTATGTAGGTAATTCTAAAAATAAATATTTTTTTTGTATGTTGGACGTAACTCATTACTTAAGAAAAAATATATAAAAATTAAAAAATTCTTTCAACAAAAAAATCTTTAAAATTAAAATTATATGATTAGGTACTTACTATATGGATAATTAGAAACATATATAAATATATAATACTATATAATATAATTATAGAAGAGACCTATATAAAATGCATAACAAAAATGTTCAACTTAAAGCTATATGTTTAATAATATAATTATGTAAGTATTTGAAATTAGTGAGCAATTGGTGTCAAGAAAAAAGCTTGTTTTGTTTTTACACTCGGCTTACCCGGCTATTTCATAACTGTACGTATATACGTAATGTTATTTTATTGACTCATATAACGAATAACAATATTATATCCGATTGAATCAAAGCAGTTTTCAACTAGATATATACCTACCGACATTCGTAATACAAAGTTTACACAGTGAAATCCATTACATAGACAATTAATATACCTTATAATCACAAAACAAAATATTATGCTTCGCAATGCTCGCTGCAGTTATAAGGAATTTTTATGATGTAAAATTATTTAGACTCTTTGTTTTGTATAATTGCGGAGTGAAAAACCACGAACACCTACAGAAAATTCATAACTACATAGGTAGTTATTTTTTGATCTCTGCAGTGTACTACGCCTTGTACATGACGTACAACACTATTATATCATTGATTGAAATTTATAAGTTCTACACCATGAATCATGATTCGTGATATTATGTACTATAATATTAAACTGTAAACGTGTTAGTATGTATCAATTACACCGATTAACTCCGAATACCTGTAAGTCGATCAATATCCTTATAGGAAAATGTGCCAATCATATAATAAGTAATAGCAACTCAATCATTATTGACATCATAATACAACATAATTGCGTATTGTATTGTAGAGCGCAGGTAAGTAGAAAATCGGTAACTCCTGATGCTTACATATTATAGTTATATGCGTATAATAACGGACATATTGTACACGTGGATATGCCTACAACCTGCAGTGGCGTAGTTATGATTTTGTTCTGGGTGGGGATAGATCATTTTTAAATAAATGGGAGTCCCATATTAAATATACAAATACAATACCATAAGACTCTGTTTTTTTTTATGCACCACAATATTACTCAGTAAAATAATTTATGTTCAACATTGTAAACACATTTTTTTAATCTATAGAATATATAAAAGCCCCTTTATATCTTGCTATTTCTCAAAAATGACAAAACGTACGAATTCGAAATTTGAAATTATAACTGTTTTTATATATCCATTGGTTACAGTATGAATAATGAACTACTTATAAGAAACATTATTCTGCATTTTAAAACAAAAATGAATATTTTATACAATTTTAACATAAAATAGTCCAGTCAATAGGGCTCCAAAAAAAGCGTTGCCTTGCAAAATATACTTAAGTTTTGGAACTTGGCGAGAAGTTTCGTCTTGGGGCCCTGATTGACCAAAATAAATGCGCCATACCCCCGAGGTCCACAACCGTCGGCCATCTTGGATTTTAGGTGAAATTTTTAATTTTTTTACGGGTTCTTTACAATACATATCTCTAAAATTATTAACTTTACGATAAAAATAGCTCGCATAAAATTTAAAGATCGTACAATTTGTGACAAGAAAGTCTCTTTACATTTTTAGCTTAAGAGTAATAGATAAGCGACAAAGTCCATCCGCCCGTCATAGAATGTGGCTATGACATATATACGTATGCACGTAGTTTGCAAATGGATCGAACTTAGAATAAGTATAATATCTATTACTGACTATTGATGACCCCTACCCTATAGTATAGGGATACATATTAGGGGTAATAGTATCATGGAAACATTACAATACATTTTAACAAACTATAGGTAATAAAAGACGCACTGAACTAAATATAGAAAATCGTAAATTAAATTTATGTTTACTCAATCTATAAGTTTGAAGGAAATTAAAGATGATTTCGTCATCTTGATAAATAACTTTTGTTTATCTGTTACATTCTTAGTCGTTCATTTCAAAGTTATTGAAATGTACGAGGATGCATCACATTATATTTGTGTATAAATAAACATTATTTATGGCATTAGCAATTCGCAATCAACACTATTTTTAGTCAAAGTAATTAACTTTTTAGATTTTCATTCTTTAAAGAAAAACCTTTAATGATTAGAAACTCAATTCAAACCTCAACTTGTGGCAAGTATATTATAACATACGAACTATCAATATATATTACTTATACTTACATATTATAATTAATTATTTTGAACTACCCATTGTATATCTTCTTGTGGTTCGAACTTTCATCGTTCCTTATCAATATGCAATTCAGATGTAAATTGTATTTAAAAAATATAAAAATCCCATTAAAACTCTATTTAAAATTATATAAACGATGTTATTGCACCAATAGGTTAATTCCAAGAAAATTGAATTTGAATAAAGTATCGCTGTAAGTAGTAATTATTGTAATTCTTGTTAGAAACCATTTGAGTGGAATATAATAAATAATAAATATTTTATAACATAAACCCATTATAATTAACAACATGCATACGTAATACATGAAAGCTAATGATTTTGAAACTTATTACAGCTACAGGACAACAAGTTGCTATGTTATAAATTGTCATTCAACGATTTTTTTCTTACAAATTTATTATCGTTTATCTATGACTCATGGCGGATATGATGAATTATTTTGAAAGAACGACGTGGGAATATTTCGTTGACATTATATTTTAATTGTTAAAAAATACTCGTACTACCTATTATTTTTATATCACGCATAACTGTTTGTAGATAATAATATTATAAAAATGTCTGATGACAGTATGCTAGTATGCATTAAAGTCACTTATAACTATTTAGTATTTATTCCTTGTCAGGCCATTCCGTGACCTACTGCAGCGTCAGGCTACGACTGGCTTAAAAATAAACATTTTTATAATTGTTATTGACATTACAGTGTTTGCCTACAATGGGTTTATGACAATTATAATATTCGCAATGATATCTACGAAATTCGCGATTACCCGGTTAATTGCCCTCCAAGTTCCTCTGCTCAGTGATACTACACGTTGACGCGTGAAAATATTTCTTTCCTTCCAAACATAATATTATTATTGTCTCACGACGAGTCCCCCCTCGCTTACAACAACAAACAATAATATAATGACTAATAGGGATAAGGATTTTTTTCCGATTTTTGTTTACCGTTTGACGTGATAAGAAACGTTGAACAGCACTATAATGTGTAGAGTGCCTATTATGTACTACTTAGGCACATTATTTTATCGGTGTATAGATGCGCTGCAGCACCGGAACATTATAATTTAACACGTTTTAAATAGTCAATTGAACCGAAGGAATTCCTATCACATTGTCAACTCGTGGTGACGTGGAAGAGACATGTTTATGATATATATTATATATAATAATATTATGTTTAGTTTTTTTTTTTCAGATAGAGATGTCATTATGAAATTAACTTATGATAGCCAATTGGTACGTATGTAATTGTGTACGATATGAATACACTAATGTAATACAAATGTATTTATTTTTATTTATTCATCAAGAAGATTATGCGCCTCAATGATCATGTCCATGAAGGTGCCCACCAGGGCCGAATCAAAGGGGTGGAGAGGTGCAAGCCCGGATTAAGGGGGGCAAGGGTGGCACGGTCCCGGGGCCCATCTTTATCCCCAAAATATATTTAAGTAGGTAGGTATATAGGTAGTAGGTAAATTATTATTACTTAATAAATAATAATTATAAAATAAAATTGTCCTCAATTTTAAATCACGAAAAAATAACTATAAATAATGAACTGTGTTAGCAAACACAATTTTGATTATGTTTTTTTTTCTGAGCATTTTCGATTACTGATTTAACTATTGAAGTATATAGGTAGTTATAAGAAAAAAATATTTAGCTCTTGTAAATTAGGTATTTAAGTTAAAAGTATTAATGCATATTATACTAAACTTTCGAGGACCATAGTTATAATACTTAATAAATAATAACATAGCCAACTAAAATTGATCATTCAACTGTCAAAATGTTCAGACAAAAAGCTTTACCAGAATCCATGAAAAAATATAGTGGTTAGGAGGTACAATTTGAAAAAAATAAAGTTGATTTTATTATTGGCACAACTGCGTGTTTAAAAATTTTGAAATGTTATAAAAAAAATGTCTGTTAAAAATAAAGAAACACGTTTTTTTTTTGTTTTAACGAAATTCCATATCATCGATCCATAGTTGTTAAAGAAACCCCGCGTCCTATGACATAAGATACACTCTGTATATTTTTTGCATAGTAAAAAATTATACAATAATATAAAGTCGTTAATTTGTAATAACACAATTATTTTGAAATTAAAGTTAAAAGGGGGCCCACTAAGTGTATGGTGTCCCGGGGCCCAATTGATCCTTAATCCGGGCTGGGCGAGGTGTGCCCCGGCAACAGGCCACGCATATAATGATCTAGACCAGGGGTCTCCAAACTTTTTTATTCAAGGGCCACAAAAAAAATCAAATGCTCTTAATTAACACATATCATTTTTAACTTTATGATAATATAGGTACCTATATAAATAATATGTTTATATTTTTGTATAGAATATTGTTTAATTTGCAATATACTTAAATAAAAATAAATAGGTATAAATATAATATAATATAAATACATTTTTGAAATAATTTTTTTATCTATATTTACCTATGCGTCCTATGCGGGCCAAGGGCCGGTTAAATCTTGTTCGCGGGCCGTAGTTTGGAGACCCCTGATCTAGACGTATTAGATATGGCGTACTACCAATAAAGTAATAAACATCGAAGTACGCTGTTTGATCGACCACTAATAACTTGTAAGTAATTGGCAATTGGCAATCCAGTAACAAATTCATGAAAACAGGGAGACTTATTCATCAAACAATTTTATTTAAACCGTTTTCAAGGAGCCCTACAGTATTAACCGAACTATGTGCCAACATCCATTTTATGTATTTTTTTAAGTGTTTAGGAAGAGAAATTCATTTAAAAAAACTATTTTGCACCAGGCCCTCAAATTCTTGAGCCGTCACTGGTGCCCACAAGTTCACAATTTGCATTAAAATATATCATCATCATAAGTATGGGTTGTAAATAAAGTAATTTAAAGTATGTACAATCAAAACAATCAATTTTTAAGAATTTTGGTCTTGATCAATATATTAAGTATGTGGATTATGTTTACTAAGTAGTCTATGCAAGTCTGGTATATTTATATTATTATTATGTTTGGTTTATTAGAATTAACTATATGTTATTGTAGCAAATTTTTTCCAAGTCGAGAAACAAGTTATTTCACCTAGGAATTTTTGGATTTTTCCCAAGTCATTTTGTGCACTTTAGCAAATATAATACTAGCCTTTAACAAAAAGTAATGAATCTTCTGTAAGACAAACATGCAGCTATACGGTGTATATTTCATTATTTGGTTTATATATTTAAGAACGTGGGTGGTAGATAGTAGTCCCTTGATTTTATAATAATATTATATCTCTTGAGAGTTAGGACTACAATAACAACAGGTTTGGGTAATAACAAACAGTGTAGGGTAATATGATATGTATTTTAACATTTTAAACTTTCAATACATACATCATTTTGTAGGTAGGTTAGGTTAGGTTAGGCTAACCACTCATCCTATATTCCAATATGCATTAAAAGCTATCGGCAAAATATATTCTCATACTTGGAATACTATTTTTAAAAACAAATATTATGTACCATGTACGCTTACTGTTATAAATTCTATGCCATAAATTATCAATACAGTTGCAAAATAATAAAAGTGTCAATTCACCATAATAAACTTGAAAAATGAAGGTCATTTGTTAAACATAAAAAAAATTGTACTTATATAATTAATGAATATATAATTTGATGTTTGTTTTATTATTTTACTGTACATTTCTATATATTGACAAAAAATATTATATGTATATATTTATATGTATAATATTTTTTCACGGGAGTTAAACATTTAATTAAAATGTTACAATGATAAATTGTTTTGTCTTCAAATATCCTCAAAAATGTTGCTAAAATATTAGTAGGTATTTATAAAATGTAATGATTTAAAGGGTTACCTATATTTCGGGTATTGCACTAAAGCATCGAACTGTTAAACATTTTATAATATCGAACGAATATAATAATATCAGATGTTTAAACTGTAGTCCGTAGAGTACTAATAGTCGTAATATTATAATAATTAACATTACCATAGCATTAATAAAAATATATTACGTAGCCATACAGACACATATACCATAATATAGATACATACACAAATCATAAAATTGCATCAGACAGTTATAAAATTGTATGAAAAATGTGCAGAGCTCTCCAAGGAAAAAATCGGTTCCTCATAAGACAGTATATACATATAGATATGAGTATATGACGTGCATTAACATAAGTTATAGAAATTCATCTCGACTATGCTAACTATCCTTAGAAAAATATAACATGTGAAGCAGCTTATGTCCAAAAAATTCAACAGACAAAATACGGGACAAACACTGTTGTCACACAAATTTTACGAATTCCTCACTTAGCGCTGCTCACAATCCAAAAAAAACATGATAAACGTTTACTAGACAAATACTGTTTTTATCGATTAAATTTATCAGGAAATCTATTTCACGTCTGAAGTATAGATACGTCAATGAATTACTAAACCCGAGACGCTGGTATTTTTCAATTACCTACTACGTAGTTTATTACATTATAGTTTGTAGTTTTATACTATTATAGTATTATGGAAGGTCATATAATATACTTATAGGTGTATTATTAGTCCAGGGCTCGGGACTTGTGTTGGTACAAAAAGGTCATTATAACCGCAATGATATTATGCTCTAAAACACGTTTGTACGAGTGCTTTAAATCTAAGCACTAACAATTTTGGAATATATCAAAAAATAAAATACAAAATATACCTACACTTCCAAAAATACATCGATTTTCTCTTAGTAATCAACCACATTAAATGAAAACTATCTTATTGTTAACACATTAATCTGAAGCAGTACTATCATTATTCATGTAATCTACGTAACATGTAACATTATTATTCACTATAATCACTTTCGGAGGTTTAATATCTAATACTCTACGTCACGAACTCAAAAGCCTCAACGCAGTATACGGTATATCTATACACTTAACTCATTCTTATTTGTTTATGGTACATTGTCCATTGGTACCTATATTATAATATAATATACAAATTTTGTTTGCATATTATGTACCACATTCGTGATCGAATTCTAATTCAAGCAGATTGTATACAAGTTTCTAATTCTTTATTCTAATTTTTAAAAAAATACACATTTTAATATACGTCATATATGTTAGTCTAATTGTCTGAATGTTTTTAATTATATTATGAATGAAAGTTAAAAATAATATTATTAACAAATTATTGCACTTCGCCTTTACACGAATTACTTTGTAACAATGATTATTATGGACGGGGAAAAAATATAAAATTTAAATAAAGATAAAAGAAAAAAATTCCATTACCTTTTGTGGGCACTTACGTGTCAATATAGATCTGCATGGCATATAAAATATTTAATTAAACTCGCTTATGTGTGAACATTTGTGATAGGATATGGTTTATATTATGATTGTTTTCAACGATTTCATAATACAAAACAATTGGATTAATATTACGCACGTCTGATAAACATTCAACAAGTGGAAGTGGAATGCATATTACACAATCCAAGTACCTAAGCATAATTTTATTTTTTTTTAAATATAATATTTCAATGGTTAGTTGACGGATATATATTTTTAAAAGAAAACAAATCCGTCTTGTAGCTGAAAAAAAACAATTGCACTGGATCATGCACAACGATTGAGCTATCCCTTGAATGTAATTTATCAATGAATGACATTGGATATTGAATAGTAATTAAAATCATAATTGTAAATTAATTGTTTTATTTTTAGTGTATAGGAAATTAAAGTTAGAAAAATGTATTGCGCACTTATCCGGCGCATTAAATATTGATGTAATTAACTATTAAGTACAATGTGCATTAATTGTTTGCTATGAATAGACATTCACATCTGTTAAAAGGTTAATAATATGTTATTTTAAAACTTATTATTAAAAAATTCATTACAATAATAATAATAGTACTATCATTGACCATCGTTGAGACTACGATCGTGCGGAAGCTGTATCTTTGCTGTGGTCTATTTGAAAATTAAATATTATTTATTGGAGCTTTGTTAATAGTTGTAAAACGGTTTTTGCGTGATTAGATATCTCTAAAGTGGATTACCGTGTTTACAGTTTAGGTTGTAAGCCGTATACTGGCTTATTATAGCAGTAGCACAGACACTTAAGAATTAGTATGACCAGCAGGCAGCGAGCGACAACTATTCTATTTTATTAAATTCCTGCGGCAATACTTACACTACCATTGACTAGCTAATTTTGACTACACTGCCAATAAAATTGCTATATAACTGTATAATAATATTATCACCCCCAACTAAAACTATACAATTTGAAACTTTTTAACCATTCAATTTAACTTGTCAGTAAATTATAGAAAAGTTTATGTTATACAGTTTCAATTAACGATATTTCTATGTCTTTATATATTATGTATAAATGTATGATAAATAATTATTGTGTAGTGTCTAGATCAAGTGAATTTATATCATATATAAATTGATAATAAATATTTTTCTTCATTCAATTTTTTTAACCAGTAATAAGTAATAACTAAATAACTAACTCACATAATTAACTAGTATAATTTGAAGTCACCAAATAGTTGTTTTAATACGACACATAACATAATATACATAAGAACTAATAAACATGGACAACTTATAAGGAACATTTAATTTTATAATAATTTTTGAACACCATTATTTGTCTGTGTTTTAGTTCAATTGTTTGTTTTTTTTTTTATTACAAATAATTTATGAAATCAATAATAATATAATGTGATTATGTATGTAAATTTGGTCAATGATAAGTAATAAGTGAGTGATCTAGTGACTGAGGTAAAGTGTAGATTGTAAAGTATGGACATTTCTATCTTCTATTATACCACAAAGGGGTCCACCACACTAGGTACCACTTGGTGTACCAAATAAGTGGTTTAACTCTAAAACTATAACCCTAAAACTTAGATTCTTAAACATAATTTGTACCCGGCTATTATTTTAAACAAACAAGGTACTGAATATTACTATAAAATATTATAAAAATAACTATGATTTATTATTAGTAGTATGACGTCATAATTACTAATAAATAGGTAACAACTAATAACTATTACCTATATCCATGCAATAGGTTTGCCTATAGGTTTACGTGCAACAATTAATTAATATATCTATTCTATTGTTACGATGCGCGATGCGTGCTTAACTCAAAAATAGTTTTGCATGATCAAATTAATTGCTACAATAATCATAGGTATGCACTTATAGAGATCTCTCAAGGTCGGATTGTCTACGCGGTCTTTGCCGTTGAAATGGAC